>JAPQWS010000029.1:0-156434 GCA_028651295.1 Catharanthus roseus
TTTTTTAGAGAATTTTTTTCCGGACCTAAATTTTGTAAAAAACGTGATGATTAGTACACGAATTCGGGCATTACCGGGAAAGTGAAAATTAGTCCGGTGCATTAAAACAACATAAAAAACATTCGGACTCGCTTTTGAGCAATTTTTTTAGAGAATTTTTTTTCCGGACCTAAATTTTGTGAAAAAACGTGATGATTAGTACACGAATTCTGGGCATTACTGGGAAAGTGAAAATTAGTCCCGGTGCATTAAAACAACATAAAAAACATTCGCACTCGTTTTGAGCAATTTTTTAGAGAATTTTTTTTCCCTGACCTAAATTTTGTAAAAAACGTGATGATTAGTACACGAATTCGGGCATTACTGGGAAAGTGAAAATTAGTCTCGGTGCATTAAAACAACATAAAAAACATTCGTACTCGCTTTTGAGCAATTTTTTTAGAGAATTTTTTTTCCTGACCTAAATTTTGTAAAAAACGTGATGATTAGTACACGAATTCGGGCATTACTGGGAAAGTGAAAATTAGTCTGGTGCATTAAAACAACATAAAAAACATTCAGACTCGCTTTTGAGCAATTTTTTTAGAGAATTTTTTTTCCTGACCTAAATTTTGTGAAAAAACGTGATGATTAGTACACGAATTCGGGCATTACCGGGAAAGTGAAAATTAGTCCGGTGCATTAAAACAACATAAAAAACATTCGGACTCGCTTTTGAGCAATTTTTTAGAGAATTTTTTTTCCTGACCTAAATATTGTAAAAAACATGATGATTAGTACACGAATTCGGGCATTATCGGGAAAGTGAAAATTAGTCCGGTGCATTAAAACAACATAAAAAACATTCGGACTCGCTTTTGAGCAATTTTTTTAGAGAATTTTTTTTCCTGACCTAAATTTTATAAAAAACGTGATGATTAGTACACGAATTCGGGCATTACCGGGAAAGTGAAAATTAGTCCCGGTGCATTAAAACAACATAAAAAACATTCAGACTCGCTTTTGAGCAATTTTTTAGAGAATTTTTTTTCTGACCTAAATTTTGTGAAAAAACGTGATGGTTAGTACACGAATTCTGGGCATTACTCGGGAAAGTGAAAATTAGTCCGGTGCATTAAAACAACATAAAAAACATTCGGACTCGCTTTTGAGCAATTTTTTTAGAGAATTTTTTTTCCTGACCTAAATATTGTAAAAAACATGATGATTAGTACACGAATCCTGGGCATTACCGGGAAAGTGAAAATTAGTCCGGTGCATTAAAACAACATAAAAAACATTCGTACTCGTTTTGAGCAATTTTTTAGAGAATTTTTTTTTCCTGACCTAAATTTTATAAAAAACGTGATGATTAGTACACGAATTCTGGGCATTACCGGGAAAGTGAAAATTAGTCCGGTGCATTAAAACAACATAGAAAAACATTCGTACTCGCTTTTGAGCAATTTTTTTAGAGAATTTTTTTTCCGGACCTAAATATTGTAAAAAACATGATGATTAGTACACGAATTCTGGGCATTATCGGGAAAGTGAAAATTAGTCCGGTGCATTAAAACAACATAAAAAACATTCGGACTCGCTTTTGAGCAATTTTTTAGAGAATTTTTTTTCCTGACCTAAATATTGTAAAAAACATGATGATTAGTACACGAATTCTGGGCATTACCGGGAAAGTGAAAATTAGTCCGGTGCATTAAAACAACATAAAAAACATTCGGACTCGTTTTGAGCAATTTTTTTAGAGAATTTTTTTTCCTGACCTAAATTTTATAAAAAACGTGATGATTAGTACACGAATCCCGGGCATTACCGGGAAAGTGAAAATTAGTCCGGTGCATTAAAACAACATAAAAAACATTCGTACTCGTTTTGAGCAATTTTTTTAGAGAGTTTTTTTTCGGACCTAAAATTTTGTGAAAAACGTGATGGTTAGTACACGAATTCTGGGCATTACTCGGGAAAGTGAAAATTAGTCCGGTGCATTAAAACCAACATAAAAAACATTCGGACTCGCTTTTGAGCAATTTTTTTAGAGAATTTTTTTTCCTGACCTAAATATTGTAAAAAAACATGATGATTAGTACACGAATTCGGGCATTACTCGGGAAAGTGAAAATTAGTCCCGGTGCATTAAAACAACATAAAAAACATTCGGACTCGTTTTGAGCAATTTTTTTAGAGAATTTTTTTTCCTGACCTAAATTTTATAAAAAACGTGATGATTAGTACACGAATTCGGGCATTACCGGGAAAGTGAAAATTAGTCCGGTGCATTAAAACAACATAGAAAAACATTCGGACTCGTTTTGAGCAATTTTTTTAGAGAATTTTTTTCCGGACCTAAATATTGTAAAAAACATGATGATTAGTACACGAATTCGGGCATTACTGGGAAAGTGAAAATTAGTCTGGTGCATTAAAACAACATAAAAAACATTCAGACTCGTTTTGAGCAATTTTTTAGAGAATTTTTTTCCGGACCTAAATTTTGTAAAAAACGTGATGATTAGTACACGAATTCGGGCATTACTGGGAAAGTGAAAATTAGTCTGGTGCATTAAAACAACATGAAAAAACATTCAGACTCGTTTTGAGCAATTTTTTTGGGAGTTTTTTTCAGACCTAAATTTTGTGAAAAACGTGATGGTTAGTACACGAATTCGGGCATTACTGGGAAAGTGAAAATTAGTCTGGTGCATTAAAACAACATAAAAAACATTCAAACTTGTTTTGAGCACTTTTTTAGAGAATTTTTTTCAGGACCTAAATTTTGTAAAAAATGTGATGGTTAGTACACGAATTCGGGCATTAATTTGGGAAAGTGAAAAATTTAGTCTTGTGCATTAAAACAACATTAAAAAACATTCGAACTCGTTTTGAGCAATTTTTTAGAGAATTTTTTTTTCCTGACCTAAATTTTGTGAAAAAACGTGATGATTAGTACACGAATTCGGGCATTATCGGGAAAGTGAAAATTAGTCCCGGTGCATTAAAACAACATAAAAAACATTCGGACTCGCTTTTGAGCAATTTTTTTAGAGAATTTTTTTTCCGGACCTAAATTTTGTGAAAAAACGTGATGATTAGTACACGAATTCGGGCATTACTCGGGAAAGTGAAAATTAGTCTCGGTGCATTAAAACAACATAAAAAACATTCGGACTCGTTTTGAGCAATTTTTTTAGAGAATTTTTTTTCCCTGACCTAAATTTTGTAAAAAACGTGATGATTAGTACACGAATTCTGGGCATTACTGGGAAAGTGAAAAATTAGTCTCGGTGCATTAAAACAACATAAAAAACATTCGTACTCGTTTTGAGCAATTTTTTTAGAGAATTTTTTTTCCTGACCTAAATTTTGTAAAAAACGTGATGATTAGTACACGAATTCGGGCATTACCGGGAAAGTGAAAATTAGTCTCGGTGCATTAAAACAACATAAAAAACATTCGGACTCGTTTTGAGCAATTTTTTTAGAGAATTTTTTTTCCTGACCTAAATTTTGTGAAAAAACGTGATGATTAGTACACGAATTCGGGCATTACCGGGAAAGTGAAAATTAGTCTCGGTGCATTAAAACAACATAAAAAACATTCGTACTCGCTTTTGAGCAATTTTTTAGAGAATTTTTTTTCCTGACCTAAATATTGTAAAAAAACATGATGATTAGTACACGAATCTCGGGCATTATCGGGAAAGTGAAAATTAGTCCGGTGCATTAAAACAACATAAAAAACATTCGGACTCGTTTTGAGCAATTTTTTAGAGAATTTTTTTTCCTGACCTAAATTTTATAAAAAAACGTGATGATTAGTACACGAATTCTGGGCATTACTGGGAAAGTGAAAATTAGTCCGGTGCATTAAAACAACATAAAAAACATTCGACTCGCTTTTGAGCAATTTTTTAGAGAATTTTTTTTCCTGACCTAAATTTTGTAAAAAACGTGATGATTAGTACACGAATTCGGGCATTACTGGGAAAGTGAAAAATTAGTCCGGTGCATTAAAACAACATAAAAAACATTCGGACTCGCTTTTGAGCAATTTTTTTAGAGAATTTTTTTTCCTGACCTAAATTTTGTAAAAAACGTGATGATTAGTACACGAATTCCGGGCATTACCGGGAAAGTGAAAATTAGTCCGGTGCATTAAAACAACATAAAAAACATTCGTACTCGCTTTTGAGCAATTTTTTTAGAGAATTTTTTTTCCTGACCTAAATTTTGTAAAAAACGTGATGATTAGTACACGAATTCTGGGCATTACCGGGAAAGTGAAAATTAGTCTCGGTGCATTAAAACAACATAAAAAACATTCGACTCGTTTTGAGCAATTTTTTTAGAGAATTTTTTTTCCTGACCTAAATTTTGTGAAAAAACGTGATGATTAGTACACGAATTCGGGCATTACCGGGAAAGTGAAAATTAGTCTCGGGTGCATTAAAACAACATAAAAAACATTCGACTCGCTTTTGAGCAATTTTTTTAGAGAATTTTTTTTCCTGACCTAAATTTTGTAAAAAACGTGATGATTAGTACACGAATTCTGGGCATTACCGGGAAAGTGAAAATTAGTCTCGGTGCATTAAAACAACATAAAAAACATTCAGACTCGTTTTGAGCAATTTTTTTAGAGAATTTTTTTTCCGAACCTAAATTTTGTAAAAAACGTGATGATTAGTACACGAATTCTGGGCATTACCGGGAAAGTGAAAATTAGTCCGGTGCATTAAAACAACATAGAAAAACATTCAGACTCGCTTTTGAGCAATTTTTTAGAGAATTTTTTTTCCTGACCTAAATATTGTAAAAAAACATGATGATTAGTACACGAATTCTGGGCATTACTCGGGAAAGTGAAAATTAGTCCCGGTGCATTAAAACAACATAAAAAACATTCGCACTCGCTTTTGAGCAATTTTTTTAGAGAATTTTTTTTCCCTGACCTAAATTTTGTAAAAAACGTGATGATTAGTACACGAATTCTGGGCATTACCGGGAAAGTGAAAATTAGTCCGGTGCATTAAAACAACATAAAAAACATTCGTACTCGCTTTTGAGCAATTTTTTAGAGAATTTTTTTTCCTGACCTAAATTTTATAAAAAACGTGATGATTAGTACACGAATTCTGGGCATTACTGGGAAAGTGAAAATTAGTCCCGGTGCATTAAAACAACATAAAAAACATTCGTACTCGCTTTTGAGCAATTTTTTTAGAGAATTTTTTTTCCTGACCTAAATTTTGTGAAAAAACGTGATGATTAGTACACGAATTCTGGGCATTATCGGGAAAGTGAAAATTAGTCTCGGTGCATTAAAACAACATAAAAAACATTCGTACTCGCTTTTGAGCAATTTTTTAGAGAATTTTTTTTTCCTGACCTAAATATTGTAAAAAAACATGATGATTAGTACACGAATTCTGGGCATTACCGGGAAAGTGAAAATTAGTCCGGTGCATTAAAACAACATAAAAAAACATTCGTACTCGTTTTGAGCAATTTTTTTAGAGAATTTTTTTTCCTGACCTAAATTTTGTAAAAAACGTGATGATTAGTACACGAATTCTGGGCATTACCGGGAAAGTGAAAATTAGTCCCGGTGCATTAAAACAACATAAAAAACATTCGACTCGCTTTTGAGCAATTTTTTTAGAGAATTTTTTTTCCTGACCTAAATATTGTAAAAAAACATGATGATTAGTACACGAATTCGGGCATTACCGGGAAAGTGAAAATTAGTCCGGTGCATTAAAACAACATAAAAAACATTCGTACTCGTTTTGAGCAATTTTTTTAGAGAATTTTTTTTCCTGACCTAAATTTTGTAAAAAACGTGATGATTAGTACACGAATTCGGGCATTACCGGGAAAGTGAAAATTAGTCTCGGTGCATTAAAACAACATAAAAAACATTCGACTCGCTTTTGAGCAATTTTTTAGAGAATTTTTTTTCCTGACCTAAATTTTGTAAAAAACGTGATGATTAGTACACGAATTCGGGCATTACCGGGAAAGTGAAAATTAGTCCCGGTGCATTAAAACAACATAAAAAACATTCGTACTCGTTTTGAGCAATTTTTTTAGAGAATTTTTTTTCCTGACCTAAATTTTGTAAAAAACGTGATGATTAGTACACGAATTCGGGCATTACCGGGAAAGTGAAAATTAGTCTCGGTGCATTAAAACAACATAAAAAACATTCGCACTCGTTTTGAGCAATTTTTTTAGAGAATTTTTTTTCCTGACCTAAATTTTGTAAAAAACGTGATGATTAGTACACGAATTCGGGCATTATCGGGAAAGTGAAAATTAGTCTCGGTGCATTAAAACAACATAAAAAACATTCGTACTCGTTTTGAGCAATTTTTTAGAGAATTTTTTTTCCTGACCTAAATTTTGTAAAAAACGTGATGATTAGTACACGAATTCTGGGCATTACTGGGAAAGTGAAAATTAGTCTCGGTGCATTAAAACAACATAAAAAACATTCGACTCGCTTTTGAGCAATTTTTTTAGAGAATTTTTTTTCCTGACCTAAATTTTGTAAAAAACGTGATGATTAGTACACGAATTCGGGCATTACCGGGAAAGTGAAAATTAGTCCCGGTGCATTAAAACAACATAAAAAACATTCGACTCGCTTTTGAGCAATTTTTTTAGAGAATTTTTTTTCCTGACCTAAATTTTGTAAAAAACGTGATGATTAGTACACGAATTCTGGGCATTACCGGGAAAGTGAAAATTAGTCTCGGTGCATTAAAACAACATAAAAAACATTCGTACTCGCTTTTGAGCAATTTTTTTAGAGAATTTTTTTTCCTGACCTAAATTTTGTAAAAAACGTGATGATTAGTACACGAATTCTGGGCATTACCGGGAAAGTGAAAATTAGTCCGGTGCATTAAAACAACATAAAAAACATTCGTACTCGCTTTTGAGCAATTTTTTTAGAGAATTTTTTTTTCCTGACCTAAATTTTGTGAAAAAACGTGATGATTAGTACACGAATTCTGGGCATTACCGGGAAAGTGAAAATTAGTCCCGGTGCATTAAAACAACATAAAAAACATTCGCACTCGTTTTGAGCAATTTTTTAGAGAATTTTTTTTCCTGACCTAAATATTGTAAAAAAACATGATGATTAGTACACGAATTCGGGCATTACTGGGAAAGTGAAAATTAGTCCGGTGCATTAAAACAACATAAAAAACATTCGACTCGTTTTGAGCAATTTTTTTAGAGAATTTTTTTTCCTGACCTAAATTTTGTAAAAAACGTGATGATTAGTACACGAATTCGGGCATTACCGGGAAAGTGAAAATTAGTCTCGGTGCATTAAAACAACATAAAAAACATTCGTACTCGCTTTTGAGCAATTTTTTTAGAGAATTTTTTTTCCCTGACCTAAATTTTGTAAAAAACGTGATGATTAGTACACGAATTCTGGGCATTACTGGGAAAGTGAAAATTAGTCCGGTGCATTAAAACAACATAAAAAACATTCGACTCGCTTTTGAGCAATTTTTTTAGAGAATTTTTTTTCCTGACCTAAATTTTGTAAAAAACGTGATGATTAGTACACGAATTCTGGGCATTACCGGGAAAGTGAAAATTAGTCTCGGTGCATTAAAACAACATAAAAAACATTCGCACTCGCTTTTGAGCAATTTTTTTAGAGAATTTTTTTTCCTGACCTAAATTTTGTAAAAAACGTGATGATTAGTACACGAATTCTGGGCATTACTGGGAAAGTGAAAATTAGTCCGGTGCATTAAAACAACATAAAAAACATTCGACTCGCTTTTGAGCAATTTTTTTAGAGAATTTTTTTTTCCGGACCTAAATTTTGTAAAAAACGTGATGATTAGTACACGAATTCTGGGCATTACCGGGAAAGTGAAAATTAGTCTCGGTGCATTAAAACAACATAAAAAACATTCGCACTCGTTTTGAGCAATTTTTTAGAGAATTTTTTTTCCTGACCTAAATTTTGTGAAAAAACGTGATGATTAGTACACGAATTCTGGGCATTACCGGGAAAGTGAAAATTAGTCCGGTGCATTAAAACAACATAAAAAACATTCGTACTCGCTTTTGAGCAATTTTTTAGAGAATTTTTTTTCCTGACCTAAATTTTGTAAAAAACGTGATGATTAGTACACGAATTCTGGGCATTACTGGGAAAGTGAAAATTAGTCTCGGTGCATTAAAACAACATAAAAAACATTCGTACTCGTTTTGAGCAATTTTTTAGAGAATTTTTTTTCCTGACCTAAATTTTATAAAAAACGTGATGATTAGTACACGAATTCTGGGCATTACTGGGAAAGTGAAAATTAGTCCGGTGCATTAAAACAACATAAAAAACATTCGGACTGCTTTTGAGCAATTTTTTAGAGAATTTTTTTTCCTGACCTAAATTTTGTGAAAAAACGTGATGATTAGTACACGAATTCGGGCATTACTGGGAAAGTGAAAATTAGTCTCGGTGCATTAAAACAACATAAAAAACATTCGCACTCGCTTTTGAGCAATTTTTTTAGAGAATTTTTTTTCCTGACCTAAATTTTGTAAAAAACGTGATGATTAGTACACGAATTCTGGGCATTATCGGGAAAGTGAAAATTAGTCTCGGTGCATTAAAACAACATAAAAAACATTCGACTCGCTTTTGAGCAATTTTTTTAGAGAATTTTTTTTCCTGACCTAAATTTTGTGAAAAAACGTGATGATTAGTACACGAATTCTGGGCATTACCGGGAAAGTGAAAATTAGTCTCGGTGCATTAAAACAACATAAAAAACATTCGTACTGCTTTTGAGCAATTTTTTAGAGAATTTTTTTTCCTGACCTAAATATTGTAAAAAACATGATGATTAGTACACGAATTCTGGGCATTACCGGGAAAGTGAAAATTAGTCCGGTGCATTAAAACAACATAAAAAACATTCGACTCGCTTTTGAGCAATTTTTTAGAGAATTTTTTTTCCTGACCTAAATTTTGTAAAAAACGTGATGATTAGTACACGAATTCTGGGCATTACCGGGAAAGTGAAAATTAGTCTCGGTGCATTAAAACAACATAAAAAACATTCGTACTCGTTTTGAGCAATTTTTTTAGAGAATTTTTTTTCCTGACCTAAATTTTGTAAAAAACGTGATGATTAGTACACGAATCTCGGCATTACCGGGAAAGTGAAAATTAGTCCGGTGCATTAAAACAACATAAAAAACATTCGACTCGCTTTTGAGCAATTTTTTTAGAGAATTTTTTTTCCGGACCTAAATTTTGTGAAAAAACGTGATGATTAGTACACGAATTCTGGGCATTATCGGGAAAGTGAAAATTAGTCCGGTGCATTAAAACAACATAAAAAACATTCGGACTCGCTTTTGAGCAATTTTTTTAGAGAATTTTTTTTCCTGACCTAAATATTGTAAAAAACATGATGATTAGTACACGAATTCGGGCATTACTGGGAAAGTGAAAATTAGTCTGGTGCATTAAAACAACATAAAAAACATTCAGACTCGTTTTGAGCAATTTTTTAGAGAATTTTTTTTCCTGACCTAAATTTTATAAAAAACGTGATGATTAGTACACGAATTCTGGGCATTACCGGGAAAGTGAAAATTAGTCTCGGTGCATTAAAACAACATAAAAAACATTCGTACTCGCTTTTGAGCAATTTTTTAGAGAATTTTTTTTTCCTGACCTAAATTTTGTGAAAAAACGTGATGATTAGTACACGAATTCTGGGCATTACCGGGAAAGTGAAAATTAGTCTCGGTGCATTAAAACAACATAAAAAACATTCGACTCGCTTTTGAGCAATTTTTTAGAGAATTTTTTTTCCTGACCTAAATTTTGTAAAAAACGTGATGATTAGTACACGAATTCGGGCATTACCGGGAAAGTGAAAATTAGTCTCGGTGCATTAAAACAACATAAAAAACATTCGTACTCGCTTTTGAGCAATTTTTTAGAGAATTTTTTTTCCTGACCTAAATTTTGTAAAAAACGTGATGATTAGTACACGAATTCGGGCATTACCGGGAAAGTGAAAATTAGTCCAGTGCATTAAAACAACATTAAAAAACATTCGTACTCGTTTTGAGCAATTTTTTTAGAGAATGTTTTTTTCCTGACCTAAATTTTGTGAAAAAACGTGATGATTAGTACACGAATTCGGGCATTACCGGGAAAGTGAAAATTAGTCCGGTGCATTAAAACAACATAAAAAACATTCAGACTCGTTTTGAGCAATTTTTTAGAGAAATTTTTTCCGGACCTGAATTTTATAAAAAAAGTGATGATTAGTACACGAATTCGGGCATTACTGGGAAAGTGAAAATTAGTCTCGGTGCATTAAAACAACATAAAAAACATTCGTACTCGCTTTTGAGCAATTTTTTAGAGAATTTTTTTTCCCTGAACCTAAATTTTGTGAAAAAACGTGATGATTAGTACACGAATTCGGGCATTAATCGGGAAAGTGAAAATTAGTCCGGTGCATTAAAACAACATAAAAAACATTCGTACTCGTTTTGAGCAATTTTTTAGAGAATTTTTTTTCCTGACCTAAATTTTATAAAAAACGTGATGATTAGTACACGAATTCGGGCATTACTGGGAAAGTGAAAATTAGTCCGGTGCATTAAAACAACATGAAAAAACATTCGACTCGCTTTTGAGCAATTTTTTTAGAGAATTTTTTTTCCGAACCTAAATTTTGTGAAAAAACGTGATGGTTAGTACACGAATTCTGGGCATTACTGGGAAAGTGAAAATTAGTCCGGTGCATTAAAACAACATGAAAAAACATTCGGACTCGTTTTGAGCAATTTTTTTAGAGAAATTTTTTTTCCTGACCTAAATATTGTAAAAAAACATGATGATTAGTACACGAATTCGGGCATTACTGGGAAAGTGAAAATTAGTCCGGTGCATTAAAACAACATAAAAAACATTCGTACTCGCTTTTGAGCAATTTTTTTAGAGAATTTTTTTTCCTGACCTAAATTTTGTGAAAAACGTGATGATTAGTACACGAATTCGGGCATTACTGGGAAAGTGAAAATTAGTCTGGTGCATTAAAACAACATAAAAAACATTCAGACTCGTTTTGAGCAATTTTTTTAGAGAATTTTTTTCCGGACCTAAATTTTGTAAAAAACGTGATGATTAGTACACGAATTCGGGCATTACTGGGAAAGTGAAAATTAGTCTGGTGCATTAAAACAACATGAAAAAACATTCGGACTCGCTTTTGAGCAATTTTTTTAGAGAATTTTTTTTCCGAACCTAAATTTTGTGAAAAACGTGATGGTTAGTACACGAATTCGGGCATTACCGGGAAAGTGAAAATTAGTCTCGGTGCATTAAAACAACATAAAAAACATTCGGACTCGCTTTTGAGCAATTTTTTTAGAGAATTTTTTTTCCTGACCTAAATATTGTAAAAAAACATGATGATTAGTACACGAATTCGGGCATTACTGGGAAAGTGAAAATTAGTCCGGTGCATTAAAACAACATAAAAAAACATTCGTACTCGCTTTTGAGCAATTTTTTAGAGAATTTTTTTTCCTGACCTAAATTTTATAAAAAACGTGATGATTAGTACACGAATTCGGGCATTATCGGGAAAGTGAAAATTAGTCCCGGTGCATTAAAACAACATAAAAAACATTCGGACTCGCTTTTGAGCAATTTTTTAGAGAATTTTTTTTCCGGACCTAAATTTTGTGAAAAAACGTGATGATTAGTACACGAATTCGGGCATTACCGGGAAAGTGAAAATTAGTCTTGTGCATTAAAACAACATAAAAAAACATTCAGACTCGTTTTGAGCAATTTTTTTAGAGAAATTTTTTTTCCTGACCTAAATTTTGTAAAAAACGTGATGATTAGTACACGAATCCCTGGGCATTACTGGGAAAGTGAAAATTAGTCTCGGTGCATTAAAACAACATAAAAAACATTCGACTCGTTTTGAGCAATTTTTTTAGAGAATTTTTTTTCCGGACCTAAATTTTGTAAAAAACGTGATGATTAGTACACGAATTCGGGCATTACCGGGAAAGTGAAAATTAGTCCAGTGCATTAAAACAACATTAAAAAACATTCGACTCGTTTTGAGCAATTTTTTAGAGAATTTTTTTTCCTGACCTAAATTTTGTGAAAAAACGTGATGATTAGTACACGAATTCGGGCATTACTGGGAAAGTGAAAATTAGTCCGGTGCATTAAAACAACATAAAAAACATTCAGCACTCGTTTTGAGCAATTTTTTTAGAGAAATTTTTTTTCCTGACCTAAATTTTGTAAAAAACGTGATGATTAGTACACGAATTCGGGCATTACTGGGAAAGTGAAAAATTAGTCCGGTGCATTAAAACAACATGAAAAAACATTCGGACTCGTTTTGAGCAATTTTTTAGAGAATTTTTTTTCCGAACCTAAATTTTGTGAAAAAACGTGATGGTTAGTACACGAATTCGGGCATTAATCGGGAAAGTGAAAATTAGTCCCGGTGCATTAAAACAACATAAAAAAACATTCGGACTCGCTTTTGAGCAATTTTTTTAGAGAATTTTTTTCCGGACCTAAATTTTATAAAAAAACGTGATGATTAGTACACGAATTCGGGCATTACCGGGAAAGTGAAAATTAGTCCCGGTGCATTAAAACAACATGAAAAAACATTCGACTCGTTTTGAGCAATTTTTTACAGAATTTTTTTCCGAACCTAAATTTTGTGAAAAATGTGATGGTTAGTACAAGAATTCGGGCATTAATGGGAAAGTGAAAATTAGTCTGGTGCATTAAAACAACATGAAAAACATTCAGACTCGTTTTGAGCAATTTTTTAGAAAATTTTTTTCCGGACCTAAATATTGTAAAAAACATGATGATTAGTACACGAATTCGGGCATTACTGGGAAAGTGAAAATTAGTCTGGTGCATTAAAACAACATAAAAAACATTCAGACTCGTTTTGAGCAATTTTTTAGAGAATTTTTTTCCGGACCTAAATTTTGTAAAAAACGTGATGATTAGTACACGAATTCGGGCATTACTGGGAAAGTGAAAATTAGTCTGGTGCATTAAAACAACATTAAAAAACATTCAAAACTCGTTTTGAGCAATTTTTTAGAGAATTTTTTTCCGGACCTAAATTTTGTAAAAAACGTGATGATTAGTACACGAATTCGGGCATTACTGGGAAAGTGAAAATTAGTCTGGTGCATTAAAACAACATGAAAAACATTCAGACTCGTTTTGAGCAATTTTTTAGAGAATTTTTTTCCGAACCTAAATTTTGTGAAAAACGTGATGGTTAGTACATGAATTCGGGCATTACTGGGAAAGTGAAAATTAGTCTGGTGCATTAAAACAACATAAAAAACATTCAGACTCGTTTTGAGCAATTTTTTAGAGAATTTTTTTCCGGACCTAAATATTGTAAAAAACATGATGATTAGTACACGAATTCGGGCATTACTGGGAAAGTGAAAATTAGTCTGGTGCATTAAAACAACATAAAAAACATTCAGACTCGTTTTGAGCAATTTTTTAGAGAATTTTTTTCCGGACCTAAATTTTATAAAAAACGTGATGATTAGTACACGAATTCGGGCATTACTGGGAAAGTGAAAATTAGTCTGGTGCATTAAAACAACATAAAAAACATTCAGACTCGTTTTGAGCAATTTTTTAGAGAATTTTTTTCCGGACCTAAATTTTGTGAAAAACGTGATGATTAGTACACGAATTCGGGCATTACTCGGGAAAGTGAAAATTAGTCTTGTGCATTAAAACAACATAAAAAACATTCGGACTCGCTTTTGAGCAATTTTTTTAGAGAAATTTTTTTTTCGGACCTAAATTTTTGTAAAAAACGTGATGATTAGTACACGAATTCGGGCATTACTGGGAAAGTGAAAATTAGTCCGGTGCATTAAAACAACATAAAAAACATTCGGACTCGTTTTGAGCAATTTTTTTAGAGAATTTTTTTTCGGACCTAAATTTTGTAAAAAAACGTGATGATTAGTACACGAATTCGGGCATTACCGGGAAAGTGAAAATTAGTCCGGTGCATTAAAACAACATGAAAAAACATTCGGACTCGTTTTGAGCAATTTTTTTAGAGAATTTTTTTTCCGAACCTAAATTTTGTGAAAAAACGTGATGGTTAGTACACGAATTCGGGCATTACTGGGAAAGTGAAAATTAGTCTTGTGGAATAAAACCACATAAAAAACATTCAGACTCGTTTTGAGCAATTTTTTAGAAAATTTTTTTGCGGACCTAAATTTTTTTAAAAAATGTGATGATTAGCACACGAATTCGGGCATTACTGGGAAAGTGAAAATTAGTCTGGTGCATTAAAACAACATAAAAAACATTCAGACTCGTTTTGAGCAATTTTTTGGAGAATTTTTTTTCGGACCTAAATTTTGTAAAAAACGTGATGATTAGTACACGAATTCGGGCATTACTGGGAAAGTGAAAATTAGTCTAGTGCATTAAAATACCATTAAAAACATTCAGAATCGTTTTGAGAAGTTTTTTCCAGAATGTTTTTCCGGACCTAAATTTTGTGAAAAACGTGATGATTCGTACACGAATTCGGACATTACTGGGAAAGTGAAAATTAGTCCCGGTGCATTAAAACAACATAAAAAACATTCGGACTCGTTTTGAGCAATTTTTTTAGAGAATTTTTTTTTCCAGATCCTAAATTTTGTAAAAAACGTGATGATTAGTACACGAATTCGGCCATTACTGGGAAAGTGAAAATTAGTCTGGTGCATTAAAATAACATGAAAAACAATCAGACTCGTTTTGAGCAATTTTTTAGAGAATTTTTTTCCGAACCTAAATTTTTTGAAAAACGTGATGGTTAGTACAAGAATTCGGGCATTAGTGGGAAAGTGAAAATTAGTCCCGGTGCATTAAAACAACATAAAAAAACATTCGGACTCGTTTTGAGCAATTTTTTAGAGAATTTTTTTTCGGACCTAAATATTGTAAAAAACATGATGATTAGTACACGAATTCGGGCATTACTGGGAAAGTGAAAATTAGTCTGGTGCATTAAAACAACATAAAAAACATTCAGACTCGTTTTGAGCAATTTTTTAGAGAATTTTTTTCCGGACCTGAATTTTATAAAAAACGTGATGATTAGTACACGAATTCGGGCATTACTGGGAAAGTGAAAATTAGTCTGGTGCATTAAAACAACATAAAAAACATTCAGACTCGTTTTTAGAAATTTTTTAGAGAATTTTTTTCCGGCCCTAAATATTGTAAAAAACGTGATGATTAGTACACGAATTCGGGCATTAATGAGAAAGTGAAAATTAGTCTGGTGCATTAAAACAACATAAAAAACATTCAGACTCGTTTTGAGCAATTTTTTAGAGAATTTTTTTCCGGTCCTAAATTTTGTAAAAAACGTGATGATTAGTACACGAATTCGGCCATTACTGGGAAAGTGAAAATTAGTCTGGTGCATTAAAACAACATGAAAAACATTCAGACTCGTTTTGAGAAATTTTTTAGAGAATTTTTTTCCGAACCTAAATTTTGTGAAAAACGTGATTGTTAGTACATGAATTCGGGCATTACTGGGAAAGTGAAAATTAGTCTGGTGCATTAAAACAACATAAAAAACATTCAGACTCGTTTTGAGCACTTTTTTAGAGAATTTTTTTCAGGACCTAAATTTTGTAAAAAATGTGATGGTTAGTACACGAATTCGGGAATTAATTGGAATGTAAAAATTTGTCTTGTGTATTAAAATACCATTAAAAACATTCAGAATAGTTTTGAGAATTTTTTTCGAGAATTTTTTTCCGGACCTAAATTTTGTGAAAAACGTGATGATTAGTACACGAATTCGGGCATTACTGGGAAAGTGAAAATTAGTCTGGTGCATTAAAACAACATAAAAAACATTCAGACTCGTTTTGAGCAATTTTTTAGAGAATTGTTTTCCGGACCTAAATTTTGTAAAAAAGGTGATGATTAGTACACGAATTCGGGCATTAATTGGAATGTGAAAATATGTCTTGTGTATTAAAATACCATTAAAAATATTCAGAATCGTTTTGAGAAGTTTTTTAGAAATTATTTTCCGGAACTAAATTTTGTGAAAAACGTGATGATTAGTACACGAATTCGGGCATTTCTGGGAAATTGAAAATTAATCTGGTGCTTTAAAACAACATAAAAAACATTCAGACTCGTTTTCAGCAATTTTTTAGAGCATTTTTTTCCGGACCTAAATTTTGTAAAAAACATGATGATTAGTACACGAATTCGAGCATTACTGGGAAAGTGAAAATTAGTCTGGTTCATTAAAACAACATAAAAAACATTCAGACTCGTTTTGAGCAATTTTTTAGAGAATTTTTTTCCGGGCCTAAATTTTGTAAAAAATGTGATGATTAGTACACGAATTCGGGCATCAATTGGAATGTAAAATTTTGTCTTGTGTATTAAAATACCATTATTAGCATTCAGAATCGTTTTGAGAAGTTTTTTAGAGAATTTTTTTCCGGACCAAAATTTTGTGAAAAACGTGATGATTAGTACACGAATTCGGGCATTACTGGGAAAGTGAAAATTAGTCTGGTGCATCAAAACAACATAAAAAACATTCAGACTCGTTTCGAGCAATTTTTTAGAGAATTTTTTTCCGGACCTAAATATTGTAAAAAACATGATGATTAGTGCACGAATTCGGGCATTACTGGGAAAGTGAAAATTAGTGTGGTGCATTAAAACAACATAAAAAACATTCAGATTCGTTTTGAGCAATTTTTTAGAGAACTTTTTTCCGGACCTAAATTTTATAAAAAACGTGATGATTAGTACACGAATTCGGGCATTACTTGGAAAGTGAAAATTAGTCTGGTGCATTAAAACAACATAAAAAACATTCAGACTCGTTTTGAGCAATTTTTTAGGGAGTTTTTTTGGGACCTAAATTTTGCAAAAAATGTGATTATTAGTACACGAATTCGGGCATTAATTGGAATGTAAAAATTGGTCTTGTGTATTTAAATACCATTAAAAACATTCAGAATCGTTTTGAGAAGTTTTTTAGAGAATTTTTTTTCGGAACTTAATTTTGTGAAAAACGTGATGATTAGTACACGAATTCGGGCATTACTGGGAAATTGAAAATTAGTCTGGTGCATTAAAACAACATAAAAAATATTCAGACTCGTTTTGAGCAATTTTTTAGGGAGTTTTTTTTTTACCTAAATTTTGTGAAAAACGTGATGGTTAGTACAGGTATTCGGGCATTACTGGGAAAGTGAAAATTAGTCTGGTGCATTAAAACAACATAAAAAAATTCAGACTCGTTTTGAGCACTTTTTTAGGGAATTTTTTTCAGGACCTAAATTTTGTAAAAAATGTGATGGTTAGTACACGAATTCGGGCATTAATTGGAATGTAAAAATTTGTCTAGAGTATTAAAATACCATTAAAAACATTCAGTATCGTTTTGAGAAGTTTTTTGGAGAATTTTTTTCCGGACCTAAATTTTGTAAAAAACGTGATGATTAGTACCCGAATTCGGGCATTACTGCGAAAGTGAAAATTAGTCTTGTGCATTAAAACAACATAAAAAACATTCGGACTCGTTTTTAGAAGTTTTTTTAGAGAATTTTTTTTCCGGACCTAAATTTTGTAAAAAGACGTGATGATTAGTACACGAATTCGGGCATTACCGGGAAAGTAAAAATTAGTCCGGTGCATTAAAACAACAAGAAAAACATTCGGACTCGTTTTGAGCAATTTTTTTAGTGAATTGTTTTTCCGGACCTAAATTTTGTAAAAAAGGTGATGATTAGTACACGAATTCGGGCATTAATTGGAATGTGAAAATTTGTCTTGTGTATTAAAAATACCATAAAAAAACATTCGGACTCGTTTTTAGAAATTTTTTAAAGAATTTTTTTCCGGACCTAAATTTTGTAAAAAGTGTGATGATTAGTACACGAATTCGGGCATTACTGGGAAAGTGAAAATTAGTCTGGTGCATTAAAACAACATAAAAAACATTCAGACTCGTTTCGAGCAATTTTTTAGGAAGTTTTTTTTTTACCTAAATTTTGTGAAAAACGTGATGGTTAGTACAGGTATTCGGGCATTACTGGGAAAGTGAAAATTAGTCTGGTGCATTAAAACAACATAAAAAACATTCAGACTCGTTTTGAGCACTTTTTTAGGGAATTTTTTTCAGGACCTAAATTTTGTAAAAAATGTGATGGTTAGTACACGAATTCGGGCATTAATTGGAATGTAAAAATTTGTCTTTTGTATTAAAATACCATTAAAAACATTCAGTATCGTTTTGAGAAGTTTTTTGGAGAATTTTTTTCCGGACCTAAATTTTGTAAAAAACGTGATGATTAGTACACGAATTCAGGCATTACTGGGAAAGTGAAAATTAGTCTTGTGCATTAAAACAACATAAAAAACATTCAGACTCGTTTTTAGAAGTTTTTTAGAGAATTTTTTTGCGGACCTAAATTTTGTAAAAGACGTGATGATTAGTACACGAATTCGGGCATTACTGGGAAAGTAAAAATTAGTCTGGTGCATTAAAACAACAAGAAAAACATTCGGACTCGTTTTGAGCAATTTTTTAGGGAATTGTTTTCCGGACCTAAATTTTGTAAAAAAAGTGATGATTAGTACACAAATTCGGGCATTAATTGGAATGTGAAAATTTGTCTTGTGTATTAAAATACCATAAAAAACATTCAGACTCGTTTTTAGAAATTTTTTAGAGAATTTTTTTCCGGACCTAAATTTTGTAAAAAGTGTGATGATTCGTACACGAATTCGGGCATTACTGGGAAAGTGAAAATTAGTCTGGTGCATTAAAACAACATAAAAAACATTCAGACTCGTTTCGAGCAATTTTTTAGGAAGTTTTTTTTGGACCTAAATTTTGTGAAAAACGTGATGGTTAGTACAGGTATTCGGGCAGTACTGGGAAAGTGAAAATTAGTCTGGTGCATTAAAACAACATAAAAAACATTCAGACTCGTTTTGAGCACTTTTTTAGGAAATTTTTTTCAGAACCTAAATTTTGTAAAAAATGTGATGGTTAGTACACGAATTCGGGCATTAATTGGAATGTAAAAATTTGTCTTGTGTATTAAAATACCATTAAATACATTCAGTATCGTTTTGAGAAGTTTTTTGGAGAATTTTTTTCCGGACCTAAATTTTGTAAAAAACGTGATGATTAGTACACGAATTCAGGCATTACTGGGAAAGTGAAAATTAGTCTTGTGCATTAAAACAACATAAAAAACATTCAGACTCGTTTTTAGAAGTTTTTTAGAGAATTTTTTTCCGGACCTAAATTTTGTAAAAAGACGTGATGATTAGTACACGAATTCGGGCATTACTCGGGAAAGTAAAAATTAGTCCGGTGCATTAAAACAACAAGAAAAACATTCGGACTCGTTTTGAGCAATTTTTTAGGGAATTGTTTTTCCTGACCTAAATTTTGTAAAAAAGGTGATGATTAGTACACGAATTCGGGCATTAATTGGAATGTGAAAATTTGTCTTGTGTATTAAAATACCATAAAAAACATTCAGACTCGTTTTTAGAAATTTTTTAGAGAATTTTTTTTCGGACCTAAATTTTGTAAAAAGTGTGATGATTAGTACACGAATTCGGGCATTACTTGGAAAGTGAAAATTAGTCTGGTGCATTAAAACAACATAAAAAACATTCAGACTCGTTTTGAGCAATTTTTTAGGGAGTTTTTTTGGGACCTAAATTTTGTAAAAAATGTGATTATTAGTACACGAATTCGGGCATTAATTGGAATGTAAAAATTTGTCTTGTGTATTTAAATACCATTAAAAACATTCAGAATCGTTTTGAAAAGTTTTTTAGAGAATTTTTTTCCGGAACTAAATTTTGTGAAAAACGTGATGATTAGTACACGAATTCGGGCATTACTGGGAAATTGAAAATTAGTCTGGTGCTTTAAAACAACATAAAAAACATTCAGACTCGTTTTCAGCAATTTTTTGGAGAATTTTCTTCCGGACCTAAATTTTATAAAAAACGTGACGATTAGTACACGAATTCGGGCATTACTTGGAAAGTGAAAATTAGTCTGGTGCATTAAAACAACATAAAAAACATTCAGACTCGTTTTGAGCAATTTTTTAGGGAGTTTTTTTGGGACCTAAATTTTGTAAAAAATGTGATTATTAGTACACGAATTCGGGCATTAATTGGAATGTAAAAATTTGTCTTGTGTATTTAAATACCATTAAAAACATTCAGAATCGTTTTGAAAAGTTTTTTAGAGAATTTTTTTCCGGAACTAAATTTTGTGAAAAACGTGATGATTAGTACACGAATTCGGGCATTACTGGGAAATTGAAAATTAGTCTGGTGCTTTAAAACAACATAAAAAACATTCAGACTCGTTTTCAGCAATTTTTTGGAGAATTTTCTTCCGGACCTAAATTTTATAAAAAACGTGATGATTAGTACACGAATTCGGGCGTTACTGGGAAAGTGAAAATTAGTCTGGTGCATTAAAACAACATAAAAAACATTCAGACTCGTTTTGAGCAATTTTTTAGGGAGTTTTTTTCGGACCTAAATTTTGTGAAAAACGTGATGGTTAGTACATGAATTCGGGCATTACTGGGAAAGTGAAAATTAGTCTGGTGCATTAAAACACATAAAAAACATTCAGACTCGTTTTGAGCACTTTTTTAGAGAATTTTTTTCAGGACCTAAATTTTGTAAAAAATGCGATGGTTAGTACACGAATTCGGGCATTAATTGGAATGTAAAAATTTGTCTTGAGTATTAAAATACCATTAAAAACATTCAGTATCGTTTTGAGAAGTTTTTTAGAGGATTTTTTTCCGGACCTAAATTTTGTAAAAAACGTGATGATTAGTACACGAATTCGGGCATTACTGGGAAAGTGAAAATTAGTCTGGTGCATTAAAACAACATAAAAAACATTCAGACTCGTTTTGAGCAATTTTTTAGAGAATTTTTTTCCGGACCTAAATTTTGTAAAAAAGGTGATGATTAGTACACGAATTCGGGCATTACTGGGAAAGTGAAAATTAGTCTGGTGCATTAAAACAACATAAAAAACATTTAGACTCGTTTTGAGCAATTTTTTAGAGAATTTTTTTCCGAGCCTAAATTTTGTAAAAAATGTTATGATCAGTACACGAATTCGGGCATTAATTGGAATGTAAAAATTTGTCTTGTGTATTAAAATACCATTAAAAACATTCAGAATCGTTTTGAGAAGTTTTTTGGAGATTTTTTTTTTCCGGACGTAAATTTTGTGAAAAACGTGATGATTAGTACACGAATTCGGGCATTACTGGGAAAGTGAAAATTAGTCTGGTGCTTTAAAACAACATAAAAAACATTCAGACTCGTTTTCAGCAATTTTTTAGAGAATTTTTTTCCGGACCTAAATTTTGTAAAAAACGTGATGATTAGTACACGAATTCGGGCATTACTGGGAAAGTGAAAATTAGACTGGTGCATTAAAACAACATAAAAAATATTTAGACTCGTTTTGAGCAATTTTTTAGAGAATTTTTTTCCGAGCCTAAATTTTGTAAAAAATGTTATGATTAGTACACGAGTTCGGGCATTAATTTGAACGTAAAAATTTGTCTTGTGTATTAAAATACCGTTAAAAACATTCAGAATCATTTTGAGAAGTTTTTTAGAGAATTTTTTTCCGCACGTAAATTTTGTGAAAAACGTGATGATTAGTACACGAAATCGGGCATTACTGGGAAAGTGAAAATTAGTCTGGTGCATTAAAACAACATAAAAAAATTCAGACTCGTTTCGAGCAATTTTTTAGAGAATTTTTTTCCGGACCTAAATATTGTAAAAAACATGATGATTAATGCACGAATTCGGGCATTACTGGGAAAGTGAAAATTAGTCTGGTGCATTAAAACAACATAAAAACATTCAGACTCGTTATGAGCAATTTTTTAGAGAATTTTTTTCCGGACCTAAATTTTATAGAAAACGTGATGTGTACACAAATTCGGGCATTACTGGGAAAGTGAAAATTAGTCTGGTGCATTAAAACAACATAAAAAAATTCAGACTCGTTTTGAGCACTTTTTTAGGGAATTTTTTTCATGACCTAAATTTTGTAAAAAATGTGATGGTTAGTACACGAATTCGGGCATTAATTGGAATGTAAAAATTTGTCTAGAGTATTAAAATACCATTAAAAACATTCAGTATCGTTTTGAGAAGTTTTTTGGAGAATTTTTTTCCGGACCTAAATTTTGTAAAAAACGTGATGATTAGTACCCGAATTCGGGCATTACTGGGAAAGTGAAAATTAGTCTTGTGCATTAAAACAACATAAAAAACATTCAGACTCGTTTTTAGAAGTTTTTTAGAGAATTTTTTTCCGGACCTAAATTTTGTAAAAGACGTGATGATTAGTACACGAATTCGGGCATTACTGGGAAAGTAAAAATTAGTCTGGTGCATTAAAACAACAAGAAAAACATTCGGACTCGTTTTGAGCAATTTTTTAGTGAATTGTTTTCCGGACCTAAATTTTGTAAAAAAGGTGATGATTAGTACACGAATTCGGGCATTAATTGGAATGTGAAAATTTGTCTTGTGTATTAAAATACCATAAAAAACATTCGGACTCGCTTTTTAGAAATTTTTTAAAGAATTTTTTTTCCGGACCTAAATTTTGTAAAAAAGTGTGATGATTAGTACACGAATTCGGGCATTACTGGGAAAGTGAAAATTAGTCTGGTGCATTAAAACAACATAAAAAACATTCAGACTCGTTTCGAGCAATTTTTTAGGAAGTTTTTTTTTTACCTAAATTTTGTGAAAAACGTGATGGTTAGTACAGGTATTCGGGCATTACTGGGAAAGTGAAAATTAGTCTGGTGCATTAAAACAACATAAAAAACATTCAGACTCGTTTTGAGCACTTTTTTAGGTAATTTTTTTTCAGACCTAAATTTTGTAAAAAAATGTGATGGTTAGTACACGAATTCGGGCATTAATTGGAATGTAAAAATTTGTCTTGTGTATTAAAATACCATTAAAAAACATTCGATGATCGTTTTGAGAAGTTTTTTGGAGAATTTTTTTCCGGACCTAAATTTTGTAAAAAACGTGATGATTAGTACACGAATTCGGGCATTACTGGGAAAGTGAAAATTAGTCTTGTGCATTAAAACAACATAAAAAACATTCAGACTCGTTTTTAGAAGTTTTTTAGAGAATTTTTTTCCGGACCTAAATTTTGTAAAAGACGTGATGATTAGTACACGAATTCGGGCATTACTGGGAAAGTAAAAATTAGTCTGGTGCATTAAAACAACAAGAAAAACATTCGGACTCGTTTTGAGCAATTTTTTAGGGAATTGTTTTCCGGACCTAAATTTTGTAAAAAAGGTGATGATTAGTACACGAATTCGGGCATTAATTGGAATGTGAAAATTTGTCTTGTGTATTAAAATACCATAAAAAACATTCAGACTCGTTTTTAGAAATTTTTTAAAGAATTTTTTTCCGGACCTAAATTTTGTAAAAAGTGTGATGATTAGTACACGAATTCGGGCATTACTTGGGAAAGTGAAAATTAGTCCGGTGCATTAAAACAACATAAAAAACATTCGGACTCGCTTTTCGAGCAATTTTTTAGGGAAGTTTTTTTTACCTAAATTTTGTGAAAAACGTGATGGTTAGTACAGGGTATTCGGGCATTATCGGGAAAGTGAAAATTAGTCCGGTGCATTAAAACAACATAAAAAAACATTCAGACTCGTTTTGAGCACTTTTTTAGGTAATTTTTTTCAGGACCTAAATTTTGTAAAAAATGTGATGGTTAGTACACGAATTCGGGCATTAATTGGAATGTAAAAATTTGTCTTGTGTATTAAAATACCATTAAAAACATTCAGTATCGTTTTGAGAAGTTTTTTGGAGAATTTTTTTCCGGACCTAAATTTTGTAAAAAACGTGATGATTAGTACACGAATTCGGGCATTACTGGGAAAGTGAAAATTAGTCTTGTGCATTAAAACAACATAAAAAACATTCAGACTCGTTTTTAGAAGTTTTTTAGAGAATTTTTTTCCGGACCTAAATTTTGTAAAAAGACGTGATGATTAGTACACGAATTCGGGCATTACTGGGAAAGTAAAAATTAGTCTGGTGCATTAAAACAACAAGAAAAACATTCGGACTCGTTTTGAGCAATTTTTTAGGGAATTGTTTTCCGGACCTAAATTTTGTAAAAAAGGTGATGATTAGTACACGAATTCGGGCATTAATTGGAATGTGAAAATTTGTCTTGTGTATTAAAATACCATAAAAAACATTCAGACTCGTTTTTAGAAATTTTTTAGAGAATTTTTTTCCGGACCTAAATTTTGTAAAAAGTGTGATGATTCGTACACGAATTCGGGCATTACTGGGAAAGTGAAAATTAGTCCCGGTGCATTAAAACAACATAAAAAACATTCGGACTCGCTTTTGAGCAATTTTTTAGGGAAGTTTTTTTTGGACCTAAATTTTGTGAAAAACGTGATGGTTAGTACAGGTATTCGGGCATGATCTGGGAAAGTGAAAATTAGTCCGGTGCATTAAAACAACATAAAAAAACATTCGGACTCGTTTTGAGCACTTTTTTTAGAGAATTTTTTTCAGGACCTAAATTTTGTAAAAAATGTGATGGTTAGTACACGAATTCGGGCATTAATTGGAATGTAAAAATTTGTCTTGTGTATTAAAATACCATTAAAAACATTCAGTATCGTTTTGAGAAGTTTTTTGGAGAATTTTTTTTCGGACCTAAATTTTGTAAAAAACGTGATGATTAGTACACGAATTCGGGCATTACTGGGAAAGTGAAAATTAGTCTGGTGCATTAAAACAACATAAAAAACATTCAGACTCGTTTTGAGCAATTTTTTAGAGAATTTTTTTCCGGACCTAAATTTTGTAAAAAAGGTGATGATTAGTACACGAATTCGGGCATTACTGGGAAAGTGAAAATTAGTCTGGTGCATTAAAACAACATAAAAAACATTTAGACTCGTTTTGAGCAATTTTTTAGAGAATTTTTTTCCGAGCCTAAATTTTGTAAAAAATGTTATGATCAGTACACGAATTCGGGCATTAATTGGAATGTAAAAATTTGTCCTGTGTATTAAAATACCATTAAATACATTCAGAATCGTTTTGAGAAGTTTTTTGGAGAATTTTTTTCCGGACGTAAATTTTGTGAAAAACGTGATGATTAGTACACGAATTCGGGCATTACTGGGAAAGTGAAAATTAGTCTGGTGCTTTAAAACAACATAAAAAACATTCAGACTCGTTTTCAGCAATTTTTTAGAGAATTTTTTTCCGGACCTAAATTTTGTAAAAAACGTGATGATTAGTACACGAATTCGGGCATTACTGGGAAAGTGAAAATTAGACTGGTGCATTAAAACAACATAAAAAATATTTAGACTCGTTTTGAGCAATTTTTTAGAGAATTTTTTTCCGAGCCTAAATTTTGTAAAAAATGTTATGATTAGTACACGAGTTCGGGCATTAATTTGAACGTAAAAATTTGTCTTGTGTATTAAAATACCGTTAAAAACATTAAGAATCATTTTGAGAAGTTTTTTAGAGAATTTTTTTCCGCACGTAAATTTTGTGAAAAACGTGATGATTAGTACACGAAATCGGGCATTACTGGGAAAGTGAAAATTAGTCTGGTGCATTAAAACAACATAAAAAAATTCAGACTCGTTTCGAGCAATTTTTTAGAGAATTTTTTTCCGGACCTAAATATTGTAAAAGACATGATGATTAATGCACGAATTCGGGCATTACTGGGAAAGTGAAAATTAGTCTTGTGCATTAAAACAACATAAAAAACATTCAGATTCGTTTTTAGAAGTTTTTTAGAGAATTTTTTTCCGGACCTAAATTTTGTAAAAGACGTGATGATTAGTACACGAATTCGGGCATTACTGGGAAAGTAAAAATTAGTCTGGTGCATTAAAACAACAAAAAAAACATTCGGACTCGTTTTGAGCAATTTTTTAGGGAATTGTTTTCCGGACCTAAATTTTGTAAAAAAGGTGATGATTAGTACACGAATTCGGGCATTAATTGGAATGTGAAAATTTGTCTTGTGTATTAAAATACCATAAAAAACATTCAGACTCGTTTTTAGAAATCTTTTAGAGAATTTTTTTCCGGACCTAAATTTTGTAAAAAGTGTGATGATTAGTACACGAATTCGGGCATTACTGGGAAAGTGAAAATTAGTCTAGTGCATTAAAACAACATAAAAAACATTCAGACTCGTTTTGAGCAATTTTTTAGAGAATTTTTTTCCGGACCTAAATTTTATAAAAAACGTGATGATTAGTACACGAATTCGGGCATTACTTGGAAAGTGAAAATTAGTCTGGTGCATTAAAACAACATAAAAAACATTCAGACTCGTTTTGAGCAATTTTTTAGGGAGTTTTTTTGGGACCTAAATTTTGTAAAAAATGTGATTATTAGTACACGAATTCGGGCATTACTGGGAAAGTGAAAATTAGTCTGGTGCATTAAAACAACATAAAAAACATTTACACTCGTTTTGAGCAATTTTTTAGAGAATTTTTTTCCGAGCCTAAATTTTGTAAAAAATGTTATGATTAGTACACGAATTCGGGCATTAATTCGAATGTAAAAATTTGTCTTGTGTATTAAAATACCATTAAAAACATTCAGAATCGTTTTGAGAAGTTTTTTAGAGAATTTTTTTCCGCACGTAAATTTTGTGAAAAACGTGATGATTAGTACACGAAATCGGGCATTACTGGGAAAGTGAAAATTAGTCTGGTGCATTAAAACAACATAAAAAAATTCAGACTCGTTTCGAGCAATTTTTTAGAGAATTTTTTTCCGGACCTAAATATTGTAAAAGACATGATGATTAATGCACGAATTCGGGCATTACTGGGAAAGTGAAAATTAGTCTGGTGCATTAAAACAACATAAAAAACATTCAGACTCGTTATGAGCAATTTTTTAGAGAATTTTTTTCCGGACCTAAATTTTATAGAAAACGTGATGTGTACACAAATTCGGGCATTACTGGGAAAATGAAAATTAGTCTGGTGCATTAAAACAACATAAAAAACATTCAGACTCGTTTTGAGTAATTTTTTAGGGAGTTTTTTTCGGACCTAAATTTTGTAAAAAATGTGATTATTAGTACACGAATTCGGGCATTAATTGGAATGTAAAAATTTGTCTTGTGTATTTAAATACCATTAAAAACATTCAGAATCGTTTTGAGAAGTTTTTTAGAGAATTTTTTTCCGGACCTAAATTTTGTGAAAAACGTGATGATTAGCACACGAATTCGGGCATTACTTTGGGAAAGTGAAAATTAGTCTGGTGCATTAAAACAACATAAAAAAACATTGAGACTCGTTTTGAGCAATTTTTTTAGAGAATTTTTTTTCCGGACCTAAATTTTGTAAAAAACGTGATGGTTAGTACAGGGTATTCGGGCATTACTGGGAAAGTGAAAATTAGTCTGGTGCATTAAAACAACATAAAAAACATTCAGACTCGTTTTGAGCACTTTTTTAGGGAATTTTTTTCAGGACCTAAATTTTGTAAAAAATGTGATGGTTAATACACGAATTCGGGCATTAATTGGAATGTAAAAATTTGTCTTCCGTATTAAAATACCATTAAAAACATTCGAGATCGTTTTGAGAAGTTTTTTTGGAGAATTTTTTTTCCGGACCTAAATTTTGTAAAAAACGTGATGATTAGTACACGAATTCGGGCATTACTGGGAAAGTGAAAATTAGTCTTGTGCATTAAAACAACATAAAAAACATTCACACTCGTTTTTAGAAGTTTTTTAGAGAATTTTTTTCCGGACCTAAATTTTGTAAAACACGTGATTATTAGTACACGAATTCGGGCATTACTGGGAAAGTAAAAATTAGTCTGGTGCATTAAAGCAACAAGAAAAACATTCAGACTCGTTTTCAGCAATTTTTTACAGAATTGTTTTCCGGACCTAAATTTTGTAAAAAAGGTGATGATTAGTACACGAATACGGGCATTAATTGGAATGTGAAAATTTGTCTTGTGTATTAAAATACCATAAAAAACATTCAAACTCGTTTTTAGAAATTTTTTAGAGAATTGTTTTCCGGACCTAAATTTTGTAAAAAGTGTGATGATTAGTACACGAATTCGGGCATTACTGGGAAAGCGAAAATTAGTCTGGTGCATTAAAACAACATAAAAAACATTGAGACTCGTTTCGAGCAATTTTTTAGGGAGTTTTTTTTTACCTAAATTTTGTGAAAAAACGTGATGGTTAGTACAGGGTATTCGGGCATTACTGGGAAAGTGAAAATTAGTCCGGTGCATTAAAACAACATAAAAAACATTCGGACTCGTTTTGAGCACTTTTTTAGGGAATTTTTTTTCAGGGACCTAAATTTTGTAAAAAAATGTGATGGTTAGTACACGAATTCGGGCATTAATTGGAATGTAAAAATTTGTCTTGTGTATTAAAAATACCATTAAAAACATTCAGTATCGTTTTGAGAAGTTTTTTGGAGAATTTTTTTCCGGACCTAAATTTTGTAAAAAACGTGATGATTAGTACACGAATTCAGGCATTACTGGGAAAGTGAAAATTAGTCTTGTGCATTAAAACAACATAAAAAACATTCGATTCGCTTTTTAGAAGTTTTTTAGAGAATTTTTTTCCGGACCTAAATTTTGTAAAAGACGTGATGATTAGTACACGACTCGGGCATTACTGGGAAAGTAAAAATTAGTCTGGTGCATTAAAACAACAAAAAAAACATTCGGACTCGTTTTGAGCAATTTTTTAGGGAATTGTTTTCCGGACCTAAATTTTGTAAAAAAGGTGATGATTAGTACACGAATTCGGGCATTAATTGGAATGTGAAAATTTGTCTTGTGTATTAAAATACCATAAAAAACATTCAGACTCGTTTTTAGAAATTTTTTAGAGAATTTTTTTCCGGACCTAAATTTTGTAAAAAGTGTGATGATTAGTACACGAATTCGGGCATTACTGGGAAAGTGAAAATTAGTCTAGTGCATTAAAACAACATAAAAAACATTCAGACTCGTTTCGAGCAATTTTTTAGAGAATTTTTTTCCGGACCTAAATTTTATAAAAAACGTGATGATTAGTACACGAATTCGGGCATTACTTGGAAAGTGAAAATTAGTCTGGTGCATTAAAACAACATAAAAAACATTCAGACTCGTTTTGAGCAATTTGTTAGGGAGTTTTTTTGGGACCTAAATTTTGTAAAAAATGTGATTATTAGTACACGAATTCGGGCATTACTGGGAAAGTGAAAATTAGTCTGGTGCATTAAAACAACATAAAAAACATTTACACTCGTTTTGAGCAATTTTTTAGAGAATTTTTTTTCGAGCCTAAATTTTGTAAAAAATGTTATGATTAGTACACGAATTCGGGCATTAATTGGAATGTAAAAATTTGTCTTGTGTATTAAAATACCATTAAAAACATTCAGAATCGTTTTGAGAAGTTTTTTAGAGAATTTTTTTCCGCACGTAAATTTTGTGAAAAACGTGATGATTAGTACACGAATTCGGGCATTACTGGGAAAGTGAAAATTAGTCTGGTGCATTAAAACAACATAAAAAAATTCAGACTCGTTTCAAGTAATTTTTTAGAGAATTTTTTTCCGGACCTAAATATTGTAAAAAACATGATGATTAATGCACGAATTCGAGCATTACTGGGAAAGTGAAAATTAGTCTGGTGCATTAAAACAACATAAAAAACATTCAGACTCGTTATGAGCAATTTTTTAGAAATTTTTTTCCGGACCTAAATTTTATAAAAAACGTGATGTGTACACAAATTCGGGCATTACTGGGAAAGTGAAAATTAGTCTGGTGCATTAAAACAACATAAAAAACATTCAGACTCGTTTTGAGTAATTTTTTAGGGAGTTTTTTTCGGACCTAAATTTTGTAAAAAATGTGATTATTAGTACACGAATTCGGGCATTAATTGGAATGTAAAAATTTGTCTTGTGTATTTAAATACCATTAAAAACATTCAGAATCGTTTTGAGAAGTTTTTTAGAGAATTTTTTTCCGGACGTAAATTTTGTGGAAAACGTGATGATTAGCACACGAATTCGGGCATTACTGGGAAAGTGAAAATTAGTCTGGTGCATTAAAACAACATAAAAAACATTGAGACTCGTTTTGAGCAATTTTTTAGAGAATTTTTTTCCGGACCTAAATTTTGTAAAAAACGTGATGGTTAGTACAGGTATTCGGGCATTACTGGGAAAGTGAAAATTAGTCTGGTGCATTAAAACAACATAAAAAACATTCAGACTCGTTTTGAGCACTTTTTTAGGGAATTTTTTTCAGGACCTAAATTTTGTAAAAAATGTGATGGTTAGTACACGAATTCGGGCATTAATTGGAATGTAAAAATTTGTCTTGCGTATTAAAATACCATTAAAAAACATTCGAGATCGTTTTGAGAAGTTTTTTGGAGAATTTTTTTCCGGACCTAAATTTTGTAAAAAACGTGATGATTAGTACACGAATTCGGGCATTACTGGGAAAGTGAAAATTAGTCTTGTGCATTAAAACAACATAAAAAACATTCACACTCGTTTTTAGAAGTTTTTTAGAGAATTTTTTTCCGGACCTAAATTTTGTAAAACACGTGATTATTAGTACACGAATTCGGGCATTACTGGGAAAGTAAAAATTAGTCCGTTGCATTAAAAGCAACAAGAAAAACATTCGGACTCGTTTTGAGCAATTTTTTAGAGAATTGTTTTCCGGACCTAAATTTTGTAAAAAAGGTGATGATTAGTACACGAATTCGGGCATTAATTGGAATGTGAAAATTTGTCTTGTGTATTAAAATACCATAAAAAACATTCAAACTCGTTTTTAGAAATTTTTTAGAGAATTTTTTTCCGGACCTAAATTTTGTAAAAAGTGTGATGATTAGTACACGAATTCGGGCATTACTGGGAAAGCGAAAATTAGTCTGGTGCATTAAAACAACATAAAAAACATTGAGACTCGTTTCGAGCAATTTTTTAGGGAGTTTTTTTTTTACCTAAATTTTGTGAAAAACGTGATGGTTAGTACAGGTATTCGGGCATTACTGGGAAAGTGAAAATTAGTCTGGTGCATTAAAACAACATAAAAAACATTCAGACTCGTTTTGAGCACTTTTTTAGGGAATTTTTTTCAGGACCTAAATTTTGTAAAAAATGTGATGGTTAGTACACGAATTCGGGCATTAATTGGAATGTAAAAATTTGTCTTGTGTATTAAAATACCATTAAAAACATTCAGTATCGTTTTGAGAAGTTTTTTGGAGAATTTTTTTCCGGACCTAAATTTTGTAAAAAACGTGATGATTAGTACACGAATTCAGGCATTACTGGGAAAGTGAAAATTAGTCTTGTGCATTAAAACAACATAAAAAACATTCAGATTCGTTTTTAGAAGTTTTTTAGAGAATTTTTTTCCGGACCTAAATTTTGTAAAAGACGTGATGATTAGTACACGAATTCGGGCATTACTGGGAAAGTAAAAATTAGTCTGGTGCATTAAAACAACAAAAAAAACATTCGGACTCGTTTTGAGCAATTTTTTAGGGAATTGTTTTTCCGGACCTAAATTTTGTAAAAAAAGGTGATGATTAGTACACGAATTCGGGCATTAATTGGAATGTGAAAATTTGTCTTGTGTATTAAAAATACCATAAAAAACATTCGGACTCGTTTTTAGAAATCTTTTTAGAGAATTTTTTTTCCGGACCTAAATTTTGTAAAAAAGTGTGATGATTAGTACACGAATTCGGGCATTACTGGGAAAGTGAAAATTAGTCTAGTGCATTAAAACAACATAAAAAACATTCAGACTCGTTTTGAGCAATTTTTTAGAGAATTTTTTTCCGGACCTAAATTTTATAAAAAACGTGATGATTAGTACACGAATTCGGGCATTACTTGGAAAGTGAAAATTAGTCTGGTGCATTAAAACAACATAAAAAACATTCAGACTCGTTTTGAGCAATTTTTTAGGGAGTTTTTTTGGGACCTAAATTTTGTAAAAAATGTGATTATTAGTACACGAATTCGGGCATTACTGGGAAAGTGAAAATTAGTCTGGTGCATTAAAACAACATAAAAAACATTTACACTCGTTTTGAGCAATTTTTTAGAGAATTTTTTTCCGAGCCTAAATTTTGTAAAAAATGTTATGATTAGTACACGAATTCGGGCATTAATTGGAATGTAAAAATTTGTCTTGTGTATTAAAATACCATTAAAAACATTCAGAATCGTTTTGAGAAGTTTTTTAGAGAATTTTTTTCCGCACGTAAATTTTGTGAAAAACGTGATGATTAGTACACGAATTCGGGCATTACTGGGAAAGTGAAAATTAGTCTGGTGCATTAAAACAACATAAAAAACATTCAGACTCGTTTTGAGCAATTTTTTAGGGAGTTTTTTTGGGACCTAAATTTTGTAAAAAAATGTGATTATTAGTACTCGAATTCGGGCATTACTGGGAAAGTGAAAATTAGTCTGGTGCATTAAAACAACATAAAAAACATTCAAACTCGTTTTGAGTAATTTTTTAGGGAGTTTTTTTCGGACCTAAATTTTGTAAAAAATGTGATTATTAGTACACGAATTCGGGCATTAATTGGAATGTAAAAATTTGTCTTGTGTATTTAAATACCATAAAAAACATTCAGACTCGTTTTTAGAAATCTTTTAGAGAATTTTTTTCCGGACCTAAATTTTGTAAAAAGTGTGATGATTAGTACACGAATTCGGGCATTACTGGGAAAGTGAAAATTAGTCTAGTGCATTAAAACAACATAAAAAACATTCAGACTCGTTTTGAGCAATTTTTTAGAGAATTTTTTTCCGGACCTAAATTTTATAAAAAACGTGATGATTAGTACACGAATTCGGGCATTACTTGGAAAGTGAAAATTAGTCTGGTGCATTAAAACAACATAAAAAACATTCAGACTCGTTTTGAGCAATTTTTTAGGGAGTTTTTTTTGGGACCTAAATTTTGTAAAAAAATGTGATTATTAGTACACGAATTCGGGCATTACTCGGGAAAGTGAAAATTAGTCCGGTGCATTAAAACAACATAAAAAACATTTACACTCGTTTTGAGCAATTTTTTAGAGAATTTTTTTTCCGAGCCTAAATTTTGTAAAAAAATGTTATGATTAGTACACGAATTCGGGCATTAATTGGAATGTAAAAATTTGTCTTGTGTATTAAAATACCATTAAAAAACATTCGTAATCGTTTTGAGAAGTTTTTTTAGAGAATTTTTTTTCCGCACGTAAATTTTGTGAAAAAACGTGATGATTAGTACACGAATTCGGGCATTATCGGGAAAGTGAAAATTAGTCTGGTGCATTAAAACAACATAAAAAAACATTCGGACTCGTTTTGAGCAATTTTTTAGGGAGTTTTTTTGGGACCTAAATTTTGTAAAAAATGTGATTATTAGTACTCGAATTCGGGCATTACTGGGAAAGTGAAAATTAGTCTGGTGCATTAAAACAACATAAAAAACATTCAAACTCGTTTTGAGTAATTTTTTAGGGAGTTTTTTTCGGACCTAAATTTTGTAAAAAATGTGATTATTAGTACACGAATTCGGGCATTAATTGGAATGTAAAAATTTGTCTTGTGTATTTAAATACCATTAAAAACATTCAGAATCGTTTTGAGAAGTTTTTTAGAGAATTTTTTTCCGGACGTAAATTTTGTGAAAAACGTGATGATTAGCACACGAATTCGGGCATTACTGGGAAAGTGAAAATTAGTCTGGTGCATTAAAACAACATAAAAAACATTGAGACTCGTTTTGAGCAATTTTTTAGAGAATTTTTTTCCGGACCTAAATTTTGTAAAAAACGTGATGGTTAGTACAGGTATTCGTGCATTACTGGGAAAGTGAAAATTAGTCTGGTGCATTAAAACAACATAAAAAACATTCAGACTCGCTTTGAGCACTTTTTTAGGGAATTTTTTTCAGGACCTAAATTTTGTAAAAAATGTGATGGTTAGTACAAGAATTCGGGCATTAATTGGAATGTAAAAATTTGTCTTCTGTATTAAAATACCATTAAAAACATTCAGTATCGTTTTGAGAAGTTTTTTGGAGAATTTTTTTCCGGACCTAAATTTTGTAAAAAACGTGATGATTAGTACACGAATTCGGGCATTACTGGGAAAGTGAAAATTAGTCTTGTGCATTAAAACAACATAAAAAACATTCACACTCCTTTTTAGAAGTTTTTTAGAGAATTTTTTTCCGGACCTAAATTTTGTAAAACACGTGATTATTAGTACACGAATTCGGGCATTACTGGGAAAGTAAATATTAGTCTGGTGCATTAAAGCAACAAGAAAAACATTCAGACTCGTTTTGACCAATTTTTTAGAGAATTGTTTTCCGGACCTAAATTTTGTAAAAAAGGTGATGATTAGTACACGAATTCGGGCATTAATTGGAATGTGAAAATTTGTCTTGTGTATTAAAATACCATAAAAAATATTCAAACTCGTTTTTAGAAATTTTTTAGAGAATTTTTTTCCGGACCTAAATTTTGTAAAAAGTGTGATGATTAGTACACGAATTCGGGCATTACTGGGAAAGCGAAAATTAGTCTGGTGCATTAAAACAACATAAAAAACATTGAGACTCGTTTCGAGCAATTTTTTAGGGAGTTTTTTTTTTACCTAAATTTTGTGAAAAACGTGATGGTTAGTACAGGGTATTCGGGCATTACTTTGGGAAAGTGAAAATTAGTCCGGTGCATTAAAACAACATAAAAAACATTCGGACTCGTTTTGAGCACTTTTTTAGGGAATTTTTTTCAGGACCTAAATTTTGTAAAAAATGTGATGGTTAGTACACGAATTCGGGCATTAATTGGAATGTAAAAATTTGTCTTGTGTATTAAAATACCATTAAAAACATTCAGTATCGTTTTGAGAAGTTTTTTGGAGAATTTTTTTTCCGGACCTAAATTTTGTAAAAAACGTGATGATTAGTACACGAATTCGGGCATTACTGGGAAAGTGAAAATTAGTCTTGTGCATTAAAACAACATAAAAAACATTCAGATTCGTTTTTAGAAGTTTTTTAGAGAATTTTTTTCCGGACCTAAATTTTGTAAAAGACGTGATGATTAGTACACGAATTCGGGCATTACTGGGAAAGTAAAAATTAGTCTAGTGCATTAAAACAACAAAAAAAACATTCGGACTCGTTTTGAGCAATTTTTTAGGGAATTGTTTTCCTGACCTAAATTTTGTAAAAAAGGTGATGATTAGTACACGAATTCGGGCATTAATTGGAATGTGAAAATTTGTCTTGTGTATTAAAATACCATAAAAAACATTCAGACTCGTTTTTAGAAATTTTTTAGAGAATTTTTTTCCGGACCTAAATTTTGTAAAAAGTGTGATGATTAGTACACTAATTCGGGCATTACTGGGAAAGTGAAAATTAGTCTAGTGCATTAAAACAACATAAAAAACATTCAGACTCGTTTCGAGCAATTTTTTAGAGAATTTTTTTCCGGACCTAAATTTTATAAAAAACGTGATGATTATTAGTACACGAATTCGGGCATTACTTGGAAAGTGAAAATTAGTCTGGTGCATTAAAACAACATAAAAAACATTCAGACTCGTTTTGAGCAATTTTTTAGGGAGTTTTTTTGGGACCTAAATTTTGTAAAAAATGTGATTATTAGTACACGAATTCGGGCATTACTGGGAAAGTGAAAATTAGTCTGGTGCATTAAAACAACATAAAAAACATTTACACTCGTTTTGAGCAATTTTTTAGAGAATTTTTTTTCGAGCCTAAATTTTGTAAAAAATGTTATGATTAGTACACGAATTCGGGCATTAATTGGAATGTAAAAATTTGTCTTGTGTATTAAAATACCATTAAAAACATTCAGAATCGTTTTGAGAAGTTTTTTAGAGAATTTTTTTCCGCACGTAAATTTTGTGAAAAACGTGATGATTAGTACACGAATTCGGGCATTACTTTGGGAAAGTGAAAATTAGTCCGGTGCATTAAAACAACATAAAAAAATTCAGACTCGTTTCGAGCAATTTTTTAGAGAATTTTTTTCCGGACCTAAATATTGTAAAAAACATGATGATTAATGCACGAATTCGAGCATTACTGGGAAAGTGAAAATTAGTCTGGTGCATTAAAACAACATAAAAAACATTCAGACTCGTTATGAGCAATTTTTTAGAGAATTTTTTTCCGGACCTAAATTTTATAAAAAACGTGATGTGTACACAAATTCGGGCATTACTGGGAAAGTGAAAATTAGTCTGGTGCATTAAAACAACATAAAAAACATTCAGACTCGTTTTGAGTAATTTTTTAGGGAGTTTTTTTCGGACCTAAATTTTGTAAAAAATGTGATGGTTAGTACACGAATTCGGGCATTAATTGGAATGTAAAAATTTGTCTTGCGTATTAAAATACCATTAAAAAACATTCGATGATCGTTTTGAGAAGTTTTTTGGAGAATTTTTTTTCGGACCTAAATTTTGTAAAAAACGTGATGATTAGTACACGAATTCGGGCATTACTGGGAAAGTGAAAATTAGTCTTGTGCATTAAAACAACATAAAAAACATTCACACTCGTTTTTAGAAGTTTTTAAGAGAATTTTTTTCCGGACCTAAATTTTGTAAAACACGTGATTATTAGTGCACGAATTCGGGCATTAATTGGAATGTAAAAATTTGTCTTGTGTATTTAAATACCATTAAAAACATTCAGAATCGTTTTGAGAAGTTTTTTAGAGAATTTTTTTCCGGACCTAAATTTTGTGAAAAACGTGATGATTAGCACACGAATTCGGGCATTACTGGGAAAGTGAAAATTAGTCTGGTGCATTAAAACAACATAAAAAACATTGAGACTCGTTTTGAGCAATTTTTTAGAGAATTTTTTTCCGGACCTAAATTTTGTAAAAAACGTGATGGTTAGTACAGGTATTCGGGCATTACTGGGAAAGTGAAAATTAGTCTGGTGCATTAAAACAACATAAAAAACATTCAGACTCGTTTTGAGCACTTTTTTAGGGAATTTTTTTCAGGACCTAAATTTTGTAAAAAATGTGATGGTTAGTACACGAATTCGGGCATTAATTGGAATGTAAAAATTTGTCTTCTGTATTAAAATACCATTAAAAACATTCAGTATCGTTTTGAGAAGTTTTTTGGAGAATTTTTTTCCGGACCTAAATTTTGTAAAAAACGTGATGATTAGTACACGAATTCGGGCATTACTGGGAAAGTGAAAATTAGTCTTGTGCATTAAAACAACATAAAAAACATTCACACTCGTTTTTAGAAGTTTTTAAGAGAATTTTTTTCCGGACCTAAATTTTGTAAAACACGTGATTATTAGTACACGAATTCGGGCATTACTGGGAAAGTAAAAATTAGTCTGGTGCATTAAAGCAACAAGAAAAACATTCAGACTCGTTTTGAGCAATTTTTTAGAGAATTGTTTTCCGGACCTAAATTTTGTAAAAAAGGTGATGATTAGTACACGAATTCGGGCACTAATTGGAATGTGAAAATTTGTCTTGTGTATTAAAATACCATAAAAAACATTCAAACTCGTTTTTAGAAATTTTTCTAGAGAATTTTTTTCCGGACCTAAATTTTGTAAAAAGTGTGATGATTAGTACACGAATTCGGGCATTACTGGGAAAGTGAAAATTAGTCTGGTGCATTAAAACAACATAAAAAACATTGAGACTCGTTTCGAGCAATTTTTTAGGGAGTTTTTTTTTTACCTAAATTTTGTGAAAAACGTGATGGTTAGTACAGGTATTCGGGCATTACTTGGGAAAGTGAAAATTAGTCCCGGTGCATTAAAACAACATAAAAAACATTCGGACTCGTTTTGAGCACTTTTTTTAGGGAATTTTTTTTCAGGGACCTAAATTTTGTAAAAAAATGTGATGGTTAGTACACGAATTCGGGCATTAATTGGAATGTAAAAATTTGTCTTGTGTATTAAAATACCATTAAAAACATTCAGTATCGTTTTGAGAAGTTTTTTGGAGAATTTTTTTCCGGACCTAAATTTTGTAAAAAACGTGATGATTAGTACACGAATTCAGGCATTACTGGGAAAGTGAAAATTAGTCTTGTGCATTAAAACAACATAAAAAACATTCAGATTCGTTTTTAGAAGTTTTTTAGAGAATTTTTTTCCGGACCTAAATTTTGTAAAAGACGTGATGATTAGTACACGAATTCGGGCATTACTGGGAAAGTAAAAATTAGTCTGGTGCATTAAAACAACAAAAAAAACATTCGGACTCGTTTTGAGCAATTTTTTAGGGAATTGTTTTCCGGACCTAAATTTTGTAAAAAAGGTGATGATTAGTACACGAATTCGGGCATTAATTGGAATGTGAAAATTTGTCTTGTGTATTAAAATACCATAAAAAACATTCAGACTCGTTTTTAGAAATTTTTTAGAGAATTTTTTTCCGGACCTAAATTTTGTAAAAAGTGTGATGATTAGTACACGAATTCGGGCATTACTGGGAAAGTGAAAATTAGTCTAGTGCATTAAAACAACATAAAAAACATTCAGACTCGTTTCGAGCAATTTTTTAGAGAATTTTTTTCCGGACCTAAATTTTATAAAAAACGTGATGATTAGTACACGAATTCGGGCATTACTTGGAAAGTGAAAATTAGTCTGGTGCATTAAAACAACATAAAAAACATTCAGACTCGTTTTGAGCAATTTTTTAGGGAGTTTTTTTGGGACCTAAATTTTGTAAAAAATGTGATTATTAGTACACGAATTCGGGCATTACTGGGAAAGTGAAAATTAGTCTGGTGCATTAAAACAACATAAAAAACATTTACACTCGTTTTGAGCAATTTTTTAGAGAATTTTTTTTCGAGCCTAAATTTTGTAAAAAATGTTATGATTAGTACACGAATTCGGGCATTAATTGGAATGTAAAAATTTGTCTTGTGTATTAAAATACCATTAAAAACATTCAGAATCGTTTTGAGAAGTTTTTTAGAGAATTTTTTTCCGCACGTAAATTTTGTGAAAAACGTGATGATTAGTACACGAATTCGGGCATTACTGGGAAAGTGAAAATTAGTCTGGTGCATTAAAACAACATAAAAAAATTCAGACTCGTTTCAAGCAATTTTTTAGAGAATTTTTTTCCGGACCTAAATATTGTAAAAAACATGATGATTAATGCACGAATTCGAGCATTACTGGGAAAGTGAAAATTAGTCTGGTGCATTAAAACAACATAAAAAACATTCAGACTCGTTATGAGCAATTTTTTAGAGAATTTTTTTCCGGACCTAAATTTTATAAAAAACGTGATGTGTACACAAATTCGGGCATTACTGGGAAAGTGAAAATTAGTCTGGTGCATTAAAACAACATAAAAAACATTCAGACTCGTTTTGAGTAATTTTTTAGGGAGTTTTTTTCGGACCTAAATTTTGTAAAAAATGTGATGGTTAGTACACGAATTCGGGCATTAATTGGAATGTAAAAATTTGTCTTCTGTATTAAAATACCATTAAAAACATTCAGTATCGTTTTGAGAAGTTTTTTGGAGAATTTTTTTCCGGACCTAAATTTTGTAAAAAACGTGATGATTAGTACACGAATTCGGGCATTACTGGGAAAGTGAAAATTAGTCTTGTGCATTAAAACAACATAAAAAACATTCACACTCGTTTTTAGAAGTTTTTAAGAGAATTTTTTTCCGGACCTAAATTTTGTAAAACACGTGATTATTAGTGCACGAATTCGGGCATTAATTGGAATGTAAAAATTTGTCTTGTGTATTTAAATACCATTAAAAACATTCAGAATCGTTTTGAGAAGTTTTTTAGAGAATTTTTTTCCGGACCTAAATTTTGTGAAAAACGTGATGATTAGCACACGAATTCGGGCATTACTGGGAAAGTGAAAATTAGTCTGGTGCATTAAAACAACATAAAAAACATTGAGACTCGTTTTGAGCAATTTTTTAGAGAATTTTTTTTCCGGACCTAAATTTTGTAAAAAAACGTGATGGTTAGTACAGGGTATTCGGGCATTACTGGGAAAGTGAAAATTAGTCCGGTGCATTAAAACAACATAAAAAACATTCGGACTCGCTTTTGAGCACTTTTTTTAGGGAATTTTTTTTCAGGGACCTAAATTTTGTAAAAAATGTGATGGTTAGTACACGAATTCGGGCATTAATTGGAATGTAAAAATTTGTCTTCCGTATTAAAATACCATTAAAAAACATTCGAGATCGTTTTGAGAAGTTTTTTGGAGAATTTTTTTCCGGACCTAAATTTTGTAAAAAACGTGATGATTAGTACACGAATTCGGGCATTACTGGGAAAGTGAAAATTAGTCTTGTGCATTAAAACAACATAAAAAACATTCACACTCGTTTTTAGAAGTTTTTAAGAGAATTTTTTTCCGGACCTAAATTTTGTAAAACACGTGATTATTAGTACACGAATTCGGGCATTACTGGGAAAGTAAAAATTAGTCTGGTGCATTAAAGCAACAAGAAAAACATTCAGACTCGTTTTGAGCAATTTTTTAGAGAATTGTTTTCCGGACCTAAATTTTGTAAAAAAGGTGATGATTAGTACACGAATTCGGGCACTAATTGGAATGTGAAAATTTGTCTTGTGTATTAAAATACCATAAAAAACATTCAAACTCGTTTTTAGAAATTTTCTAGAGAATTTTTTTCCGGACCTAAATTTTGTAAAAAGTGTGATGATTAGTACACGAATTCGGGCATTACTGGGAAAGTGAAAATTAGTCTGGTGCATTAAAACAACATAAAAAACATTGAGACTCGTTTCGAGCAATTTTTTAGGGAGTTTTTTTTTTACCTAAATTTTGTGAAAAACGTGATGGTTAGTACAGGTATTCGGGCATTACTGGGAAAGTGAAAATTAGTCTGGTGCATTAAAACAACATAAAAAACATTCAGACTCGTTTTGAGCACTTTTTTAGGGAATTTTTTTCAGGACCTAAATTTTGTAAAAAATGTGATGGTTAGTACACGAATTCGGGCATTAATTGGAATGTAAAAATTTGTCTTGTGTATTAAAATACCATTAAAAACATTCAGTATCGTTTTGAGAAGTTTTTTGGAGAATTTTTTTCCGGACCTAAATTTTGTAAAAAACGTGATGATTAGTACACGAATTCGGGCATTACTGGGAAAGTGAAAATTAGTCTTGTGCATTAAAACAACATAAAAAACATTCAGATTCGTTTTTAGAAGTTTTTTAGAGAATTTTTTTCCGGACCTAAATTTTGTAAAAGACGTGATGATTAGTACACGAATTCGGGCATTACTGGGAAAGTAAAAATTAGTCTGGTGCATTAAAACAACAAGAAAAACATTCGGACTCGTTTTGAGCAATTTTTTAGGGAATTGTTTTCCGGACCTAAATTTTGTAAAAAAGGTGATGATTAGTACACGAATTCGGGCATTAATTGGAATGTGAAAATTTGTCTTGTGTATTAAAATACCATAAAAAACATTCAGACTCGTTTTTAGAAATTTTTTAGAGAATTTTTTTCCGGACCTAAATTTTGTAAAAAGTGTGATGATTAGTACACGAATTCGGGCATTACTGGGAAAGTGAAAATTAGTCTAGTGCATTAAAACAACATAAAAAACATTCAGACTCGTTTTGAGCAATTTTTTAGAGAATTTTTTTCCGGACCTAAATTTTATAAAAAACGTGATGATTAGTACACGAATTCGGGCATTACTTGGAAAGTGAAAATTAGTCTGGTGCATTAAAACAACATAAAAAACATTCAGACTCGTTTTGAGCAATTTTTTAGGGAGTTTTTTTTGGGACCTAAATTTTGTAAAAAATGTGATTATTAGTACACGAATTCGGGCATTACTGGGAAAGTGAAAATTAGTCTGGTGCATTAAAACAACATAAAAAACATTTACACTCGTTTTGAGCAATTTTTTAGAGAATTTTTTTCCGAGCCTAAATTTTGTAAAAAATGTTATGATTAGTACACGAATTCGGGCATTAATTGGAATGTAAAAATTTGTCTTGTGTATTAAAATACCATTAAAAACATTCAGAATCGTTTTGAGAAGTTTTTTAGAGAATTTTTTTCCGCACGTAAATTTTGTGAAAAAACGTGATGATTAGTACACGAATTCGGGCATTACTTTGGGAAAGTGAAAATTAGTCCGGTGCATTAAAACAACATAAAAAAAATTCGGACTCGTTTTGAGCAATTTTTTTAGAGAATTTTTTTCCGGACCTAAATATTGTAAAAAACATGATGATTAATGCACGAATTCGGGCATTACTGGAAAAGTGAAAATTAGTCTGGTGCATTAAAACAACATAAAAAACATTCAGACTCGTTATGAGCAATTTTTTAGAGAATTTTTTTCTGGACCTAAATTTTATAAAAAACGTGATGTGTACACAAATTCGGGCATTACTGGGAAAGTGAAAATTAGTCTGGTGCATTAAAACAACATAAAAAACATTCAGACTCGTTTTGAGTAATTTTTTAGGGAGTTTTTTTCGGACCTAAATTTTGTAAAAAAATGTGATTATTAGTACACGAATTCGGGCATTAATTGGAATGTAAAAATTTGTCTTGTGTATTTAAATACCATTAAAAACATTCAGAATCGTTTTGAGAAGTTTTTTAGAGAATTTTTTTTCCGGACCTAAATTTTGTGAAAAAACGTGATGATTAGCACACGAATTCGGGCATTATCGGGAAAGTGAAAATTAGTCCGGTGCATTAAAACAACATAAAAAAACATTGAGACTCGTTTTGAGCAATTTTTTAGAGAATTTTTTTTCCGGACCTAAATTTTGTGAAAAAACGTGATGGTTAGTACAGGGTATTCGGGCATTACTTGGGAAAGTGAAAATTAGTCCGGTGCATTAAAACAACATAAAAAAACATTCGGACTCGCTTTTGAGCACTTTTTTTAGGGAATTTTTTTCAGGACCTAAATTTTGTAAAAAATGTGATGGTTAGTACACGAATTCGGGCATTAATTGGAATGTAAAAATTTGTCTTCTGTATTAAAATACCATTAAAAACATTCAGTATCGTTTTGAGAAGTTTTTTGGAGAATTTTTTTCCGGACCTAAATTTTGTAAAAAACGTGATGATTAGTACACGAATTCGGGCATTACTGGGAAAGTGAAAATTAGTCTTGTGCATTAAAACAACATAAAAAACATTCACACTCGTTTTTAGAAGTTTTTTAGAGAATTTTTTTCCGGACCTAAATTTTGTAAAACACGTGATTATTAGTACACGAATTCGGGCATTACTGGGAAAAAGTAAAAATTAGTCTGGTGCATTAAAGCAACAAGAAAAACATTCAGACTCGTTTTGAGCAATTGTTTAGAGATTTGTTTTCCGGACCTAAATTTTGTAAAAAAGGTGATGATTAGTACACGAATTCGGGCATTAGTTGGAATGTGAAAATTTGTCTTGTGTATTAAAATACCATAAAAAACATTCAGACTCGTTTTTAGAAATTTTTTCGAGAATTTTTTTCCGGACCTAAATTTTGTAAAAAGTGTGATGATTAGTACACGAATTCGGGCATTACTGGGAAAGTGAAAATTAGTCTGGTGCATTAAAACAACATAAAAAACATTCAGACTCGTTTTGAACAATTTTTTAGAGAATTTTTTTCGGGAACTAAATTTTGTGAACACGTGATGATTGGTACACGAATTCGGGCATTACTGGGAAGTGAAAATTAGTCTGGGGCTTTAAAACAGCATAAAAAACAATCAGACTCGTTTAGAACAATTTTTTAGAGAATTTTTTTCGGACCTAGATTTTGTAAAATATGTGATTATTAGTACACGAATTCGGGTATTAATTGGAATGTAATAATTTCTCTTGTGTATTTAAATACCATTAAAAACATTCAGAATCGTTTTGAGAAGTTTTTTAGAGAATTTTTTTCCGGACTCAAATTTTGTGAAAAACGTGATGATTAGCACACGAATTCGGGAATTACAGGGAAAGTGAAAATTAATCTGGTGCATTAAGACAACATAAAAGACATTCAGACTCATTTTGAGCTATTTTTTAGAGAATTTTTTTCCGGACCTAAATTTTGTAAAAAACATGATGATTAGTACACGAATTCGGGCATTACTGGGAAAGTGAAAATTAGTCTGGTGCATTAAAACAACATAAATGACATTCAGACTCATTTTGAGCAATTTTTTAGAGAATTTTTTTCCGGATCTAAATTTTGTAAAAAACTTGATGATTAGTACCCGAATTCGGGCATTACTGGGAAAGTGAAAATTAGTCTGGTGTATTAAAACAACATAAAAAACATTCAGACTCGTTTTGAGCAATTTTTTAGAGAATATTTTCCGGACCTAAATTTTGTGAAAAATGTGATGATTAGTACACGAATTCGGGCATTAATTGGGAAATGTGAAAAATTTAGTCTTGTGTATTAAAAATACCATTAAAAAACATTCGGACTCGTTTTGAGCAGTTTTTTTAGAGAATTTTTTTTCCGGACCTAAATTTTGTGAAAAAACGTGATGATTAGTACACGAATTCGGGCATTGCTGGGAAAGTGAAAATTAGTACGGTGCATTAAAACAACATAAAAAACATTCAGACTCGTTTTGAGCAATTTTTTTAGAGAATTTTTTTTCCGGACCTAAAATTTTGTAAAAAAACGTGATGATTAGTACACGAATTCGGGCATTACTTGGGAAAGTGAAAAATTAGTCTGGTGCATTAAAACAACATAAAAAACATTCGAGACTCGTTTTGAGCAGTTTTTTTAGAGAATTTTTTTTTCGGACCTAAATTTTGTGAAAAAACGTGATGATTAGTACACGAATTCGGGCATTACTTGGGAAAGTGAAAATTAGTACGGTGCATTAAAACAACATAAAAAAACATTCGGACTCGTTTTGAGCAATTTTTTAGAGAATTTTTTTCCGGACCTAAATTTTGTGAAAAAACATGATGATTAGTACATGAATTCGGGCATTGCTGGGAAAGTGAAAATTAGTACGGTGCATTAAAACAACATAAAAAACATTCGGACTCGTTTTGAGCAATTTTTTAGAGAATTTTTTTTCGGACCTAAATTTTGTAAAAAACGTGATGGTTAGTACACGAATTCGGGCATTACTTGGGAAAGTGAAAAATTAGTACTGGTGCATTAAAACAACATAAAAAACATTCGGGACTCGTTTTGAGCAATTTTTTTAGAGAATTTTTTTTCCGGACCTAAATTTTGTAAAAAACGTGATGATTAGTACACGAATTCGGGCATTACTGGGAAAGTGAAAATTAGTCTGGTGCATTAAAACAACATAAAAAACATTCAGACTCGTTTTGAGCAATTTTTTAGAGAATTTTTTTCCGGACCTAAATTTTGTAAAAAACGTGATGATTAGTACACGAATTCGGGCATTACTGGGAAAGTGAAAATTAGTCTGGTGCATTAAAACAACATAAAAAACATTCAGACTCGTTTTGAGCAACTTTTTAGAGAATTTTTTTTCCGGACCTAAATTTTGTAAAAAACGTGATGATTAGTACACGAATTCGGGCATTCTTTGGGAAAGTGAAAAATTAGTACGGTGCATTAAAACAACATAAAAAACATTCGGACTCGTTTTGAGCAATTTTTTTAGAGAATTTTTTTCGGACCTAAATTTTGTAAAAAAACGTGATGATTAGTACACGAATTCGGGCATTCTTGGGAAAGTGAAAATTAGTACGGGTGCATTAAAACAACATAAAAAACATTCAGACTCGTTTTGAGCAATTTTTTAGAGAATTTTTTTCCGGACCTAAATTTTGTAAAAAACGTGATGATTAGTACACGAATTCGGGCATTACTGGGAAAGTGAAAATTAGTCTGGTGCATTAAAACAACATAAAAAACATTCAGACTCGTTTTGAGCAATTTTTTTAGAGAATTTTTTTTTCGGACCTAAATTTTGTAAAAAACGTGATGATTAGTACACGAATTCGGGCATTCTTTGGGAAAGTGAAAATTAGTACGGTGCATTAAAACAACATAAAAAACATTCGAGACTCGTTTTGAGCAATTTTTTAGAGAATTTTTTTCCGGACCTAAATTTTGTTAAAAAACGTGATGATTAGTACACGAATTCGGGCATTCTTGGGAAAGTGAAAATTAGTACTGGTGCATTAAAACAACATAAAAAACATTCAGACTCGTTTTGAGCAATTTTTTTAGAGAATTTTTTTCCGGACCTAAATTTTGTAAAAAACGTGATGATTAGTACACGAATTCGGGCATTACTGGGAAAGTGAAAATTAGTCTGGTGCATTAAAACAACATAAAAAACATTCAGACTCGTTTTGAGCAATTTTTTAGAGAATTTTTTTCCGGACCTAAATTTTGTGAAAAAACGTGATGATTAGTACACGAATTCGGGCATTGCTTGGGAAAGTGAAAATTAGTACGGTGCATTAAAACAACATAAAAAACATTCGGACTCGTTTTGAGCAATTTTTTAGAGAATTTTTTTTCAGGACCTAAATTTTGTAAAAAACGTGATGATTAGTACACGAATTCGGGCATTACTTGGGAAAGTGAAAAATTATGTCTGGTGCATTAAAACAACATAAAAAACATTCGAGACTCGTTTTGAGCAGTTTTTTAGAGAATTTTTTTTCCGGACCTAAATTTTGTAAAAAACGTGATGGTTAGTACACGAATTCGGGCATTCTTGGGAAAGTGAAAATTAGTACGGTGCATTAAAACAACATAAAAAACATTCGGACTCGTTTTGAGCAATTTTTTAGAGAATTTTTTTTCCGGACCTAAATTTTGTAAAAAACGTGATGATTAGTACACGAATTCGGGCATTACTTGGGAAAGTGAAAATTAGTACGGTGCATTAAAACAACATGAAAAAACATTCGGACTCGTTTTGAGCAATTTTTTTAGAGAATTTTTTTTCGGACCCTAAATTTTGTAAAAAACGTGATGGTTAGTACACGAATTCGGGCATTACTTGGGAAAGTGAAAAATTTAGTCCCGGTGCATTAAAACACCATTAAAAAACATTCGAGACTCGTTTTGAGCAGTTTTTTTAGAGAATTTTTTTTCCGGACCTAAATTTTGTGAAAAAACGTGATGATTAGTACACGAATTCGGGCATTCTTGGGAAAGTGAAAATTAGTACGGTGCATTAAAACAACATAAAAAAACATTCGGACTCATTTTGAGCAATTGTTTAGAGAATTTTTTTCCGGATCTAAATTTTGTAAAAAACTTGATGATTAGTACCCGAATTCGGGAATTACTGGGAAAGTGAAAATTAGTCTGGTGTATTAAAACAACATAAAAAACATTCAGACTCGTTTTGAGCAATTTTTTAGAGAATTTTTTTTTCCGGACCTAAATTTTGTGAAAAATGTGATGATTAGTACACGAATTCGGGCATTAATTGGAATGTAAAAATTTGTCTTGTGCATTAAAATACCATTAAAAACATTCAGAATCGTTTTGAGAAGTTTTTTAGAGAATTTTTTTCCGGAACTAAATTTTGTGAAAAACGGGATCATTAGTACACGAATTCGGGCATTACTGGGAAAGTGAAAATTAGTCTGGTGCATTAAAACAACATAAAAGACATTCAAACTCGTTTTGAGCAATTTTTTAGAGAATTTTTTTCCGAACCTAAATTTTGTAAAAATTGTGATGATTAGTACCCGAATTCGGGCATTAATTGGAATGTAAAAAGTCTTCTTGTGTATTAAAATACCATTAAAAAACATTCGAGACTCGTTTTGAGCAGTTTTTTTAGAGAATTTTTTTTCCGGACATAAATTTTGTGAAAAACGTGATGATTAGTACACGAATTCGGGCATTACTGGGAAAGTGAAAATTAGTCTGGTGCATTAAAACAACATAAAAAACATTCAGACTCGTTTTGAGCAATTTTTTAGACAATTTTTTTCCGGACCTAAATTTTTTGAAAAACATGATGGTTAGTAAATGAATTCGGGCATTACTGGGAAAGTGAAAATTAGTCTGGTGCATTAAAACACATAAAAAACATTAAGACTCGTTTTGAGCACTTTTTTAGAGAATTTTTTTCAGGACCTAAATTTTGTAAAAAATGTGATGGTTAGTACACGAATTCGGGCATTAATTGGAATGTAAAAATTTGTCTTGTGTATTGAAATGCCATTAAAAACATTCAGTATCATTTTGAGAAGTTTTTTAGAGAATTTTTTTCCGAACCTAAATTTTGTAAAAAACATCATGATTAGTACACGAATTCGGGCATTACTGGGAAAGTGAAAATTAGTCTGGTGTATTAAAACAACATAAAAAACATTCAGACTCGTTTTGAGCAATTTTTTAGAGAATTTTTTTCCGGACCTAAATTTTGTGAAAAATGTGATGATTAGTACACGAATTCGGGCATTAATTGGAAATGTAAAAATTTGTCGTGTGTATTAAAATACCATTAAAAACATTCAGAATCATTTTGAGAAGTTTTTTAGAGAATTTTTCTCCGGAACTAAATTTTGTGAAAAACAGGATCATTAGTACACGAATTCGGGCATTACTGGGAAAGTGAAAATTAGTCTGGTGCATTAAAACAACATAAAAAACATTCAAACTCGTTTTGAGCAATTTTTTAGAGAATTTTTTTCCGGACCTAAATTTTGTAAAGAACGTGATGATTAGTACACGAATTCGGGCATTACTGGGAATGTAAAATTAGTCTGGTGCATTAAAACAACGTAAAAAACATTCAGACTCGTTTTGAGCAATTTTTTAGATAATTTTTTTCCGGACCTAAATTTTGTAAAAAAGGTGATGATTAGTACACGAATTCGGGCATTAATTGGAAAGTTAAAATTTGTCTTGTGTATTAAAATACCATTAAAAACATTAGGAATCGTTTTGGGAACTTTTTTAGAGAATTTTTTTCGGAACTAAATTTTGTGAAAAACGTGATGATTAGTACACGAATTCGGGCATTACTGGGAAAGTGAAAATTAGTCTGGTGCATTAAAACAACATAAAAGACATTCAGACTCGTTTTGAGCAATTTTTTAGGGAATTTTTTTCCGGACCTAAATTTTGTAAAAATTGTGATGATTAGTACCCGAATTCGGGCATTAATTGGAATGTAAAAAGTTGTCTTGTGTATTAAAATACCATTAAAAACATTCAGAATCGTTTTGAGAAGTTTTTTAGAGAATTTTTTTCCGGACCTAAATTTTGTGAAAAACGTGATGATTAGTACACGCATTCGGGCATTACTGGGAAAGTGAAAATTAGTCTGGTGCATTAAAACAACATAAAAAACATTCCGACTGGTTTTGAGCTATTTTTTAGAGAATTTTTTCCGGACCTAAATTTTGTAAAAAACATGATGATTAGTACACGAATTCGGGCATTACTCGGAAAGTGAAAATTAGTCTGGTGCATTAAAACAACATAAAAAACATTCAGACTCGTTTTGAGCAATTTTTTAGAGAATTTTTTTTCCGGACCTAAATTTTGTAAAAAACATGATGATTAGTACACGAATTCGGGCATTACTGGGAATGTAAAAATTAGTCTGGTGCATTAAAACAACGTAAAAAACATTCAGACTCGTTTTGAGCAATTTTTTAGAGAATTTTTTTCCGGACCTAAATTTGATAAAAAACGTGATGAATAGTACACGAATTCGGGCATTACTGGGAAAGTTAAAATTTATCTTGTGTATTAAAATACCATTTAAAACATTCAGAATCGTTTTGAGAAGTTTTTTAGAGAATTTTTTTCCGGAACTAAATTTTGTGAAAAACGTGATGATTAGTACACAAATTCGGGCATTACTGGGAAAGTGAAAATTAGTCTGGTGCATTAAAACAACATAAAAAACATTCAGACTCATTTTGAGCAATTTTTTAGAGAATTTTTTTCCGGATCTAAATTTTGTAAAAAACATGATGATTACTTTGAGAAGAGAATCGTTGGTTTGACCGACGAACTACGTGGGAAATACGAGATCTAGGCAAGCCGCTACATGTTCTCCCCCTGAAACACAAAACGGATGGCTCTCTCGCCTTCCATAGATGAAGAGCTTCAAGCCCCCAATTGGTGATCCAGAAATTGGAGCGTAAAAAGTAATTGTGTAAATGAGGAAGTGGATGCCATGACTAGTACCCGAATTTGGGCATTACTGGGAAAGTGAAAATTAGTCTGGTGTATTAAAACAACATAAAAAACATTCAGACTCGTTTTGAGCAATTTTTTAGAGAATTTTTTTCCGGACCTAAATTGCTTGAAAAATGTGATGATTAGTACACGAATTCGGGCATTAATTGGAATGTAAAAATTTGTCTTGTGTATTAAAATACCATTAAAAACATTCAGAATCGTTTTGAGAAGTTTTTTAGAGAATTTTTCTCCGGAACTAAATTTTGTGAAAAACGGGATCATTAGTACACGAATTCGGACATTACTGGGAAAGTGAAAATTAGTCTGGTGCATTAAAACAACATAAAAAACATTCAAACTCGTTTTGAGCAATTTTTTAGAGAATTTTTTTCCGGACCTAAATTTTATAAAAAACGTGATGATTAGTACACGAATTCGGGCATTACTGGGAATGTAAAAATTAGTCTGGTGCATTAAAACAACGTAAAAAACATTCAGACTCGTTTTGAGCAATTTTTTAGATAATTTTTTTCCGGACCTAAATTTTATAAAAAAGGTGATGATTAGTACACGAATTCGGGCATTAATTGGAAAGTTAAAATTTGTCTTGTGTATTAAAATACCATTAAAAACATTAAGAATCGTTTTGGGAACTTTTTTAGAGATTTTTTTTCGGAACTAAATTTCGTGAAAAACGTGATGATTAGTACACGAATTCGGGCATTACTCGGAAAGTGAAAATTAGTCTGGTGCATTAAAACAACATAAAAGACATTCAGACTCGTTTTGAGCAATTTTTTAGAGAATTTTTTTTCGGACCTAAATTTTGTAAAAATTGTGATGATTAGTACCCGAATTCGGGCATTAATTGGAATGTAAAAAGTTGTCTTGTGTATTAAAATACCATTAAAAACATTCAGAATCGTTTTGAGAAGTTTTTTAGAGAATTTTTTTCCGGACATAAATTTTGTGAAAAACATGATGATTAGTACACGAATTCGGGCATTACTGGGAAAGCGAAAATTAGTCTGGTGCATTAAAACAACCTAAAAACATTCAGACTCGTTTTGAGCAATTTTTTAGACAATTTTTTTCCGGACCTAAATTTTTTGAAAAACATGATGGTTAGTACATGAATTCGGGCATTACTGGGAAAGTGAAAATTAGTCTGGTGCATTAAAACACATAAAAAACATTCAGACTCGTTTTGATCACTTTTTTAGAGAATTTTTTTCAGGACCTAAATTTTGTAAAAAATGTGATGGTTAGTACACGAATTCGGGCATTAATTGGAATGTAAAAATTTGTCTTGTGTATTGAAATGCCATTAAAAACATTTAGTATCATTTTGAGAAGTTTTTTAGAGAATTTTTTTCCGAACCTAAATTTTGTAAAAAAAGTGATGATTAGTACACGAATTCGGGCATTACTGGGAAAGTGAAAATCAGTCTGGTGCATTAAAACAACATAAAAAACATTCAGACTCGTTTTGAGCTATTTTTTAGAGAATTTTTTTCCGGACCTAAATTTTGTAAAAAACATGATGATTAGTACACGAATTCGGGCATTACTGGGAAAGTGAAAATTAGTCTGGTGCATTAAAACAACATAAAAAACATTCAGACTCGTTTTGAGCAACTTTTTAGAGAATTTTTTTTCCGGACCTAAATTTTGTAAAAAAACATGATGATTAGTACACGAATTCGGGCATTACTGGGAATGTAAAAATTAGTCTGGTGCATTAAAACAACGTAAAAAACATTCAGACTCGTTTTGAGCAATTTTTTAGAGCATTTTTTTCCGGACCTAAATTTGATAAAAAAACGTGATGATTAGTACACGAATTCGGGCATTACTGGGAAAGTTAAAATTAGTCTGGTGCATTAAAACAACAAAAAAAATATTCAGACTCGTTTTGAGCAATTTTTTAGAGAATTGTTTTCCGGACCTAAATATTGTAAAAAATGGGAAGATTAGTACACGAATTCAGGCATTAATTGGAATGTGAAAATTTGTCTTGTGTATTAAAATACCATGAAAAACATTCAGACTCGTTTTGAGCAATTTTTTAGAGAATTTTTTTCTGGACCTAAATTTTGTAAAAAATGTGATGATTAGTACACGAATTCAGGCATTACTGGGAAAGTGAAAATCAGTCTGGTGCATTAAAACAACATAAAAAACATTCAGACTCGTTTTGAACAATTTTTTAGAGAATTTTTTTCCGGAACTAAATTTTGTGAAAAACGTGATGATTGGTACACGAATTCGGGCATTACTGGGAAGTGAAAATTGATCTGGTGCATTAAAACAACATAAAAAATATTCAGACTCGTTTTGAGCAATTTTTTAGGGAATTTTTTTCCGGACCTAAATTTTGTAAAAACTGTGATGATTAGTACACGAATTCGGGCATTAATTGGAATGCCAGAATTTGTCTTGTGCATTAAAACAACATCAAAAATATTCAGAGTCGTTTTGAGAAGTTTTTTAGAGAATTTTTTTCCGAACATAAATTTTGTGAAAAACATGATGATTAGTACACGAATTCGGGCATTACTGAGAAAGTGAAAATTTGTCTGGTGCATTAAAAAACATAAAAAACATTCAGACTCGTTTTGAGCAATTTTTTAGAGAATTTTTTCCGGACCTAAATTTTGTAAAAAACGTGATGATTAGTACACGAATTCGGGCATTACTGGGAAAGTGAAAATTAGCCTAGTGCATTAAAACAACATAAAAAACATTCAGAATCGTTTCGAGCAATTTTTTAGAGAATTTTTTTTCGGACCTAAATTTTGTAAAAAATGTGATGGTTATTAGTACACGTATTCAGGAATTAATTGGAATGTAAAAATTTGCCTCTTGTATTAAAATACCATTAAAAACATTCAGTATCGTTTTGAGAAGTTTTTAAGAGCATTTTTTTCTGGACCTAAATTTTGTGAAAAACGTGATGTACACGAATTCGGGCATTACTGGGAAAGTGAAAATTAGTCTGGTGCATTAAAACAACATAAAAAACATTCAGACTCGTTTTGAGCAATTTTTTGGAGAATTTTTTTCCGGACCTAAATTTTGTAAACAACGTGATGATTAGTACACGAATTCGGGCATTACTGGGAAAGTGAAAATTAGTCTTTTGCATTAAAATAACATAAAAAATATTCAGACTCGTTTTGAGCAATTTTTCAGAGAATTTTTTCAGGACCTAAATTTTGCAAAAAATATGATGGTTAGTACACGAATTCGGGCATTAATTGGAATGTAAAAATTCGTCTTGTGTATTAAAATACCATTAAAAACATTCAGAATCGTTTTGAGAAGTTTTTTAGAGAATTTTTTTCCGGAACTAAATTTTGTGAAAAACGTGATGATTAGAACACGAATTCGGGCATTACTGGGAAAGTGAAAATTAGTCTGGTGCATTAAAACAACATAAAAAACATTCAAGACTCGTTTTGAGCAATTTTTTAGAGAATTTTTTTCAGGACCTAAATTTTGTAAAAAATGTGATGGTTAGTACACGAATTCGGGCATTAATTGGAATGTAAAAATTTATCTTGTGTATTAAAATACCATTAAAAACATTCAGTATCGTTTTGAGAAGTTTTTTAGAGAATTTTTTTCCGGACCTAAATTTAGTAAAAAACATGATAATTATTACACGAATTCGGGCATTACTGGGAAAGTGAAAATTAGTCTTGTGCATTAAAATAACATAAAAAACATTCAGACTCGTTTTGAGCAATTTTTTAGAGTATTTTTTTCAGGACCTAAATTTTGCAAAAAATATGATGGTTAGTACACGAATTCGGGCATTAATTGGAATGTAAAAATTTGTCTTGTGTATTGAAATACCATTAAAAACATTCAGTATCGTTTTGAGAAATCTTTTAGAGAATTTTTTTCCGGACCTAAATTTTGTAAAAAACGTGATGATGAGTACACGAATTCGGACATTACTGGGAAAGTGAAAATTAGTCTGGTGCATTAAAACAACATAAAAAACATTCAGACTCGTTTTGAGCAATTTTTTAGAGAATTTTTTTTCGGATCTAAATTTTGTAAAAAACGTGATGATTAGTACACGAATTCAGGCATTACTGGGAAAGTGAAAATTAGTGTGGTGCATTAAAACAACATAAAAAACATTCAGACTCGTTTTGAGCAATTTTTTAGAGAATTTTTTTTTCGGACCTAAATTTCGTAAAAAACGTGATGACTAGTACACGAATTCGGGCATTAATTGGAATGTAAAAATTTGTCTTGGGTATTAAAATACCATTAAAAACATTCAGAATCGTTTTGAGAAGTTTTTTAGAGAATTTTTTTCCGGACCTAAATTTTGTAAAAAAACGTGATGATCATTACAAGAATTCAGGCATTAATTGGAAAGTGAAAATTAGCCTGGTGCATTAAAGCAACATAAAAAACATTCAAAGTCATTTTGAGCAATTTTTTAGGGATTTTTTTTCGGACCTAAATTTTGTAAAACACATGATGATTATTACACGAATTCGGGCATTAATGGGAATGTGAAAATTAGTCTTGTGCATTAAAACAACATAAAAAACATTCAGAGTCGTTTTGAGCAGTTTTTTAGAGAATTTTTTCCCGAACCTAAATTTTGTAAAAAACGTGATGATTAGTACACGGATTCAGGCATTACTAGGAAGGTGAAAATTAGTTTGGTGCATTAAAACAACGTAAAAAACATTCAGAGTCGTTTTGAGCAATTTTTTAGAGAATTTTTTTCGGACCTAAATTCCGTAAAAAACGTGAGGATATTAGTACACGAATTCGGGCGTTACTGGGAAAGTGAAAATTAGTCTGGTGCATTAAAACAACATAAAAAACATTCAGACTCGTTTTGTGCAATTTTTTAGAGAATTTTTTTCCAGACCTAAATTTCGTAAAAAAATGTGATGTACACGAATTCGGGCATTAATAGAAATGTGAAAGTTTGTCTGGTGTATTAAAACAACATAAAAAACATTTAGAGTCGTTTTTAGCAATTTTTTAGAGAATTTTTTTCCGGACCTAAATTTTGCAAAACACGTGATGTAATGTACACGAATTCGGGCATTAATGGGAATGTGAAAATTAGTCTTGTGCATTAAAACAACATAAAAAACATTCAGAGTCGTTTTGTGCAATGTTTTAGAGAATTTTTTCTCGGACCTAAATTTTTAAAAAAACGTGATGATTAGTACACGAATTCGGGCATCAATAGGAATGTGAAAATTTGTCCGGGGTATTTAAACAACATAAAAAACATTCAGAGTCGTTTTTAGCTATTTTTTAGAGAATTTTTTTTCGGACCTAAATTTTGTAAAATACGTGATGATTAGTACACGAATTTGGGAATTAATGGGAATGTGAAAATTTGTCTGGTGTATTAAAACAACATAAAAAACATTCAGAGTCGTATTTAGCAATTTTTTAGAGATTTTTTTCCTGACCTAAATTTTGTAAAAAACGTGAAGATTAGTACACGAATTCGGGCATTAATTGGAATCTGAAAATTTATCTGGTGTATTAAAATAACATGAAAAACATTCAGAGTCGTTTTTAGCTATTTTTTAGAGAATTTTTTTTCCGGACCTAAATTTTGTAAAAAACGTGATGATTAGTACACGAATTCGGGCATTAATGGGATTGTGAAAATTAGTCTTGTGCATTAAAATAACATAAAAAAGATTCAGAGTCGTTTTGAGCTATTTTTTAGAGAATTTTTTTCCCGACCTAAATTTTGTAAAAAACGTGAAGATCAGTACACGAATTCGGGCATTAATTGGAATCTGAAAATTTATCTGGTGTATTAAAGTAACATGAAAAACATTTAGAGTCGTTTTTAGCTATTTTTTAGAGAATTTTTTTTCCGGACCTAAATTTTGTAAAAAACGTGATGATTAGTACACGAATTCGGGCGTTAATTGGAATGTGAAAATTTGTCTGGTGTATTAAAATACCATGAAAAACATTCAGAATCCTTTTGAGCAGCTTTTTAGTGAATTTTTTTCCGGACCTAAATTTTGTAAAAAACGTGATGATTAGTACACGAATTCGGGCATTAATGGGAAAGTGAAAATTAGTCTTGTGCTTTAAAACAACATAAAAAACATTCAGAGTCGTTTTTAAGAAATTTTTTAGAGAATTTTTTTCCGGGCCTAAATTTTGTAAAAAACGTGATGATTAGTACACGAATTCATGGGAATGATTTTTGGCAGCTTTTTAGAGAATTTTTCTGAACCTAAATTTTGTAAAAAACATGATGATTAGTACACGAATTCGGGCATTAATTGGAATGTGAAAATTTGTCTTGTGTATTAAAATACCAAGAAAAACTTTCAAATCGTTTTGAGCAGTTTTTTAGAGAATTTTTTTCCGGACCTAAATTTTGTAAAAAAACGTAATGTAATAGTACACGAATTCGGGCATTAATGGGAATGGAAAATTTTGCCTGGTGTATTAAAACAACATAAAAAAAATTCAGACTCGTTTTTAGCAATTTTTTAGAGAATTTTTTTCTGGACCTAAATTTTGTAAAAAACGTGATGATTACTACACGAATTCGGGCATTAATGGGAAAGTGAAAATCAGTCTGGTGCATTTAAACAACATAAAAAACATTCAGAGTCGTTTTGAGCAATTTTTTAGAGAATTTTTTTCTGGACCTAAAATTCGTAAAAAACGTGATAATTAGTACACGAATTCGGGCATTAATTGGAATGTGAAAATTTGTCTGGTGTATTAAAATACCATGAAAAACATTCAGAATCGTTTTGAGAAGTTTTTAGAGAATTTTTTTCCGGACCTAAATTTTGTAAAAAACGTGATGATTAGTACACGAATTCGGGCATTAATGGGAATGTGAAAATTAGTCTTGTGCATTAAAACAACATAAAAAACATTCAGAGTCGTTTTGAGCAATTTTTTAGAGAATTTTTTTCCGGACCTAAATTTTGTAAAAAAACGTGATGATTTGTACACGAATTCGAGAATTAATTGGAATGTGAAAATTTGTCTGGTGTATTAAAATACCATGAAAAACATTCAGAATCGTTTTGATCAGTTTTTTAGAGAATTTTTTTCCGGAGCTAAATTTTGTAAAAAACGTGATGATTAGTACACGAATTCGGGCATTAATAGGAATGTGAAAATTTGTCTAGTGTATTAAAACAACATAAAAAACATTCAGAGTCGTTTTGAGCAATTTTTTAGAGAATTTTTTTCCGGACCTAAATTGTGTAATAAACGTGATAGTTAGTACACGAATTCGGGAATTAATGGGAATGGGAAAATTTGTCTGGTCTATTAAAACAACATAAAAAACATTAGGAATCGTTTTGAGCAATTTTTTGTAGGACTTTTTTTCGGACCTTACTTTTGTAAAAAATTTTGATGATTAGCACACGAATTCTGGCTTTAGCGGGAATGTAATACTTCGTTTTGTGTATTTTTACAACATGAAAAACATTCAGAATCGTTTTGGGCAATTTTTTGGAGAAATTTTTTTGGGACCTAAATTTAGTAAAAAATGTGATGATTAGCATACGAATTCTGGCTTTAATCAGAAAGGAATACTTCGTTTTTCCTCTTTATACAGCATGAAAAATTTTAAGAATCGTTTTGAACAATTTTTTGGGGAACTGCTTTCCGGACCCAAATTTTGTAAAAAAACGTGATGAATAACACACGAATTTGAGCTTTAATTGGAATGTGAAACTTCGTTTTCTTTATTTTTACAATATGAAAAACATTCAGAATCGTTTTGAGCAATTTTTTGTAGGACTTTTTTTGGGACCATAATTTTGTAAAAAATTGTGATGATTAGCACACGAACTCTGGCTTTGGTGGGAATGTAATACTTTGTTTTGTGTATTTTTACAACATGAAAGACATTCAGAATCGTTCTGAGCAATTTTTTTAGGACTTTTTTTTTTTACCTTAATTTTATAAAAAATTGTGATGATTAGCACAAGAATTCTGGCTTTAGTGGGAATGTAATACTTCGTTTTGTGTATTTTTACAACATAAAAAACATATAGAATCGTTTTGGACAATTTTTTGGAGAACTTTTTTTGGGACCTAAATTTAGTAAAAAATGTGATGATTAGCAAATGTATTCGGGTTTTAATCAGAAAGGAATACTTCGTTTTCCTCTTTATACAACATGAAAAACTTTAATAATCGTTTTGAACAATTTTTTGGGGTACTTTTTTCCAGACCTAAATTTTATAAAAAAACGTGATGAATAACACACGAATTCGGGCTTTAATGGGAATGTGAAACATCATTTTCTTTATTTATACAATATGAAAAATATTCAGAATCGTTTTGAACAATTTTTTGTAGGACTTTTTTTATGTTAATTTTGTAAAAAATTGTGATGATTAGCACACGAATTCTGGCTTTAGTGGGAATGTAATACTTCGTTTTGCCTCTTTATACATCATGAAAAACTTCAAGAATCGTTTTGAACAATTTTTTTGGGAACTTTTTTTCGGACCTAAATTTTATAAAAAAACATGATGATTAGCACACGAATTCGGGCTTTAATGAGAATGTGAAACTTCATTTTTTGTATTTATACAATATGAAAAACATTCAGAATAGTTTTGAGCAATTTTTTGGAGAACTTTTTTTGGGACCTAAATTTTGTAAAAAATGTGATGATTAGCACACGAATTCTTGCATTAATGGGAATGTGATACTTCGTTTTGTGTATTTTTACAACATGAAAAACATTCAGAATCGTTTTGAGCAATTTTTGCAGAACTTTTTTTTGGGACCTAAATTTAGTAAAAAACGTGATGATTAACACACAAATTCGGGCTTTAATGGGAATGTGATACTTCGTTTTATCTCTTTATACAACAATATAAACATTCAGAATTACTTTGAGCATTTGTTGGAGAACTTTTTTTCAATTCAAAATTTTGTAAAAAAATGTGATGATTAGCACACGCTTTAATCGGAATGTGATACTTCGTTTTGTCACTTTATATAACATGAAAAACTTTAAGAATCGTTTTGAACAATTTTTTGGGGAACTTTTTTTCGGAATTAAATTTTGTAAAAAATGTGATGATTTAGCACACGAATTCTGGCCTTAATGGGAATGTGATACTTAATTTTGTTTATTTTTAAAATATGAAAAACATACATAATTGTTTTGAGCAATTTTTTGAAGATCTTTTTTTCGGACCAGAATTTTAGAAAAAACGTGACGAGTAGCACAATAATTCAGGCTTTAATCGGAATGTGATACTTCGTTTTGTGTATTTTTACAACAAGAAAAATATTCAAAATCGTTTTGAGCAATTTTTTGGAGAACTTTTTTTTGGGACCAGAATTGAGTAAAAAACGTGTTGATTAGCACACGAATTCAAGCTTTAATCGGAAGGTGATACTTCTTTTTGTCTCTTTATACAACATAAAAAACTTTAAGAATAATTTTAAACAATGTTTTGGGGAACTTTTTTCGGACCTAAATTTTATAAAAAACGTTATGATTAGCACACGAATTCGGAGTTTAATGGGAATATGATACTTCGTTTGGTTTTTTTTATACAACATGAAAAATATTCAGAATTATTTTGTGCAATTTCTTGGAGAGCTTTTTTTGGGACCAAAATTTTGTAAAAAATGTGATGATTAGCACATGAATTCGGACTTTAATGGGAATGTGATACTTTGTATTGTGTATTTGTACTAATGAAAAACATTCAGAATCTCTTTTAGCAATTTTTTAAAAAACTTTTTTTGGACCTAAATATTGTAAAAACGTAATGATTAGCGTACAAATTCGAGCTTTAATGGGAATATGATACTTCGTTTCCTATATTTATACAACATAAAAAATATTCAGAATCGTTTTGAATAATTTTTGAAAAATTTTTTTTGGGATCTAAATTTTGTAGAAAACGTGATGATTAACACAGGAATTCGGGCTTTAATGGGAATATGATACTTCGTTTCCTGTATTTATACAACATAAAAAACATTCAGAATTGTTTTGAACAATTTTTGGGAAATTTTTTTCGGACCTAAATTTTGTAAAAAACGTGATGATTAACACACAAATTCGAGCTTTAATGGAAAAGTGATATTTCGTTTGTTGTATTTATATAACATGGAAAACATTCACTTGCCTGTTGAAGCCGAAGTTGTGTGCTAACCATCACATTTTTTACAAAATTTTGGTCCAAAAAATATTTCTTCGTAAAATTGCTCAGAACAATTCTTTATGTTTTTTATGTTGAATAGATATATGGCACAATGTTTCACCTGTCCGTAGAAGGCCAAATCTGTGTGCTAATTATCACTTTTATTCAAGTTTTAGGTCCGAAGAAAGTTTTTCACGAAATTGCTCAAAATTATTCAATATGTTTCTCATTACATGCAGATACATTATTTAAGGTTTGACTTACCCGTTGAAGCCTGAATTAGTGTGCTAATTATCATGTGTTTCAAAATTAAGGTCCAAAAATAATTCTTCCTAAAATTTTCTAAAAATGATTCTGTATGTTTTTCATGTTGTATAGATACATCGAACAATTTTTACTTTCCCGTGAAATCCCAATTTATGTGTTAATCATCACGTTTTTAAAAAAATTTAGTCTCAAAAAATAATTCTCCATAAAATTACTCAAAATAAGTCTGAAAATAGAATGAAATTAAACAAGTTTTCTTCCTATCAATAATACCTTTTACGATATGTCAAATTTGTTAGGATACTTTAAACCACATCCTCTCCCTCCTACCCCAAAAACTTTATGTTTCTCTGCAATTACTTCCCCGACTGGCATTTCTAGCCAAATCTAGACAACGGCTCCGGCCAAAGTTTAGGTCTTGGCCGAATTTTTCTCTTTCTTTCTTTATGATGTTCTCTTTTTATGTGTTTTTGTCTACAGATCACAATGAACTTTCTTCAAGGAGGTTTTTCTTCAAATTCAAGATGTAAAGGCAAAATTCCTCCTCCAATCTTTTTAGATCTTGATCTAGTTCCATTTGTTGGAGCAGCTTTTCAACCAGAATTTCATTTGTGCCCTTTCTCAATTTTCTACATCTCTCCGAGGCTATTTTCAAAGATATAGATTCACTCATCTTTGTAAATTGTCGACTTCTAAGGAAGATAAGATACTGAGTCTTTCTTGTCGATGTTGTTTGAAGACTGTGAGGAAGACTCCGCAATGAAGATTATTGTGTGTCTGTTTTTATTACTAGTTTTAGTTTCTTTTGTCCACCACCTATGTGTTGATTTTGTCCCAATCTTTGAACTTTTTTCTTTCACTATGTTGGAGAAAAAGTTTAAGAATTATTTTTATTGAAATAATCTTCGCCTTTTTCATATCAATGAATAATTTGATTATCGAGAAAAAAAATAGTCACCGCTTACTTTCCTTTCTTCTCATGCCACATCTAAAACACGAGAAAATTTTTAGATAAATTATTTTTATAAAACTTTTTCCCTTTTTTATTTCTTTAAAAGAAGGGAAAAAAGTGAAGTTTTTTCCTTACACCTCATATGCATATTCGTGTATGCATAAAATACAAAACTAACTCAAAAAGGGAGATTTATTTGTCTTACTCCAATAAGTTAAGGGTGCACTTTGTATGATTTCCAATTTCACGCTACTATAAAAATCTTTCTCCCCCTTAATATTATTTCTTCGTTACATCTCAATCCACTCCCTTAAAATTAATTGAAGAATATTTTCCAATCTACATTAAAATATAGTTTGTTGGTTAGAATTTTCAATCAAGAAAAAAAAAAAAAAAAACTTTTCGTATTATTCGATTCAAATGAGGTTTCACACAAGAAAAAAAAAAAAAGGAAAAGGTTTCAATTGAATATTTTCGTATCCAAGCAATATAATTTTGGTAAAATTTGTGCCCAAGGAAAGAAGTTCTTTTGAAGACAAAAATCTGAAAAAACCAAAAAGAGAATGAAGAAAACGTAAAACTAACGAAACTCTTTCTATGATTTCATCATTCAAATTTAGCACCAACCCAAATAATACTATTGACTTTACGCTACACATTAAATGATTCATCCAATTAATACAAATATTATTATTATAAAAAAAGAAATAACAATTACTTTCTAAAAGATTATCTTTAATTCAAACTTTTTCCAACAAATAAAGTAGAAATCTTAGATTAAAATCAATCCAAGAAATTAAAGGGTTAATTACATATACCTCTTTCTGGTTTATCTAAATTACGATGCTATCACTATATTTTGTGTTAGTACAAAAACAGTTATAGGATTAAAATGACTGCAAAAAGATAGATTTTAATATATTGCATAAATAAAAATTAGGCCTACAAAAAGATTTTTCACAAGACTGAAATTTTTGTTATAAAATCAATGTTTTTTAATAAATTTTTATTCAAAATATATATATAATAAGGATGTATTTATAATTTAAAAATAATATGAAGAGAAAATTATAATTTAGATGAATTCCAAGGAGATAAATATAATAAATCCGAAATTAAAATGAATTTAAACAAGTTTTCTTCCTTATGAATAATACCTTGTACAATATGTCAAACTTGTTAGGATGCTTAAAGTAAGAAGTTGGTCACTGCTTACTTCCTTTCCTCTCATGCCACATATAAACACAAGAAAATTTTTAGGTAAATTGTTTTTATTAAAAAATTTTCCCTTTTTTTATTTCTTTAAAATAAGGGAGGGGGGAAGAAAAAAGAAAAAAGGGGAAGTTTTTCCCGTACACCTCATATCCATATTCGTGTATACATAAAATACAAAACTAACTTAATAGAAAGGGAGATTTATTTGTCTTACTCCAATAAGTTAGGGGTGCTCTTTGTATGATTCCCAATTTCATGCTACTATAAAAACCTTTCTCCCCCTTAATATTATTTCTTTATATTCACACTCTCTCTCTCTCTCTCTCTCTCTCTCTCTCTCTCTCTCTCTCTCTCTCTCTCTCTCTCTCTCTCTCTCCTATATGTGGAATTATTTCTTTTTCCATAAGATCGAACAATAAAGAAAGGGTTGTGAGGAATCAAGAATTTCATAGAGATTTATCTATGGAAAGTATTACAAGAAAAACCCTTTTGGCATTCTCTTTACTATTTGCCTTATTAGCTACGAATTCTTTCATCAATATTATTCATCATGTGCATGGACATGGAGAGGATTCTTCCTCCTCCGGTGGACATTATAATATTAACGACCAAATGCGAAAAATTCAAGCCTTCAAAACATCCCTTTTGCAGCGTAATACCGTACCAGCACCGGCACCGGCACCATTAATAGCTGCACCTGCACCAGCACCAGCAGCTCCGCTGGCACCACCACCGCCTATCACGGTTAGTCATGTTTTGAAATCTTCGGGTTTTCCATTTTTTTTTTTTCACAATCTCGAGTTTTCTTGGGTTTTCACTTTCTTTTTTTTTACATTTTGAGTTTATTATTTTTTTCACAAATATCTTAAACTTTTCCAAAAATAAAACATTACATTTTTCCCAAACTAAAAATCAATCCAAATAAAAACTGGCTATTTATTTAGATGAAATTTCAATTAAAAAATAGACTTTTCACTCTGTTGTGGGTTCCATGTATATTTTCATATATAATTAAATTTTTTACAAATTAAAAAAAAAAAAAAGTTTCCACTTCTATCAAACTCATAATTTTCTTGATTCTCCGTTTCTTGGTTATTATTTATTACGTAAGTAACCCGATCGGAATGTTGACCCGATGATTTTATACCTTGGGATTCAGGCTAGTATGAATCCGCATGTATATAAGGTTTCTTCTTCTTACGGAGCGGACCCGACGGGTAAAACTGACAGTACAGAAGCCATTGAAAGAGCAATAACGGATGCATTTATTAAACTTAACGGAAATGGTTTCTTGATCAACGGAATTGTGAATCTTGGCGGCGTTGAAATTTACCTTGAAGGTGGTTATTACTTGATTAGCCGTCCCTTGAAGTTGCCGGCTGCCCGGGCTAATTTCATGGTACGTACTAACATTTTCTTAAGTCTTCATTTCGTTAATTTCCTATACGTAAGTGTCCTATCTATTTTCCAACGAATGACTTTGAAAATTCTCATAAGAAGAAGAAACGGACTTTTTTTCAAGAAATTAGGTCCACTTTTAGTTTAATAGCCATCTGTCATCCGTCATTAATTTCTTTCTTGAAGTTTTTATTTACCCCAAATTTAAGTTGCATTTACTTTGAATTTTTAAGTTTTTTTTTTTTCTTGAGATTCATAATAAAAGGTAAAGAGAAGAAACAAAAATGTTTTATTTAAACTCAATTCAAAAATACATTCTTAGTAGTTTTTGTGGAGTAGTATATATGATTTGCTCATCATACTAAGTTAAGTTTGAAATAAATTTTATTTATTTGGATTGATTTTTAGTTTTAACAAAGTGTGTTATATTTTCTTTATAATTTCATTAAAATTAAATTATTTGTAAGAATAAATGTCGAATTTAACATAGTGTATTAAATGTCATGAAAAATTTAAGATTTAAATTATGAATTAGACCTTTATGCTCTAATAAATAATGGAAGTCCTATATTTTAAATAGGAGGCAAATATAAAAAATGTTTTTAGTTGGCATTGATTTGGCAATGGTTAAATGTGATAGGTGACAGAACATTTTAATTAATGTAGTAAAAAAGAGTGCCTAATTAAGCTGTGGCAGTGATGCATTGCTACTGCATAGCTACATACATTTTTATTTATTGTTGAGTAGTTAAGAGAGTAAGGAAATCTTTTTTTTACAATATCAAACACCACCTAGCTACCTGCTTCAAAAGCATGATCTCATTCAAAACAATTTCCCCCTTTTCCCTACCCTTATTTAATTTTTTCCAACTACCTTTAATTACCTGTCAAATTTTCAATTTGTAGAAAGAATTTTAGATTTGTGGACCAGAATTTAAACCAGATAATTGTTGAGTTAAAGTACAGTAAATAAGGAGAAAGATAGATAATAAGATAAATAAATAAACAAATAAATGACTATAGATGGAAAAAACATAATAAATATCCCTTGAAAATGTCAATGAGCATTTATTGAAATTTTTTCATCTTTACCCATTTTTATGTTAGTTTATTCTGTTCTTATTATTTATCTCTTATAATTTATAAAGGATAGAAAGAATATTGTACTTAATTAATATGCAGAAGTCTAAAACTCCTTATGTTTATGACAAGAGGAAGTAGTATTTTAACTACATCATTAAATGACTACATTAAATTTGAATTTTCTTTTGTAACAGATTCATGGAGGGACATTGATAGCCTCAAACAATTTCCCAATGGATGGATATTTGTTGGATTTATCAGAAAATACAAAAAATGGAGGATCATACAACTTTGAATTTGTCACTCTAAGAAACCTATTATTGGATTCAAATTACAGGGGTGGAGGAATTCTACTTGTTAATGCACTAAGAACTAGCATTGATAATTGTTACATTACACATTTTGTCACCAATGGTATTTTCGTCCAAGGTGGTCATGAAACCTATATCCGGACCTCCTTTCTCGGACAACACATCACCGCCGGTGGAGATTCTAGAGAAAGAAACTTTTCCGGCACGGCCATAAACCTAGCCGGGAACGATAATGCCGTCACAGACGTGGTCATTTTCTCAGCTGCTATAGGGATCTTGGTTTCGGGTGCAGCTAATATTATATCAGGGGTACATTGTTACAATAAAGCTACTAGTTTTGGTGGTACGGGAATTTACCTTAAGTTGCCTGGTTTAACACAGACTCGAATCGTGAATTCTTACTTAGATTATACTGGAATTGTCGCTGAAGATCCAGTTCAACTAGAAATCTCTAGTTGTTTTTTCCTTGGAGATGCCTATGTTCTTCTCAAATCAATAAACGGTGTTATAAATGGAGTCAACATTGTTGATAACATGTTTTCCGGGACTAATAAAGGGATTGAAATTGTTCAATTGGACCAAAACAATGGCCCTTTCAAGGAGATTGATCAAGTTGTTATACATCAAAACAACGTTAATGGGATGAAACTTAAGTCGACAGTTGCAAGAGGGACAATACAAGGAAATGGAACATTTTGGACATTAGATTTCAATCCAATTCTTGTGTTTCCAAACTTTATCAAATTTGTTCAGTACACATTCAGCAGCAACAGTGCAACTTCTTTCCCTAATCATGTTCTTCGAAACGTTTCGAACAATAAGGTTTTGATTGAATCTGATGTTCCTGTCCAAGCAAGTGTTTTTGCTTCAGTTGATCAAGGAAAAGTCATATAATCCTTCAAGTTAGAGACTTTAGTTTCTACTTTTTTATTTACTGAGGAGTTATATCAAAGAATTGTGAATATGCGGCAAGAAAGGCTGTTATATTGATAACAACATCAATTGATTGATTGTAACTCAAATTCTTTTCCCTATTGATTTTCACATAAAACAAAGATTATATTATCATATTCTCGTGATACAAAAGTATTTTTAATTTATATTATATCCATTTCATGACGTATTTGTGTATTCTTGAAATATTTGCTCTTGACAAGAAAATGTCAAGGTTCCTTATTTCTCTATATCTTTTGGAATCAAGTTTCCTTTCCATAGAAAGTTGAGGCCAGTAAAAATAATTTTCTAGTATGGTTATAGACTCTAATGGTCTGTTTTCTAGATGGTCCAAGCCTGGAAAAAAACTTGTTAATAGTATTTTCTTTTCACCTGCTAACAAGGGCAATTTACTAGTCAAAAGGGATGCATGTCATAAAGGGGCATGCATAATTACTTGTAATTCTTGTCATTTGATGGTGATCTACTGAGGCATTTTGGAAATGGGTTTGGAGAAATTAATAATTGGTTCAAGTGCTGACCCTTTCTTGAATTGGTTGGAAAAATTGTGGGGATAAAGCAATGAGATATTGAGAGTTTAACAACTCAATCTCTTATAGGTGAACTTTGGTAACAAAGTAACCAACCCAAACACATATCCATCCATGCTGTTATATAGTTGGTGGTAAAAATAATAACCAATTCTAAAAGGTCAAAACAACATAGAATGAGAATGCCTCTGCTCCAATTTGATTTGGTAAAGCTTGAATCTTGATTGATATTTATATTTTGATAATGTTATTTTAATGAGTTAGTATTTTTGACGGTTTGTCTGATATATTCTTTAATAAATACGAGAAAGAGAAATTAAGTTTGTATAAATTATAAAAGAAATGTATTCTTTTTTTGGGGGGAAAAAAAGGATGAAGATAGTTGGTGGGGTGATAGGATGATATAGTATTTTCTTGAGTCAAGATAAAGAATGAAATCCAATTAACTAACATTTGATTTATTTATTGGTTGGATGATGAGCCCATCAAATTGTGACTTTTGGGAAATGAAGAAATTTATAGAATTTAGTTGAAACAAAAGTGACAAAGATTAATAGCTTAAAAAGAAAAAAATCATTCCATTTCATTCTTACAAAAGTAGATTTTATAAATAATTAATATATTTATAATTATTATATATTTATGATGTCATACTAGTTCAACCAATTGAATTAATAAACTAATGAATCAGTAGACTACGGAATTAATAAACCAATGAATTAGTATTAGTCGGTTGAACTAATACTGAATATTCAGTATTCTCCCCCCAACCAAAGAAGAAACTTTTTTTTTTGTTTTTGGAAACCAAAGAAGAAACTTAGCATAAGCAAATAGCATTTCGGCAAATCAAACTAATAAAAAAAGTATGAAGTGAGTAAAATTGGAGATTTTATTATTATTTTCATTTTTGTAATTTGTTATTTCAGTTAAACTATTTTTTAAGTGACTCGAACTCAATACCTTTCATTTGTCATGTTAGGCAGAGGAATTTAGGAGAAACTTTACTCATAAATAAATAAAAATTGGAGAAAATTTGAGGTTTCTTGCCATTGGGCCTGGTGTACTCTTAAGCTATAAATAGAATTTTGTGGGTACAAAAAGTATGGCCCAAACTGGAATCAGGTTTCCGATGAAAAGAAAAAAATTCCGTTGCCGGGACTCGAACCCGGGTCTCTCGGGTGAGAGCCGAGTATCCTAACCAACTAGACTACAACGGAAGTTGTTGCTCTAATTAACATATGTTTTTTAAAACTTGTTTAAATGAGCCCTTCGAAATTTCATGTGTAAGTTTCTATTTTATTTTATCTAAAACTCTAAAATAGATGTAACTTATTATATATTTTAAGTGTAAATTGAAATTGAAACCTATCATTTAATATTGTTTCCAACTATATGTGAAGATTGAAGTGTACTACTACCTCATTGATCCTTATCATTTATTCCCGTCTTTTCTCCCTTATTTCTCTTTGTTTTTTTAGACAAAGATGAAGCTCTAATTTGCACTGAAATTTCAATCTTATCCAAAAAACTACTTGTAGTTAAGTCTTACTTTTTATTGTTTCAAATCTCTTTTTGTTCATAAAATAATTTTAACTCTTTTCTTTGGAACTTTTTCGCTATATATAAGTATAATCCATAAGACTGGTTTTCTTTTAATCGTCTCAAAGTAGAGTTTGTATCTTCTCTTTTTAGAAGATGTTCTATTATTTTGAATTAAACATGAACCCTTCTTCAATTTTTTATTGCTATCCTAAACATCTTTCAAGAAAACTAATTAATCCTCCCAGATTCTTATAAAAATTTATGCTTCCTACCAATCAAATTTATTAAGTTAGTTATAAGCTACACTTGCTTATGAAGTTGAGAGATGAATGAAATGAACCAGAAAGGTAATTAAATGTATTTTTTATTCTATTGTACCCGTTTAGAATTGTTATCATAAATAGTAAATATCATGTATCATATTTGGTCCCAAAAAAATATCATGTATCATATATATCTATTAGTAAAACTTTTGTTTCCTGTTATTTTTATTTGAAAAATAAAAATTCCTACCTCCTGACATGCTTGTGTTCCTTTTTTTTTTTTTTTTTAGAATTTCGTATTCCATATTTGATACATTATGTTAAGGTTAATTTAAAAACGTTTACAAATTAAGTCGGGGTCGTTATGAATTAAGTATTCTATCATTTAATTATCTAGACAATTGAGTATTCAAATCAAGTTTTCTTCTAAATTGAGTCACTTTATTTTATTGAATCAATAGGATATTTTTAAAATTTAAGCTCTAATATTAAAATAACATAATTTTTACGTACATTTTTAAAGTTGATAGGTGAGATTTAAAAGTTTTTAACGCTATTTTAAAAATAAAAATTAATTTAAGTACTTAATTATTGAAATTAAAGAACAAAGTACTTAATTCTCACTGTTCTTAAACTTTAGGAACATTCTTTAAATTAACCCCATTACTATGAATTTCATATTTCCTTTAAAAAATAATTTAACTTTTCAAAAAAATATATATATATATATATCAGAGAGAGAAGGTGGCTCTGAAAAAGTGTGCAAAAATTCCGTTGCCGGGACTCGAACCCGGGTCTCTCGGGTGAGAGCCGAGTATCCTAACCAGCTAGACTACAACGGAAGATGCAACGTTACGGTGTATAAACCATATTATTTCATTTTTAGTTTTTTTTCTTTTAGGATAAAAAAGATTTTCGTTAATGTATATTTTCTTATTTAGCAAAATTAAAAAAAAAAAACAAAATCTACCTTTTCTATGGTAGAAGGGATGTGGCAAAATTTTCATTTCAAATATTCACATAATATAATAAATAATAAATTTGTCATTCAACCAAAATAATAATAATACATGTGTCGAAAAAATATTCAAATTACGTTTTAAACTTACTGAAGTTATAAATTTTAAGAAAATACATTTACAATTAAAACCGTCCAAACTTGGCTACATTTTTTTGGATGAATTTTTCTTTTGGCATATTCAACATGTGCACTTGAGTTTTGTGGTCCAATAATATCCAATTTTTTTTTATAAGTAAAAGAAAAAGAAAAAAGAAAACAAGTCTACAAGAATTGTCGGTAGGAAGACAAGAGCTCAAAATTATTCTCAATTGTTTTTAGGATTAATTTCGAAAACATCCCTATAGTTATAGTTAATTATTAATTGAGCATCAACTTCAAACTTTGAATTCAATTTATTGACCATAATTATTTTTTTCTCATTCATCAAAAAAGAAAAAAAGAGTTATTTACTTCTCTTTTTTTATCTTTTTATTTTTTCTTGTTTATTAATTCTTTACAAGATGAACTTGTTCATGATTGCAGTTGATTATTCAAATATATTATGATGGAATTAACCCAATGAATTTTTATTAGTTGATAGATCGATTCAATTTTGCAGTTTTTATTGTTAATCATTGCTTAGTTCATATGTTCTTATTGCCTGTGATTATATTACGCCTTATAATGGCTTGATTTTAGATAATCCGGTGAAGGACCGTAAGGTAAAATCTATTATTGGAAGAATATGAATTAGCCGAGAATTTTTAGATCACAGAAGTAGTTCTAATATTTTGGAGGAACAAAAGATTATCACAAATCTTACAGTACCTTAAGATAACTCGTCTTAGACTAATAGAGTTCTTTGTAGTGATCATATAATTAACGGTTTATATTTTCTTACAAACTTTTCATATCCCCATATTGTCACCACTATTACCTTGCCATCAATCCAATCTCGTCTGTATCCCGCCATCCCTTCTTCGACAACAGAACTTTTACTTGTTCAAATAACTTTAATTTCCGACTGTTTAATTAAAACAAAGCATTGCGATGGTCCCTGCGGATGCTAACGCAATGTGATTTCTGCCCAGTGCTCTGAATGTCAAAATGAAGAAATTCAACCTAAACGTCGGGAGTAACTATGACTCTCTTAAGGTAGCTAAATGCCTCGTCATCTAATTAGTGAGGCGCATGAATGGATTAACGAGATTCCCATTGTCCCTGTCTACTATCCAGCGAAACCACAGCCGAGGGAACGGACTTGACAGAATCAGCGGGGAAAGAAGACCCTGTTGAGCTTGACTCTAGTCCGATTTTGTGAAATGACTTGAGAGGTGTAGGATAAGTGAGAGCCCTCTATCTGTGCTCTTGCCTCCCGTCGCCCATCCTTGTTTTCTTCTCAATTTTCACCCGACACTATTGTAACTCATACATCCATACAAAAAATCAATTGGCCACGTCTTCAATAAATACACTAATAATGCTTTCTTAATAAGTAAATATGTTTTCCATAATTAATTAGTTAATCATTTCTGATAATATTATTTCATATGTAATGGAGGGCCGTTTTAGGCAAACCGTTAGAATAATTTGGATGTTATCCTAATCCGAATACTCAATTGTCTAAATTAAATGATAGAGTATTTAATTGACAATGATTTTATACCGTTCGAATTAACCCCTAATTAAAAACATTGAAAAAAAAAACTCAAATGTGTTCTTTTAGTACCCCTAACCTGGTACCCGCACCGTAACCCACCCGTTAATCCACCATCGCGGGGGCCCGTCACCTTCTTCGGGAAGTCGGTATCCTTCCTCTACTATTTCTTTTTAACTCCATTTTCTTCATTCAAGCAAGAAAAGTATTCATGGCGTACTCTTCAAATTGTTGATTCTGATTCATCCAACATCTCCTTGCCTATTCAATTCTGTAAGCGACTTAACTTAAATAATGCCCGGTTTTTAATAATGGAGTTTTCCCTTGAAGGATCACAAAAGATTTGATCTTTACTGAGTCTGGCATTGAATGATATGTTCAATTTGTTCTGTTTTTTAAGACCTCTGTATTTGATCTTTGGCAGAAAGAAAGAAGGTTCGTCGGATGATGGCTTGCAGGTTTGTTGGATTGTTGGACCCACTATAAATGCATAAATCTCAAATATTAATTAATGTTTATTATAATGTATTTTAGAATTAGCAGTCCCACTTGGGTTGGTGAAGTTGGTTGGTGAGGCCTCTGCATATATATCAATCCCATTCTCCGAAATAGATCTCGCCACACCCCAACCATCACTCCTCCTCTTTCCTCTGCAAATCCTCCTTGTGGCTGTAGGCGGAGGCGCCACCCCCGTCAACCACTCTCTCAACTACCACCAGCCGAACTCAATTTTCCCTTCTTTGAGCCAAAATGAAGGTGATAGAGAAGATCAACGATGCCATTGCCGCTGACAAGGTGGTCTTCTCGTTCGAGTTTTTTCCACCGAAGACTGAGGACGGAGTGGAGAATCTGTTCGAGAGAATGGACCGTATGGTAGCTCACAATCCTTCCTTCTGTGATATCACTTGGGGAGCTGGAGGATCCACTGCGGATCTGACTTTGGAGATCGCTAACAGAATGCAGAACATGGTTTGTGTGGAAACTATGATGCATCTCACTTGCACCAATATGCCTGTGGAGAAGATCGACCACGCTCTCGATAGTATTAAATCCAATGGCATCCAGAACGTGCTCGCTCTTCGAGGTGATCCTCCTCATGGTCAGGATAAGTTTGTTCAGGTGGAAGGTGGATTTGCCTGTGCTCTTGACTTGGTTAGTAGCTCGTTGCTTGCTTGATTCCTCTGTTTCATCCTTTACATTATCCATTGGTCATTGTCCATTTCCTTCTATTGTCTGATTTGAAAATTCTGATGAGGATTATTGCTTTAATTGTTTTTACTTGTTTGATTATAGGTGAGGCATATTAGGAAGAAGTACGGGGATTATTTTGGGATCACTGTTGCTGGCTATCCAGGTTTTTGCTCAGTAGCTGTGAAATCTTTTTTTTTTCCCCCTGGAAATTAACTGTGAAGTCTTTTACTTATTATATTTTTAATAAATTGCTATTATACTAGTGGTATAATTAAATGGTCTAAGTTAAATTAGTAAATTAATATGATTTTTGTTCTTATAATTTTATGAATGAAATTATTCTTTTGTTCGTATAAGCTTTTATTAAATCTGTTCTAGTAAGCTTATTAGTATATTGAAGTTATTGTTGTTCTTTTTTCATTTAAAAGATAGTTTTGGTGACTCATTTCAGGATTTTGAACTATTAAAATATAATTATTTAGTGGATGATTTTTGGTAATACTTTGTGTTGCTATTTTTTTTCTCAGTTGAATTCTGGTTATTAGATTAGTCTAGTGTTGTAAATATTTTATTACTTACTTTTGTTTGTTAAGTTTTTGCATTTGTTAAGAACAGTTATAGAATTCAGCTTTTTTTTTTTTTTTTTTTTTAATTTTTAAGAACATCTATATCATTTGTTTTGTTCTTATGTCTTTAGTTTTTTTTAATTATTATTTTTTGTAATCAATTAGTTTGTGTATAGTTTTATAGATAAAGTGTTGATTTTTACTGGAGCAGAGAGCGTTTTACAGGGATAATTGTTGGATTTTAACAGAAGTATTTTTTTTAAATGTAATTCTTTTATAATAGTCAAATGCTTGTTTTTTGAAAATTAAAAATCAGGCATTAAACTTTTAATACTTTCTCACTAAAAGTGAATGATAAAAAGTCAAATTTAATGTAAAAACATAGTAACTCTTCATATTGTATTTTTTTTGGAGAAATTATGCTTCTATCAGCATATAATATATTTATATCATATATGTAATATATATATTATGGACATATTATTTTTTCACATTACCTAAATTTTAATTGTTTTTGAAAGAAAATATGGAACATAAATTCATATCATGAATATATTATCTTTTTAGTTTTTGAAAATTTAAATTCCTCTATGCTATATATTTAGTAAATGAATTACATATATTAAAAATTTTTATATACACATATCATAATAAAAAAGCCAAAAGAGAACTTAAAAGAAAAAACACGTAAAACATGCACACACATGTATTATACATACATGATACAACCATTCATCAAACAAAGAAAACAACCCCCAGAAGTCAAATATCATCATTCTGTGTCAAATTGTGTGTCAGCTTGGCATGAAAAAGCAAGACCATCCTTCACCACTGAGATTGACGTGTTCAAATAATAGGCAAGAAAAGAGATGAGCCAAAAAGACCGCATGATGGAAATGCGTTCATAGGGTGGGGGTTGGCATGAATCAATCTAGACCATCATACAAAAAAGGACACAAAAACAGAGGATCAGGATTCATCCTGTCATCAGTCCCATGACAATTTGTATATAATATAGTTTAGAAAATTGAAGATTATGTTAATGACATTCATCAGCTCTTTGATTTTCATGTTATCATTTCCCTTTTCTTCAGAGGCTCATCCTGATGTTATACCTGACAATGGAGTTGCACCGCTCGATGCTTACCAGAGCGACCTTGCTTACCTTAAGCGAAAGGTGGTTTTTTCTTTTTTTTTTTTTCCACTCTTTTCTACTGTACAATTTACTCCAGTAGATTACTTGTTTTTTTAATTTAAAATTGGTATGCTTTCATGCAGGATAAAGTTGACTTTTGTTGGTTGGTTTTAATCATTTTGCAGTTTTTATGTGAAATCCGCACGAGTTAATGCTTCAGAGTTTGATGTTGATTTTGTTGGTTTGTCTGTTTTAATCATTTTGCAGGTTGATGCTGGTGCAGATCTCATTGTTACCCAGCTCTTCTATGATACAGATATCTTCCTGAAGTTTGTCAATGACTGTCGTCAAATTGGAATAGATTGTCCAATAGTTCCTGGAATTATGCCCATCAACAATTACAAGGGCTTCTTGCGCATGACTGGATTCTGCAAAACTAAGGTATTGGATGCACTTGTTTGTATGGTCCTTCATTGCCTACTGATTTTGTTTACTCAAAGTTAGGCCTTGAACTTCTATAAACCATTCAGGCCATTTGAATACTTTATCCTTGATCAGTCAAAGGGGATTGGCAGGTTTGAAATAACGAAACTAAATGTAAACTTCTTTTTTCTGCATGTCCAACTGCACCAATTATTTGGATGATCTGGCATAGTTAAATGTGGTGACATACATCAATGACAAAAGCAGTTTTGTTTTCTTTTGTAATTTTTCATATTTGTTTCTCCTCACTTTCTTTGCTTATTCATTGTCTTGCCTATTTTTAATTTTTTAAATTCATATCCATGCATGCATCTCTAATCACCAGTGATGATTTCATTTGAAACTGGATTTTACTCTGCAGAGTCAGTACTGAGTGATTTATGTCAGATTTTTTGGTATTATATTTCACTCTGTGCTTAAGAGAACATTTTGAATCACGACTCAATTTATCAGAATTAAATTATTGCAGATTCCAGCAGAGATCATGGCTGCTTTGGAGCCTATCAAGGATAATGAAGAAGCTGTAAGGAACTATGGCATTCACTTGGGGACAGAAATGTGCAAAAGGATATTGGCTAGTGGAATCAAGACATTACATCTCTATACTCTAAATATGGAGAAGTCTGCCTTAGCAATATTGATGGTTCGTTTGCATATTCTATCGTGCTATATAGATGTATAATCAATAATATGATTGGTACTGTTGTGATTTGAGGGCTTACTCTTAAAACCTTTATTATGCAGAATCTTGGACTAATAGAGGAGTCTAAGGTTTCAAGGCCATTGCCTTGGAGGCGTCCTACAAATGTCAATCGTAGCAAAGAAGATGTCCGCCCAATTTTCTGGTATGAACTACAGATGGCATATAATTACCGTAGCTGATTCCCTTTTCGGATCAGTTGCTCCATTCAGATAAATCTGTGAAACTTACACATTTCCATTTGTTGCTTATACTTAACATAGGGCCAATCGTCCGAAGAGCTACATCTCTAGGACCTTAGGCTGGGAGCAATATCCACGTGGCCGGTGGGGTGATTCACGATCTGCTCAGTATGGAGCACTCAGTGACTACCAAGTATGTACAGGATACACTGAGGAGTTCTCATCCGTTATCTTTCTTTAAGCATGTTGTTAGTTTTTTCTGCCTCTATATCTCTTGGTATTGTTACATATCTCTCTGTAATTAAGGGTCTATTTGGATTATATTTTATTTAGAAAAAGTGAAGTGTTTTTTACTTGGGTTTCGCGAATGATTGATTGTTTGTGAGAGAGAACATGAGGCCCAAAGTAAACAAATACAATTATTTTGATTTTTAAATCTAATGCAAATGCACCCAAACTAAATGTTATTTAGGCTTTTAGTTAATTCGCCATTTTACAGATTTGTTGGTTGTTCCTTGTTGTCACTCTTATTGAAATTCTTTTAATACGAACACTACTTTTTCTCTTTTTTTCGAAGATTCTGTGATGAGAAAAAAATTGATGTTTATTCTTTTAAGACTTGTTTATTCTTTTAAGACTTAACTGAAGCCTGAATTGAATGATTAATCATTTTGTCACATTGATTAATTCCTAAAAATAGAACATATTGTTAAGAAATAGTGTAAAATATTTATGTATAGTTGCAATTGGTCAGTAATACCAGCATGTTCTATAATGAAATAAAATGCAGTCCTGAGTCTTTCCTATAAGGATTTTGTATGTGCATCTTGTTAGATATATGCGCTTATCTCCAGTTGTGTAAACTGGTAGATATAATTAGAAATGTTAGAAACCCGTGAAGGGTAAAAGTAGTGGTGAAGAAAGACCCCCAAAAGACAAAATTAAGCTTATTATACTGGATCCACCACTTGGAATTTTTAAGCTTAAAGACCTCCAAATTCGTTTTTTAATTTATTTTTCTCTCTTTACAACAGTTCATGAGGCCACGTGCTCGTGATAAGAGACTTCATGAGGAATGGGTTGTCCCACTGAAAAATACTGAAGACATTTATGAGGTACGATTTTCATTTACTCTATAAGTTCTTTCAAAAGGAGCTGATATTCTCTGAGACAAACCTGATGGAAGAAATTTTATATTTCAGAAATTTAGGCAGTATTGTCTTGGAAAATTGAGAAGCTGTCCTTGGAGTGATCTAGATGGGCTTCAGCCAGAGACAAAGATCATAAATGAACATCTCGGTAATGTTAATCTGAAAGGTTTCCTCACTATCAACAGCCAACCAGCAGTTAATGGAGCAAAGTCTGACTCCCCATCTGTTGGTGAGTAGAGCAGTTCTTACCACCTGAGAATATTGTTTTCATTTGGAACTTTGTTTCTATTTCTAATCTATGCTGCCTTGTAAGCAAGTGTTCCTTTTTCTATTAAGTCTGCCTGGTCAAGTGGAAACAGGACCATAACATATAGTAAGCAAATCAATGCTTTTTAAAGTAAAGCAAATTGCTCCCATCCCCTTCATACTATTTATGTGCTGCCTCACAAATGCCATTGACATGCTAAAATTTTATAACTATTCAATTCTCATTGCAGTGTTGTATTATTTTGGCTGATATGTAGAGTTCTGAAAGACTTTAACTTGGTTCCTTTCCTCCCCTCCCCCTTTCATTTCAAAGAAAGAAATATAGAGGCGGCAATCAGTCTTTACAGTCTTACCATGAAATGAGATATATATTTGAATTGGGGTTGACTTGCATTTGGTTGCAGGATGGGGTGGCCCAGGCGGATATGTTTACCAGAAGGCATACCTTGAATTTTTCTGCTCCAAAGAGAAGTTGAATGCCGTTGTTGAGAAAGCCAAAGCTTATCCATCTCTTACCTACATGGCAGTAAACAAAGGAGGAGATTGGATTTCAAACATAACCTCAACTGATGTGAATGCAGTTACTTGGGGAGTGTTCCCAGCTAAGGAGATTATCCAACCAACAGTAGTTGATCCTGCCAGCTTTGCAGTATGGAAGGATGAAGCTTTTGAAATTTGGTCAAGAGGATGGGCACAATTGTACCCAGAAGCTGATCCATCCAGAAAATTACTTGAAGAGGTTAGTCTTCTCATTTGTCGGCTGAAATACTCTGTTTCTCCTCCAAAAGGCAAATACTTGCATATCATGTCCCCCTTTCATATGTTTTCTTTAACTTGTTTACAGGTGCAAAACAGTTACTATTTGGTGAGCTTGGTCGATAATGACTATGTGAGTGGTGATATCTTTGCTGCTTTTAAAGACATTTGAAAGCCAGTAAGATGCCGTTAAGTCAAGTCCCACAATCAATACTTCAATAAGTCGTAGGCCTTTCTTCTTTAGGCTTGGGTAAAGTTGTTGTTATTCATCATTGTATTTCCTAATATGTAGACTAGGCTTTTTTAATTATGTTATAATTACAATAACGATTTAATTGATTGGGATTTTGGAATTCTTCCCTGATAATTAGAGTTGTGTATTTGATTTGAAGCTGATATATGTATTTATTCGTATTAGTTATTGTGTTTGAAAGGACACAAGTGAAGAAAAATGTTCTCTTATAATTGTATTTTGGGATTGAAAAGGTATATAGATAGATATAACTTGTATATTTCAATTGCTGGATGGTAGCGAGTCAGATTTCTCTGGCACTTGCCGGTAACTCTCATCAGCCATTGGATGAATTCTGCCAGAACTCATCTTGACCCCACTAAATAAAATCAAGTAATGAGTTTAAAATTTATCTTTTATTATATATCTAAGACTATATAAGAGAAAATATATCAAAAGGTTTTTATTTTAATGATCCTGGCCAATCTCCTATGATTTCATCCCCATAAACATAATCCCGGATAACACAAGCACTGGTAGAGGAGGATTTAACAAAATTCAGTTAGAACCAATCCAAAGGTGGGCCTTTCCTTTCCACTGTTGAATTCTGGCCTTTCAAGACAGTTGAAGAAGCAGGCAAGGCCTTTAAAAACAGTGGCTTGAGGCGATCTTCTATTGCACAATAGCTACACCATCGTCCTCTGCAGGAGTACGAGGGGGCCTCCATTTGCGATCAAAGATGTTCCTTTCAACTACTTTCTCATTCTGGTTCTTTAATTTCTCATCAATGAGCTCAAGCAATTCTTGCAAGCCAACACCAGTAAAGGCAGATGTTTTCACATGCGGAAGGGGTTCAGCTTTGGCCTGAGTATCTTTTGCTATATTTCTCCAGTTCCTGCTGAAGGTCAGTGTCTGCTGCAGATTATCTGGAGACCCCTGTCCTATGCTGGAGCCATCATAGTCCACCCATGACTCCATTTCATCTCCTGACAAGAGCCAATCATTAGAGTAATCATATTTCTGATCTTCGTCCTTCACAGAATTCCCAGACAGATCAGAATTTCGATCGTCATTATTAGCGTCATGTCCATAATCATCGTCGGCACCTGACAGTCTGTCAGCTTCCTCTTCATCTCCATATTCAACACTACCATATCTTTCTTCCTCAAGATCAATCTGAAAAAGTTTGGAGAAGAGCAAGTACAACTTCATTAATGTCACAGTATCATAAATCTCGCAGCTAAGATTCTGAGAATCAGGAAGAGGAGGATTGAGGTCCAGAAAACTCGGGCACCTTGTTCCAAACTTCAATCATATTCTGAAGCTTTTCCTCAGTCACTCCTATTTGCCCCAGAACTTGGAGAACAGTTTCCCGTTGCTCGTCCAAATTTGGTGAACTTGAGTCTAGGACATGCTGCAAAATTTTCAAACTCCATCACAAACCACAGTCACCAATCAAGTAAAGTCTTTTCTCCTTCTAAAACACGTAGGCGAATTGACCTTTCTGAATTATTCCCTGAAAAGAGAACTTCGAGAACAGAATCTATTCAAAGACAAAAAATGGATCATACCACAAGGAGGTCAGCCTCAACAACCTCTTCCAACGTTGCATGAAATGCTTCCACTAACTACAAGTTGCAAAAAAGATAAGCTCTAGCAAGAACAGCTACAACAATACAACAGCAGTAACATACAATTGCAAGTTACCTGCACAGGCAAGTCTGATATGAATCCAACTGTGTCACTAAGAAGCACCTTCCTCCTGAATTCAGATTTAATCAACAAGAAGAGGAATCTTACAGTGGGATCAAGGAAAAGCTAAGCGAAATTTTCCAAATGTCAGAGCACCTTAAAATTCATGGAAGAATATTGTTAATTGGAATGAATAGGATACATTACCCTGATGGAAGAATAACACTACTTAATTTGGGATCAACTGTAGCAAACAATCTGCAAAATAAGAGTTTTAAGGAGCAAATAAGAGTCAAAGAACGAGATGTAAAATGCCAATCTGGTAGGATCTTGAAATCATACAGTAATCATCCATTTTACCTGTCATCACAGTAAAGATAACTGTCTGACAGCGTGCTAACTAATGTTGATTTTCCCTGGACAAAAGACATACTAACATAAGGGTATTGCAGTAGTAGCAACTTCAAAGAGGATTAGGGCTATTATAGTCACCTACAGCATTAGTGTACCCAACAACAGCAACAGTTGCAAGGGCTTGTCCATCTGAATCTCCATGCCTTTTACGAGCAGCACGTTGCAGGGCTCGTGTCCGACGGACCTCTTTAATTTCAGATAACAATTGATTCCGCCGATCCAATATCCTGAAATCAAAAGATGTTTAAGTTCACATACACAACTAAGCAAGCAAAAATAGAATGAGGGAGAGAATCAACAACTTCAAAGATGATTGAACAAATAACAATGGAGAATCCTGAAAGCGATAGACAGTTGAAAATATCCAGTTAAGAATGGCACATGATACAGGCTAATCTATGATAGGCTATTCATCATAAAGTACTGTCCTAGGCACCATAAAAGTTCACCATTATCCACCATTTCCACCCCATCTGCCACACGCTATAAAGCTTCTCATGTTAGAATTTGTAGTTTAACAGAATTACATTTACTACCTTGTTTGGAACTACTGCAATCTGTCAATAAATTGATTTAGGAAACAAAGGTTAACAATCATTAAAATATGCCCTTCAATTCCAATTACCACCAATTGATGGATCTTGCCCTTTTCTGGTCTACTTGGTTCAATTGGAGTGGAAGTATGCTCATATGAAATTCCTGCCAAGTCTCATTCAAGACGTATTCTTTGCATGCAATGCATAGAAGATAGTTAGCTACAAGCAACAATTAAAATTTCTTCCTGCTTGAGTTGACTTAGGAAATTCAGGTGACAGTCTCAAGTTAATGAATAAACCTCCGTCTCTGGAGCTGAAGTTCAGTTTCTCCAGCACCGCTTATAAAACCACGTCCTCCACTTCCTCTCCTGCAATTCACAACAAAGAGCATCACAACTTGCCAATGGCTTATCGAGAAATGAAGAAGGGTCTCAATAATATATTTGAGCCTAAAAATGAACTTGATCGTCCCAACATTTTTTTTAATTGATTCCTTTCTGCAACAGAACTTCTATTGAAGATGCATCCAATGGCCCAGCTGATAATGCTACGAGGTATAAAGATACACTCACCCTCTGGCACTGACTACTTCTGCTTCTCCAATCGCACCAAAAGTATAACGTCCATCAGGGCCACGAACGCGAATGAGTCTAGACCTCTTGTACATAAGAGCTGCTAACTCTGCCTGTTGAAAGAAGGGGGTTACATATGCCACAAACCAACATCAGATATCAGAATAATAAGGATATCACTACTAACAGAATACCTGTAGCTTCGCTTCCTTTGTTTGGGCATGAGCATTAAATATTGCTATAATTAGACCCACACGGTCTAGAACAGGTTTGCCCCAAGCACGCTGCCAGCAATAGCATAGTAAGGCAGGTTCTTTATCCCTAATATTCTTCTTGTACCCAAGAGGGGAAAAAAACAAAAAGATACGACTAGGCCACGGAGTTTACATGAAGTAGCACATGGCAAAGAAAATGTATTTAAATTTTGCAACTTGCCTCCAAATTCCTCTGCTGAATTCCAGTGAGAATTGCATTTACAAATATGGCATCTAAACCATCCTGTAAATACAGGGAACTATACATCAAACAGCAAATAAAAATTCTACACCAGCAATTCAATAATCTAGAAAGATAAACAAAAACAAGAAGACATCAAGACAAAGTAATAACTAAAATTACCTTCGATTCCAATGCGTTTATATGGCATTTAACAGTGTCCACTGTCCCAGGACCGAAATATGTATCTGCAAGAACACTAGGTGAATAAGCATAGTATGCACGTCAGTCTACATAAAAAATGTTCCAACACCAATTCTTTTACTTGTTTAACATCAAGCAGCGGTCTGGAATGATACTTCTGTAGCATTATCTTTTCTATAAATTTACCTTCACTCTTCGGGTACTTTCTCCAAATTCAGGCGAGGAAGGAAAGCAAAAGAAACAATGCAAATATCACAATACATGCTATTAAGCAAGTAGAAGCTTAGTTAAAGGGAGAACTTCCAACCAGCTTATTGTCAGCCCTAACAAACTTACAACTTGACATCTATTAATGGTAATTAATGGTAAGTCTAAAGTAACTTGATTCTTCTCAGAACATGAAAGCAATTCGACAATGGCATCATAATAATAGAGTAAAATGAAAATCACAATCGAAAATACCCACCGGCACGAATTGATCGGGAAGCGGGGTTCTGAACAACAATATGAGGAGGCATCTCCTTGTCGGAAAACTCAGTCTCATAATACCCATCTCTCTGCTCTTCAAGGGAATTAGCGAGGTTTAGAGCCTCCTCTAGCTTTGCCTGCAAAACAGGTTCTGGCCGAAGCCGCGGCTGAACAACGAAAAGCTTAGGAGGATCCTTAGGGTCACTATTATACTCATCATCATTAAATTTATCGTTTTGATGGCGACGCCATAATATCTTTGAGCTCGAAAATGGTAAAGAAATGGTTGAAAAAGAAGCGAAAGAAGAAATGCTTTGCGAGGTTGAATCGGAGACGGGAAAAGCTTGGGCTGGGAGTTGGAGTGGGGTTACAGTGGGTTGGGTAGCTACGACGGCGGGGGGTAAGGAAGGGAGGGATCTCAGGCAGAGTGAAGCTCTCAGGTGATTGTGAAAGATAGTTCTGAACATTGGATGGGGGGTGGTTGTGCTCGGTGGTGGCTCAGCCTCTGCTCTGATAATGGCGCCGATTCAAATCAAAGCGTCGGCGTCGCTCTACAACTAAAACTAACTGACCGACCGCCGCAAAAGAAAAAGAAATTTTGGGTTTTATCTCATTTTGGCGCGCTAAAATCAACAATTTCTAAATCAACCCCTTCTTTTTTGTTTCATGTCTTATATTTATTTATTTTTAGCTAAAAAACCTTTATTTTATTTTATTTTTCTTTTTGGAAGGTTGCTTTTCAAGTCAATTTATTGAAAAATTCTAAAATACATCACCTCTTTAGTACAAGAAGCCATTTTGATTACCCGTATAAGCATAACTTAACTCAGTTAGTTTTAAGGATGCAAAATTAGTAACCAAGTGTTCATTTGAGGTTTTGTATCCATTGTTATAAGTGGTATCTATGCACCTATAAAGATATCTACCAACCAAGAGAGAGGTCTGAAAATGAAGTTTGTTATTCTTTTAGTAATCTACTCTCCTTTCCTTTTACAACACTGCATTGAGATCCAGAGAAGTTGAATTGAAGATGCATCTCATGGGGGCAGCTGCTGCTCATACACTCACCCTCATATCAACCACTGACCTGACCACTTTGTGCTTCCTCCAATGCCAGTAAAAGTATAACCCCCACCCCACCCCATCAATGCTACACACAAAAACTAGTCTATATCTCAGGTGCTGCTAACTCAGCCTGTTGAAACAAGTATGCAACAAATCAACACCATCCACATATATATAACAATAAGAATATTCATCCTCCTAGCAGCATACTTGTATTGTAGCTTGCTTTGCTTCCTTTGTCTGGGAAGAGCATTGGATATCTCTATTATTAGACCCACATGTACTTTCTCCAAATTCAGGAGTGAAAAGAGAAACAATGTAAGTATGCAGAAAAGCAATGAGGCTCTTAGCTAAATGGAGAACTTCCAACATGCTTATTGTAAGACCAAACAAACTAACAACTTCACATTTGTCGATGGTATTCTTCTCAGTAGGTTAAAATAATTCAACAATGGATCATAATAGACTAAAACGAAAACCACAGTAGAAAATACCCACCGGCATGAATTGACCGGGTATCATAAGCTGAGTTGTAAAATCAACCAATTCCTCCTTTATCCTCAACATGATATTATAAGAAACAACAGCTCATATTCTGCTTAACCTTGATTCATGAAGAAGACCAAAGGGTTTATCTTAACAGAATGATATGTTGTTTTCGACAAAAGCATGCATTTGTGTCCAAATAATTTCTTATCAGATTTTGAGGTGTGCTCTTATATACTTGTGGACATGCGAGCACGCTGCCAATTGTACATTGTGTTGCTCAGAGTCAGAGGAAAGGCGTTATGCAGGGACGGATGAAGCATACTAAAACTCCTCCAGAAATCCTGAGTTTTTTCTAGTTTACTATGGTGCTTGCTGCTACACTTTTCTAACTTCAGCAACTTCTTCTTTTCTCTGTCTTCAGCAAATTATTCATTATAATAATTTGATATTAGACATTCGAAATAAGCCTGCATACAAACATATGTCAATTAGAACTTGTGTTGCCCTGTCTCTCCAGATGTGGCAATAAGGTTTTGCTCCCATTCAGCCATATCACTGTATACCAGTCATATCATGCCCCTTTTTCTGCCCCCTTCCCCATTGACGTCTACGAGCTCTCCTCTTCCTTCCATCTTTTTTTGCCTTATCTTTCTCTTTTAAGTCTCGTTCACCACGACGCTTGTACATCTTGAAGGTCATCTGTCTCTCAGCAGCCATTTTTCTCACTTTCTCTGTGATCTCTGCTGCAAACTGCCTATTGTACAGTTTTCTAAGACCACGCATTAGCTTGGCAAAGGTGTCTGGCTGAGGCATCACACCAGCATCCATCATATCCAAACAGTAAGAACAAGCTTCCTTCACATGCCCATTTGAGAAAAGAGCATGAATCCATATTGTCCATGCATACACATTTAGATCACATCCTTTAGTCATAATGCAACTCCAGACATCTTTACTCATTTCAAGCTTATCCGCTCTCAGTAGAGAATTCAACAGATCCTTCAGAGTACCATATTGAGGGCTAGACAATAGACCTCTTCCTACCATTTCCTTAAAGTAATCACAAGCTTCAACTAGGCATCCTTGCTCAACAAGTCCATTTATCAGAATCACAAAAGTGTCAACCCCTGGACTCATCCCATTTACTTCTATGTGTCGCCAGAATCGAATAGCTTCCTTGATCTCCCCCAACTTGCATGCCAGACGGATTACTGTATTGAAAATAGTGAGGTCCGGAACCAAACCAATCTTCTGCATCTCTTCCACAAGCTCCACACATTCCTCCAACTCTTCCTTCTTCTCATGAGCCAACAGGATATACAAGTAACTAGTGTGATTAGGAGTATGTCCTTTCTGTATCATACTATTTAGAAGCTGATAACCCCTATCAATCTTACCCCACTTACAAAATCCACTTATTAAGGTAGTATACGTCACAACATCAGCCTCACACCCACTCCTCTCCATTTCACTGAAGACTCGCATTGCTTCCTCCATCTTGTTTTGAGCACAAAGCGCCTGAACGATGATTGTAAAAGATGTTGCATTGGGTTCACAACCCTTTCTTTTCATCTCTTGCAGTAGATCAAATGCATCTGCCATTTTTCCAGCCACTGAATATCCATTAAGCAAATTGTTGTAGACCACAATGTCAGGCTCAAACCCTGCTTCCCTCATTTTCACCAATACAAATTTTGCCTCCATAAGCTTTCCCTCTTTGCACCAGCCATACAACAATGACGTAAAATGCTTTATTGTTGGCGTAAACCTCAAACTCATGTCCTCAAACAGTAGAGCGGCTTCCTTTACACTACCGTTCTTGCACAAAGCATCCAACAAACAACCAAAAACATGCTCATCAGGCTCACATCCATATTTTGGCATCTCATCCAACACTTCAATAGCTTTCTTGACCATTCTTGCAGAGGCAAATCTCCTCATCAGCACAACAAATACCTCGGCTGATAACAGATGAGGATTTTCCTTCCTCATCTCTTCGATTAGAGCCCAAATTGCACCAAATTGTCTCATTTTTCCTAGAATCTTGATCATTGCCCTGTATACACCGTGGCTATGCCTATAACCGGGCTGCTTTGATGCCCAGACGAAAAATCTATATCCTAAGTTACCAGCATCACCGCAACGATTTAACACTCGCTCAGTCAAGCCTGAGCTTACAGTGAACCCAGATTCTTGCAAAGCAAGTTCCAATTTTGGAACTCTAGAGTGAAATTTCCTTAAGATTCTATACACCTTTTCAACATCAGCAGCGAATTCGTCTTGAGGCTGATTGTTTGTAGAGGGCTCCTGTTCAGGTTTGAGGCGTATCAAATCAAGCCCTCTGCTTGCTTCTCCAACCCCCTTTTCAAAAGTAGTCATCCTCGAAGGGATTTGGTGCGAGCCCAGATGAGAATAGAAGGAAAAACAACGGCAATTTGATAAATCATTATAGAAAATGAAGTGCAGTGTTCCCTTCCTCGGTATATTTTGCTTGGCAGAAGAAAATAAAAGAGCGTACTTACCACAGAGGACAAGCGATTTCTTTGAAAAAAAGTTCAGCATATTGCATTCTTTATTTTACTCTGCTGAATCCGGTCAGTCTTGAGTTTCAATTTTTTTTCTGATCGCCCAACTCCAAGCATACGCCATTCATTCCGGTCACAATTTCTTCCGTCCCTCACGTAAGACTACTCTCCTTTATTAAAGTTGTGTGAAAAGTATTTTCAGTGAGATTCAAGACCCAGATGTTTATTCATGTCATGAAGCTTGGGGATGTTCGTTATGCTCGTAACATGTTTGATTTAATGCAGAGCAGAAGACGCACATTAGGAGGGGACTGAAAGATTTTTTTTCAAAAAAAAAAAAGGTATAGGGATTGCAATCAGGTGGCCCAAGTGTCCAAGTGAAGACTGGGACAAAGTCTAAACCACCACAGGGGCCTAAGTGGAAGGAAGTAGTGAAGGCCCAAAGTGATTTTCTAGATTATGTTATCCTCTTAATAAGTAATTATCCCATTCCCTTCCCCTACTTTCGGAAATTTGAAAAGAGAGTCAATAAAAACAACTCGAACTTTGAAGTTTGGAAAAGGGGAAGCGAATCTCAACTTCATGAACCTCTTCTTGGATCGTTGGCAGCAAATGCCAAGTCTAAGTGCAACCCCCTTGAAACATAATCTATATATGTGATTTACTTGATTTGATATGATTTAAAGTATTTCATAATTTGTGAAAGGTAGATGGTTTGTGAGAAAAGAAGTGAATTTCAAAGCCAGAAAAACAAAAAGGGTTTTGGATTTTATATCCACATGCACCGTTAAGGCAACATATTTGGGGTATACTAAGAGAGCACTTTGCTTCCCAAATTTTTACCACCTACAGAAAGTAGACATTGGTATGCACCTGAAAGAAGGAAACTGGGAATAAAGAAACCAAAATAATGTAACAATCTCATAAATTAAACCAAAAAAAAAAACAAATTATTTATCTAGGTACAAATGGAAGCAGTTTGCAGAGAGAAAGGGAATGTAAACTTCTCAACTACTGAGAAACATTTCTCTTCATGTTCCAATATTTAGTTTAGTAGCAACTTTAAAACTCTTCCACTGCTGCTAATAATCCTCTCCTCTGGATACTACCTCTTTGCAAGTAGGACGAAGTAAGATAGTGTGCTCAAACTGCGATACATAACTGCCTTTGATATCGCAAAGAGGAGGGTACGGCTGCCAAAACAAACCAGATTATCCAATATTTAGTCCTCCTACATTTTTAAAATCAAGCGCGTAGAGAAATAAAATATCAATAATAGAGTGAAATACTAAAAGAGATCAAAAGAGCAACCAAGTGTTTAATTCTCCAATGACAGCCACGTTTAATGGTTTTTTTTATTTTAGTGACAAATTCCCTTAGTTTGCTACCTAACAAATCATGAGAGTTTATAGTATCTTCAGCATTGCAGGCACAGAAGACACCAATGCTAATTTTGGTAGAGGATCCATACAGAAACACAAACAAGAATCTCACTATTACAGTCTTAAGGGAATCAAATCATGCCTATATCAATAACTTCTTGGTTGTATTGGTTTTTAGGTCATAGTCATTAACCAGGATAAACGACCAAGTGGTTTAAGGTGTAGCACCTGCTATGTAGAGAGTTTAAACCCCTCCCCGGAAACAACATTCTTACTGATAATGCCTTTCCTAAACCCGAGTCCAAAGTAAATAAACAAAAAGAAGAGGGAGAGAAGCCCAAAGTGTGTAACTCAATTCAGGCCTAATACAGCGGCAGCAACTCAGTCCAACCAGATCATGAACTTCTATTTTATCTCTTTTTAGCCATGAACTATTTTTAATATTGCAATTTTATAACAATTTAGAGATTTCAAAGTAACATTCGGTGCACTTTTTGGCACATTTTTATAAAAGGATTTAGTTATTTTTTACCATTCTATTGTATTCATGTGTCAAAATACGTCGAATTCCATCAAAAATCTATAAATTGCTTTACTTGTAATGTTGAAATAGTTCATGCCTATGAGGTAAATAAAAGTTCATGACTATAAACAGACAAGTAAAAAATAATTTAAGGTTATATATAACCGATTTCTCTTTGCCTGACTAACATAGTTAACAGCCATAATATACCATACGAAGCTCAGAAGTACCTGAACAATTCCAGCATCACATAGATTCTTTAGCGCCATCAAATATTTAGTCTCCCCAAGGCGATCTAAATAACGTCTGCAGAAGGCCAATGTAGAAAAGTTCTTATTAATTGTTGCCAGAAGTTGCTTTGCTCTCGGCAGTCGTAATGGAATGTGGCCGACATCAAAATTCTTCATGTAATGGCTGCACTCTAGATCTTCCCTAACATATCCCTTCCCTGTACAAGGCAAATGAAGTAAACGATGAGTATCACTTAAACCAGAGATGGAGGTAAACTGACTGCCAAATGGTTCAGATCATCACCTGTAGACCCAAAAGTCTCAATTGCATAAAACTCTCCCTCTTCCATCTTTGTCTGTTCTCCTCCTTTAACAATTGGAACTGATTTTCCAGCATGTATTTGATAACTCCCAATGCTGTGCCCATTCAAATTTCGGATACTCTTGACTGAAATATGACACCCATCCATTTATATGTTAAACTTTATGAGAATTATTTACAAGAAATGCTTTTGGGAAAAAAGAAAAAGATTCAACGTTTTTTCATTTTATATAATATTCAGATTTCGTAACCAGAAAATAATTCAAATGGAAAACCAAAGAAAAGAAATTCTTTAGAGAAAATAATGCAAGCAGAAATTATGAAGTACCAAGTAATGAGATCATAAGCTGTAAGTCATCTAGTAAATATCAAGTATTATTTTACCTTTGGTAGATACTGTTCATAAAGAAAGCATGCGGTACCAAGTAGTGAGATTATAAGCTACCAGTCAGAGTAAATATCAAGCAATATTTTACCTTGATAGACCTTTCCATTAATTTCAACCTCATATGATTCCATGACCTCTTGGATAGCTGCACCAACATCACAAAGGCGTACATCAATTCCAGCTTCCTAAAAGATAAACCAAAATGTTAGATATGGTACTGCATCTTAAAAGTAGGGTTTTGGACACCTTCAGTTAGCTGTGAAAATCTATAAAAGTATGGACCTTAATCCCAGTATTTGTGGCTTCACGTGAGGCCTCAAGAAGTGGATTAAACATTGGATTGAAAGCCAAAGTAAATGCGCAGTCGACAATGTGTCCTGCAGGGGACAATGATCCAGAAATAAATTCCAAAACTGATAAAAAATCATACACGAAAAGGGTTATGCCTTACATAGGGCTGCATAAACATAACTATACATCCGACTAACAAGATAGTTACCATCAATATGAGTTCCAAAGTCCAATTTCATGACGTCATCATACTGAAGAACAGTTTTGTCCCCAGAATTCGGGGTCCAGTGGGCTGCAACCCTGGCATGAAAACAAGTTAAATACAGAAATATAAAAAGAAGAAATAGAAAATTAATGAAACAGTTAAAAATAGAGCATTCACCACCAATTTACACCAGAAAGCTAGCCTTCCAGCTGAGAGATATAGTCGTTCTTACCAATTTAATGAGCATCCTGTGGGAAATGCAATTCCAGCTTGAAGCCCATTCTCTGAAATCAATTTGCGTACAGTATTCTCCAAGGTCTCACAAAGGTCAATCATTAACATTCCAGGCTTCAAAATTTTCTTCATGTATTTTCTAACCTAGACAAAGGATGGCATTGATAGTACAGTATAGATTCAAACTTAGAATGAGTACTTTATAGTAAGAGAGAACAGTTTCTCCTAGTAGAGTTATTTTCTCCTTTTGGTTACACAATTAATCAGTTGTCAAATACCTGACGATGAACTTCTGCTGCCTGGCGAATGGAGTTGTAGATTGGTTTTTCTAGGCGTTCCATCTCCCTCTTTTCCTCAGATGTAGTTCTCCACAAGTTACTATTGAACCACCAACCCAAAATAGTATTAGAATCCAAAATCATGAATCATCGAAGGAATTGAAACCCAAAAACTCAGTTGCATGTAAAACTTTTCCCAGAAAGAATTTGCATACATCTAAAAGTTGTATTCATCTAATTGAGAAAAATAAGAAGTAACTAAGACAATACAAGCAATTATGATTAGACTGCATGCGAGCTAAAAACCTTAAGCTGGAATAATGTGGTCAAATTGAAAATATAAACGATATGCTGATCCACAAAGGATATACCTCCTGCCAGCTTTCCAACAGCTGAAAGAAAAATTCACATCCATACCCCATTGCTTAAACAGAAAAGACGTGAGCTGGACTGCCTGCTTGCTCTCTTTTACCGGTGCACCAAGTAAGAATGATTTACATTAAGATATTCCAAGGAAACTTTCAACCCAAGAGGCCTATTACTAGATTTCTTACTTCAGCATCTGATTTTACTTTTTCTACTTTTTCTCTGAGTAATATCTCAACTCTTAAAATCCTCTCAGTGTCAAATCTCTTTCTATTCAACTGCAATGGAAGATGACAATTTTTTTATGACAAACAGCCGCAATCAAAATGATCTATGTATCCACCTTTACACAAAACCTTGGAGAAAAGAAGTTATACTTCCTTAATTAAATCCTCTATCATATTGAAGATTTCTAACTCTTCCACTTTTTAGCACTGCAGCGGAATCATACATTTTCTGCCCCCCACAGGCAATCAAAGACTTAGACATTCCCTAATGTTCTTTTGCAGATAATCTCTCACAACCATTTGTATTAATTATAACTTCGGCTTATCAAAACAAACATTCTGTGATCATATATAATTCCATTTCTAAATCAGGCTGCTTAGCATATAACAAGACTGCAAGAAGAAACTGCTGCAGCATTGGTGCTCCAGGTGTCTGTGCATGCAAAATTACGAGACATAACATTTGCAAGCTTCATACACATTTTTTATCAAACCAACTTTTGAAACTCTAATTCCAAGATTATAATCTAAGCTAATGGATTGAAATTCTATTAGTGAAAACTTAAACAATGGATTCACAATTCAGAAAAATGGATTGCAGACTTGCAGGGGTTTGGTTGGTGAGAGAATGAGTGGGAGACATACAGTCGGGGAATTGACTGGAAGAGAGCTAGGATTAATCGTAATAAGTTAAATAACAGCCTTGTATGGCTGTTTAATCGATAGTATAACTAAAGGACATGGAAAATTGAGATAATACTAGAAGTGATGGAAAAGCGAGAAATTATTGAAGTTTTGACAACAGTGAATTTCTTTCTTGTTTCATCTATTAACAACTTCTAAATAAGAGATGCTGAAGCAACTGCCAAACGAATGATAGGATCATGGATGCAGATTCCATGTTCAATAATTTCTCAATTTTTTTTTAATCTTTTTTTCTTTCATTGTTAGTCTCTATATGCAAATGAACAAAAAACATCGGATGGAGCATTCCGACAAAGGCAAGAATAAGGTATATACATTGAAGCCAACAACAGAATGAGCAAAAGTGTTGGATGGATAAATAACCATGAGAGGTAGCTAAGCAGTAATTATCACAAGGCATTATGATAACCCTTAAGAAGCAGAAAAGCTTTGACTTTGTCTATTGCATATATTATCCTCCCTCCATTACCTTGTTAATTTAGGAAAAGGAAAAAAATTAAGAAGTTGTCAAAATCCATAACAACTCAGCTTAAATGACCAGAATAACCTTATTTTGATTAGGATTAATTACTCTCTTGCCTAGTAATTGTCAACGGATTAAGAAATTGCAAATATTCAACAATTGAAGATGTGCATATATTCAAGTTTTCAGCTAAAAGATAAATGTGCATCCACAACCCATTCCTTACACAGAAAAGGCAAGAGCTGGACTGTCTACTTCCTCTTTCTTAATAGTGCACTAGTAAGTATGACTTCCATTCAGACATTCCAGGGCATCATGAGTTTGAAACTTTTAGTATGACTTTGGTATAAACGATATCTCTCTTGAAACTTGTGCTACTATTTATTCGTAATATTAATGGAAAACAAAGATGATTAAGGAGAAACCGAAAATAAAACTAACAATTTAATGATTGATTTGCAAGATTGACAGCAAAACTAAAACAATAAAAACAGAAACTTTTGACAACCAAAACATAACAAAGGGAGTACCTAAAATCAGGATTGGATTTCCAAAAACAACATTAATATAATTCAGTGAAACAATATGGGAGACGTACTCATCTTTATATTGTTGAATTTCACCCTCTGGAAATTCCCCAGATGGGAAAAGTTCGATAACAGGAATAGTTGGCGGATCAGTTTGCTGACGCAATTCCTTTTTCTTCCTGCAGAAACGAAAGAAAGGATGATTTTAAAAGAGAGGACTCTTCAATGATAAAAAATTAACAGCATGCTCCCGCGGGGGGGATAAGAAACTTACTTGCTTTTATTTTTCTTCTTCTTCTTCTTCGCAGCTTCTGAAATTTCCAAAAAGCATGCATGTAAGAGACGTTTAAGAAGAAACCAAATCAAGACAGAGATTAACAAATGGAAAAGCACAGATTATGCATGCATACATGTGGCCCATCACAGATATAGAAGTCACCGGCCCAAGGCAACAATTGATAAAGAGATTGGAAAGGATAATATTTGTTTGACTATACTCTCCACCAGCACTGGATTATGGAATTGTGCATCTCATCATAGACGAGAATTCACTACAATGTAATCCATATATAAGCAATATCTTGCCTCTTGAGAAATAGTTTTGCATAAGTGTTATATAAACATTCCCAGGTAAAGTAAACAAAGAAAATGGGTTTCTTAAATGAATAATATATATTCTAAGGATGAAGATGCTCAAGAGAGGTAAAGTAAAAATAACTGAAGATGTACCAATCATTAAGTATATCTGAAAACACCACACAGATCTTAAGGACACTAGAAAAGATGAAATGCAGTAGTGTGGATAAAACTGCTCAGGAAATTAAATACGAGCTTTTTGTTTTAAACCTTATTAGTTATTTTAAAAAAAATTTGTGAGAAGCACCTCTAATTTTTCCAGTATAGCTTCTTCAGTTTTGTAAACTAAAATCAGAAAGTGAAAGCAATCGAGAACGGCTCAAACGGCTTTTGGCCTATAAAGAAATAAAGTAGCTTATTTTAAGTGACTGAAAACAGGCCCACAGAGTATCTAAATAGAATTTTGGAGACCCATGTCCCTGATTTTGAATATTCTAAGAATGGAGTGCCAAATCTGATCTTTCAGTCTCCCCTAAAATTCTCAAAGCTGGCCACTAAGGAACACAGCTTTCTTTACTAACAGTTCTCAAATCAATACTATCTCCAGACTTTCCCTTGTGTCTTTATCAAGAGCAGCTAAGACACCTAAGTTGAATTTTACTTTCTAAGTGCACCTTATGAAGCACATATTGTAACAAAATTAACATAAATTAAAGAGTCAAGGGACAACAGGAGGATAAAAACTAATTTGACTCAACACCTATCATTTTGGTAATAAGGGTGCATTTGGATCGGATTTAAGAACTAAAATGCTTTTATTTTTTAACTTTTAGCTCCACACCTTCTCTCACAAACAATTTACCTTTTAAGCAACCTGAGCAAAGAAACTCCACTTTTTTTTCAAAATAAAATCCAATCCAAATGCACCCTAAAAGCTTAATATGCATGACAGAGGAAATTCACATGGACATTGGTAGAAAAGTGGATACTATTCATAAACAAAACAGAGGATGAAACTAAAATATTGGTGGGTTGGCAGATACCTGGCTGTCCTTCTAATGTAAGTTCATCGACTTTCTCCTCAACTTCTTCTTCAAGAAAAGATGATTGCTTGCTAGCTTCTACATTTTGTTCAATAGGCTCTGATGGCCCCTCGTCAAGGACAACTTCAACCCCAGAATTTTCCTTCGCCATTGACAAGTCCTGCAAGCCCATGATATCAAACAGATGCCAATCATTTAAAAAGAAGTTATAGAAAAAGGTCTTGAATTGCAAGAATCAAAATAAACCAATCAGGATTGAAACTTTGGAGAGAAAAACACCATTAAAGATATAAAAGAATTTTTGCCTTATGAAGCTTACACCAGACAAGCCACTGTATCCTATGAAGAGAAAAATGTAGGAAAATCCCTCTCAAATATAATTGATACTACACATTCGCAATGGAAATACTTATTAACTTAAAATTCACAGATATTACTGAAGATACTTCTATACCATCAAATGCAACCCAATAACACTGATTACCATAGACAAACAATAAATTCCTCATCGGAATAAGCAAAGCCCACAAAATTTCTATACGAAACGACGAAGAAAAAGGATTAATTTGAATAAAAAAGCTAAAAAGATTGACATGAAACGAAAATTTTACAGGATTGAGCCAGAAACTATAAAACAAGTTTCTTTCTTGAGCATTTATCAGAATTTTTTATATAACAAAACAAAAGATCACTTACAGAATTAGAGATGCGAAAGTTATTGGCGAGAAAAAATCTCTCCGAGTAAGAGGAAACCCAATACAGAAAGCAAACGGGAGCTGACTAAGATTTGATGTCTGCCAGAAACTGTTTTCGACTTACGCAATTTTGTTTGTTCCTCGGTTTTTCTACCACGAAGTCCAAATACAAACCCTTCCCAAACCCCACAATACATTATGCATAGGTTAATTATAATTTGGTCCCTGAAATTGGACGTATTTTTCAATTGAGGACCTCATAATACAGTATGTCAATTTGTTTTTATAATTTGATAAAAGAGAAATTGACTATTTATAGCCACGTACTATTTTTTTTTTATATTTAAAGTAGCAAACTTTGATTTGATTTTTTTTAGTCATGAATTATTTTTTTCTTGAAATAGTCATGAACTATTTTTTATCTCTCATATATATAGCGATTTATTAAATTTTTATTCTATTTAAATTTGTAAACTTTAATGGAAAATTTTAATAAAAGAAATAAAAAATAGTTAATGGCTTAATTATTATTTTTTTGGGGGCAAATTGCACAAAAATAGACTATTTGTTTGCACTTTTTACATGCGTATTTGCTAAATACTTGTAAATGTATTTTTTTATTTTTTAGTTTTGTCCGTATTAAACTACTATAATTAATTCAATATTGATCCGGCAATAATTATTCTTTTTAAAGTATATAAATTTAATTGTACCATCCAATTGCCAAGAAAATAAAAGTAGGTCTACTGTAGCATTCTTGGCAAGTCAAGTAGGCCTACATCAAAATGGGCCTGGATAAACATGGCAAAAGCTCATCCATATTCATGAAAAACTTAGTAGGCCAACAATAGACTATTTGTTTACACTTTTTATATGCATATTTGCTAATTTTATGTTTATAAAATGATTCAATTAATTCTCAAATTGTAGCAAAAATGTGTTAAATCATTTAAAGAAAAGTAACTTGAGGAATCTAAATTCTAGGAAAATAAATTTGGATATAATTTTCAATAGATTATATTTATATAATTAGAAACTACAAAATAATGTTATAGAAAGTAATATAATATTTGTTCTTTGTTTTTCTAAAATGAAAATAAAAGTATTCTACCGCTTAAAAATTAAAAAAATTAAGTATAATGATCTCATATAAGGTTGTACAATTGCACAATTATTCTAAAAAAAGTTACAATTTAGTTATGTTTTTAAAATAAAAACTAGAACAAAGCATAAGTGTCATAAATAAAAAGGTTAAAATTGTATTTTTATGCATTATTGTTTATTATATTAATATTCATACAATGCTAATAAAATTAAAATTCATATGAGATTAAAATTTCAATATCTTTGTGTGTATATCTTTAGTGGTTATTTTGAGGTAAGAGTATAAATGTTATAATTTTTATAAACCATATATTTTTATGCAAATTTTGGCTTTTATATTATGTAAATTGTGGTTTTAAATTATGCAATTCATATGATTATTGCGCGCAAATTATTTATTGGTTAAAACATCTTTTTGAGATATTATTTCGATGATAAATTCTTAAAGCTTTTAACACAGTCCCTTTTAAATTGTTTTATTTTATTTTGAGATATTAGACATTTATAGTAATAAATTATTTTTTCCCAACTAAGATTTCAAAAACACCGAATTTCCAAAACTGAAAAATTAAAAAGTAAAAAACTCTTACGATAACTTAAACTGAAAAACTAAAAACTCTTGTGATAACTCAAACTAAAGAATAAATTTAAAACTAAAACAAGAGCTTAAGGTCATATTTCAGATTTAATGGTTGGAAACATAATTAATACAACGGCCAATTAATAGAAAATACCAAAAAAAAAAAAGTTTAAAGAAAAATAATAAAAATATTTTGAAGATGTTGCACTATATATAAACACAATAGGAGTATTATGGTTCTAAAAAGAAGAGTTTTACAATGTTATTTAACAAAGGTACCGAATTATTACGAAAATAATTTTAAGGGAGTAGAGTGAAAATAACATTAAATATAAAGCTCCTTTAATGATTTTTAACAAATTTGTAAATTGTTGAGAAAATAATTTTAAGGGAGTAGAGTGAAAATAACATTAAATATAAAGCTCCTTTAATGATTTTTAACAATTTTGTAAATTGTTGAGAAAATAATTTTAAGGGAGTAGAGTGAAAATAACATTAAATATAAAGCTCCTTTAATGATTTTTAACAATTTTGTAAATTGTTGAGAAAACTTTGAGACCCCGCTTTTACATGTAAGAACAAAGCTGAGTACTATCTCAGTTTCATATTAAGTATCGTTCGTTTTAAAACATGGTACAATAATTAATAAAATGATTAAATTATCTCAATTACAGAAGAATATATAAAAAAAATATCATTTAATATTCTCTTAATTTACGAAAATGATAAATATTTTGAGGGGAGCTGACAAAGTACATCCAACTAGAATTGCAAGAAAAGGAGGTAATATTTTTTTGTGCGTACGAGTATCGGACCTTCAGTCTCCACAGAACTATTAAGTTATTATGATTTATATCTTTCACCTGGTACGTCGGACAATTTAATGGGCCTGAAAATTCGCCTTTTAGTACTAGAAAAAGGAGTTAATATTTTCTTGTTCATCGGGTATATAAAGAGAGGGAAACAGATGCAGACCAGAAGCTTTATTCTACTCATAAACATTTCTCAACCAGACCAGAAAAGACCAGACCCTCTCTCTGCAACCCCAACCCCACGCCCCCCTCTTTCCCCAAAATCAACAATTATGGAGCAATATTGTTCTTCATCCTCTGCATTGTTCTTATTAGTTGTAATAATTTTGTTGAAAGAAACAAATTGTTACTCTCGGAGACAGTTAAAGCTCTATGAGTTCCAATCAAAGCTTCAAGAGAAGAAGAGTCTTCTTACCTTTTCTTCCAGCATGATTTCCGCAGCTCCGTTCCCGTCTCCAGAGCCTTATTATTCCAGAAAGGTAATTAATTAATTAATTAAACCGATTTAATTTTTAGCTTTCCAGTATTAATTAATTTCCTGATGGATTATATACATATATATTTTAGAGCGATGGAAGAACTTTCTATCCAATCGGTTACGGTGCCGATCCAAGTGGAGCTGAGGATAGTACTGATGCTATAATGGAGGCTTTCAATGAGGCGTTCAGAGTGAAGATTGATGATGAACAACTTTTACAAGGAATAAGTGATTTAGGCGGTGTTACTGTTGATTTGCAAGGTGGAAGTTTCAAAATCAGTACTCCAATTCGGTTCCCACCCGGTATTGGCAATATCTTGGTACGTTACAGTTCTCTTATTTTCTCTTTCTATATTCCTCGACTAGTACATTTGTTTTGTAATCTTCTTGCATTGCATTCAATTCCTGTTCTCTTTACTGGAAAGTCGCGTGACCCAAAACACTTTCCCCAAAGCGTTTTTAAGTTGCATTTCCCGATTTTAATTTGTTTATACAATTAAAGTGAACGACTTTAATGAATGGCTCCATTAATTCTTCTAAACCCCATTTTTTAATTTTAAAGTTATCTGATGAGCTGCTTTTCTTCTGCATGGGAACGCATGATTTGGAACCTTCAAATTCCTTTTTTATTCTGCTCTTTCTATTTAATTATTTCGGCTTTTGCATTCCAATACTTGACCCACGCATTGAAAATGTTGCCGACATAGCTGAATTAATTATTTTAATTAAGTATTGCAAGGAATATAGGTCTTTATAGTCTTTTTTGTTCTAATTCTTTTTAATTACTCAAATCCTATAATACATATCCTAATATTTTTTTTATTACTCACTTCATTTCTTTTTTACTTCTCACACTATTTATTAATACGCATAATTTTAGATTTTTTTTTTATGGATTAAAATATTTTTCAAACTTTTGTCTCTTCTCATTATTATTTTTACCAGTTTCTATGTTAGAAAACTAAAAAGAAGTTAGAATTTATTATAAATGAGAAAGTATAATAACAAAAAAAGTTCATTAAATATTACATTAGAACCACAATGTGACAAGTAACAAAATTTTCTCATTAAGTTTAGAGTTTAAAATTCAATTTTTATTCTATATGTATTAATAAAACTTGCATAAATAAGTATTAATAAAACAAACTAATAAAAATGAGTGTGGTAGATAGTATTAGAAGTATGTTAGAGTATTCTGATCATTTTTAGTGAAAAGTGGATATATATATATATATATATAATGAAATTGAATCCATCTTGGTTTGGTTAATGAGAGTAAGTGGTCTTTGGTCTTTAATTAGGTTCATAGAGGCACCTTGAGAGCATCCAACACATTTCCAGGAGATAGGCATCTAATTGAGCTGTGGTCACCAAATTCTCAAAAACTCCATAAACAAAAACCACATGATAATCTTTTTGATGCCAAATATGAAAACAATGCCATATACTATGAAGACATTACTTTCCGTGACATCCTCTTTGATTCAAGTTACAAAGGAGGAGGACTTTTTGTCACTGATTCAGCTCGAATTCGAATAAACAACTGTTTCTTCCTCCATTTCTTCACCCAAGGAATCCTCGTCGAAAGAGGCCACGAAACCTTCATCTCCGGCTGTTTTCTCGGCCAACATCCCACCATTGGAGGTGATAGAGGCGAAAAAGACTTTTCTGGCACGGCCATAGAACTTGCTAGCACTGATAATGCCGTTACTGATGTTGCCATTTTTTCAGCCGAAATTGGGATTATTATTAGAGGCAGAGCTAATATAATAACAGGGGTACATTGTTACAATAAGGCTACAAGTTTTGGTGGGATTGGAATTTTGGTTAAATCAGCACAAACAAGGATTGAAAATTGTTACATTGATTATAATACTATAGTTCTTGAAGATCCTAATCAAGTTGTTATTTCAAATGGTTACTTTCTTGGAGATGGAAATATTGTTTTGAGATCAATAAATGGTGGAATTTCTGGAGTCAATATTGTCAACAATATATTTTGTGGGGACGCTAGTAAAATGGTACCTATAGTGAAATTGGATGGTGAATTTGTGGAAATTGATCAGGTTTTGATTGAGAATAATATTGTGAATGGAATGAGATTGAAATCAACAGTGGCAAAATTGACAGTAGCTGGAAATGGAACTAAATGGGAGGCTGATTTTTCATCTGTTTTGGTTTTTCCTGGTAAAATTAATCATGTTTTTTACTCATTTTATAGAAGAATAGTAGGATCATCAGTTAATAATAATACTAGTAATATTAATTTGGTTGGATTTGGAGGACATTTTGTGAGTAATGTATCAAATAATGTTGTTGTTGTTGAGAGTGAAGAAGCTTTTGATGGGGTGCTTTCTGTTTTTGTTGATCAATATAGTATTGGTGGAGAGAAAAACTTATTTATGTAATTAATTAAAGGATCATCATTCTTTCTTTTTCTTTGTTACTGATTTTTTGTTTATTTTGGCATGCATGCAATTTTATTGTTTTAATCTATATATGTTCATATCAACAAAATTAATTGTTTGAGAGAGAGAGAGAGAGAGAGAGAGAGAGAGAGAGAGAGATCTGCAAGACTAACTGTACAAGCGAAGCTAGATATTGGAAACAAGAAAACCTGTACCATAAAAAAATGACCATAGAATTGACATTCCAAAACTCCAGTTCTGAGGATGATGGCTATTGCCATCAACCATATTATACAGAAACTGATTTTCTAAACTGTAAATCAAAACCAAACCCAAAACTATGATAGGAGAGGGAAACAAAAAATGAAAAGAGTAAAATGTATAACAACAACGGTTATCAAATTTATGCTACAACTGAGGTTTTAAGACAGTCTGAGACTGATGGCCATTTCCTTCCAAACCAAATCTGAGACAATAATGAAGTAGGCTATTCTTCCTCCTCATCATCATCATCATAGTACTCATCATCCGTGCTATCATAGTAATAGTACTCATCGTCATCATCCTCTTTATCATCTTCTTTATCATATATGAGTCCTCGTATATTTTTTGTTCTGATCTGTTCTTGAATTCGATCTCTGATTGCAGTCCCCTGGACAAAAAACACACAAATATTTTCTCTCAAGGGATATACATTCGATCACCTTAAGAAATCTCTAAACTCTAGTCCATTTACACTTGATCATTTTAATCAAGGAGAAAAGTATTCAGAATGTGTATAGTTTGTTATCTAACAGATGATGGATACGAGTTGGATAACTACCATTCTGTGGCAACCTTCCTCAAACATCTCAAGAAATCCCGCAACCATTCTATCAGCATTTTCCACCCAAATATTACGATGTTTTTTCACTGTTTCTATCTGCAAATTACAACACAATCATTGGTTTAATAAACAAGACATACTTCCAACTATGAACTTTATAGAGGGATTAGCTCTAAAGGGAAAACTAAAAGAAAGGGAAGTTGAAAAACAAGAGGCCAAATTACCAATAGTAATATATTGCTGTAAGAATTCTAAAATGTGAAAAACTTGTTTTCCTACTGTTAGTTCTGTCAGCCGATGCACAAATTTTACGTACACAGAGAAAAAGGAAAAGGAAAAGCTTGAAACAAATAACCAAAGAGACAAACTAAGATATTTCTCCATTGGGTGGCTAATTATAGCTCTGGCTTTGAAATTATTCTCTTTTTTTCTACTCTTCATTTAAACATCTATTGCTGACAAGCATAGACTATAAACCTTTATCTTAAACATTGCAAAGACTGATTTGAAATTGAGGAGGCTCCGGGACTTGCCCTGCTGTAAAACTCAGATTACCTTGTGGTTGCCTATGGTATTGGCATTCTCAGTAATAAAGCTTAATCATGTTGGATTTTTAACATACAGCTTATGGTCTTTTAGTCTAGAGCTCGTTCTCCGAGAGAATTCATTAAAAACAACAAAGACACAAGTATACCATCCCTAGTGTGAGTAGGGCAATTGGAAGTCTTTCTTTTGTTTGTTATCTTTTTTTGAATCTTTTATACATATACTTATTTCTAAGCTTCCACTTTGTTCATCCTCAATCTCCCATCTTATAAAACTATAATACTGGAGTCAGTTTTTATCTTTTCAACATTGTCCTATACTAATTTTGACCATACTTGCTCCAGATAAACCAAAGGGTAACTGATCAAGACACCATTGCTTACTATATATCCTAAAGTCTCATTATAATACAATGGATTTGCCAAAGCACTAATTTCATCTTCAGCAGAAATAGTTGCTCAAACTGAAAAACTCCACCCAAAATCATGTTTGTCTTCATGACATCAAAACCATAACTACATTATGTTGGGTATGACATAAGATATTGCTTACCTTCTCTTCCACTTTCTCTTGTTGCTTCTTCACTTTCTCTTGTAACTTTTTCAATCCTCTATTCACTCTCAACCTTTTCTCCTATGAAGCCAAACAACAGAGCAATAGTTTTAAGAGAAATATAAATCAACAAGGATGTCAAATAAAAGTTCCAGAAGAATAATTATACCTTAACATAGCTAACACCAAGTTCCTTTCTTGAGTATCCACGGTCCAAGTTGCGCATCACATATTCATTGTAATCTTTCACAATTCTCATAATTATATCTGATGTAGAGATTCCCTCTGTTCGCTTTGTTTCTTTGAATTTCCCAACAGCCTTAACCTAAAAGGATATAAGATCACATTATAAAATAATTTCAGCTTATCCAAAGAGAACCAAGAAGAAGAACAAACCCACATAAAATTTTTATAGAACACGAATAACAACTTGAGATTTTCTACTTACAAATTCATAAACATCATTGCCAGCACCACTTGCATCAGCATAGCTGACACATCAAGAGAGAAAATTAACATACCAGATTATAACTCCAAAAGGGAGTAGTAAATGGAATTCCTCATATTAATTTTTCAAGTCTCATAACATTCAGTTGTTATTTTATGCCACATTTAAGCATGGCTAGTTCAGCCTTTGGCTAGCAGTTCACTGATTAACAAAAAATCCTTTTTAGCACAACTTCTCATAATTTCAAACGACTTTGGCTACAGAAGGAAAAACATAATAAAAGAAACTAAAAGGATGAATCAATTCCCTAATATATAGCACTAGAATTTATCATAAAGGAGTTTTGGGTTGGTTAACCTTACGGGAGAGCATCATGAGCAACATAGTCAATCCGATGCTTGTCAATGAACTCTTGATTAATCACCCATGGCGCATCTGGAATAACTTCATCAACCCACCTGCAGAGCCAACCAATTTAAAAGCAAGTTGAAAGGAAGAAACAGGTACAAGCGTATTTTAACAATTAAAGAGGCTTGATTAAATTCTTGGTACACTCACATTTAGAAGTCATACATAGAACACACATAACAGCATGTAATAAATTGATGTCAATGATGATATGTGGTATACTAAACAAAACTTCTAAGATTGACTGGACCAGAATACTAGATCAAACTTCAGTATGTAAAGCTCAATTTGTAATATTACTCCAAGAATGCTTCTCTTGCCGCTTGATCACATTTTTCACCAACTCAAAAATGAGTTGGATTTTCTTGTAGAAAAGAAATGGAGACCCAAAAAACTAATAGTAGGTTTCAAATGCTAGATACTTTGTTGATTCAGAACCCATAGAAATAGAATAAATGACTGAGACATACAAAGAGAAACATCGCCATCTAATTATGCTTGCTTCTTGCAAAATTAAGACAAGAAAATTTAATAAAATTCAATTGCAAATACATAAGTTGGTAATTGTGCAAGAGTTTCAAGTAGTTTCACCTCAATGCATGCACCTGGACACACAAACGCAAATAGGAATAGAGTTCTGGAAATTGTCAAAGCAAGAGAACTCGATCCAAAGGATATTTCATGACTAGAACCTAGCCAAAAAGACACTTAAAGACGAGACTCAAAAGTAATTGGAAAAAGGAATAAACCTAACCAGAAGCCACTCTGATAAAAAGAAATTCATTAAAGCAAAACATTTTGGGTGTACTTGGATTGGCTTCATGAAAGAAAACGTGGGCTCCATAGTTGACTTTTTAACTGAAACGTAAGAAGTAGGAAAAAATATCATGACATTGCTTTCCAATTGAAACCTCAATTTCACGTAACTCCTTCCAGATCATCTCACCATATAATAATGTGTACATAGTGACGTTACATAAACATTTAACGATGCACCTTGGAATGCAGAGTTCAGGCTAACCTGCAGTGCCGCAAAGATTCATATCGCTCCTCCTCAGTCATAACAGTTTTGCCCTTGAATTTGTGTGTGACTTCGTCATTGCAGCATCCAACAAGAAGATAGGTGTTGGGAAATCTAAAGCAAAGACTTATCGTCATTTCATCTTAAGAAATGGATTAAATCTCACATATACAAGTCCCAAAATAAAAGATCTGAAGATATCAGATGGTCAACAATGCCAATTCAGGGAAATCAACATTCACATTGGAATAATGGAGCATTAATTCATAAAACAAAAGTAGAAGGGAAAATGCTCCAACCACCTCGAAGACTTGAGCTTCTTTAACGTTTTCCAGTATATTCTTAAAAGGATATGGAGCCCATAACTGAAGAAATTAAAAATAAAAAAAGGAAAATTACGCCACCGGTTCCTTCTCACTTACGTACAGCAGTCACCAGATGTCCTAAAGTGAAACATCCAGATGCTAATTTCTCCAGGGTTTATCGTTACATATGGTGTTAAAGTTAAAAAGGCATTGAGGAGCGACAGCATAGTGAAACAAAGCCTCTAATCACTACTATAATCAATTTCAAAGAGAAAGGGAAAAGGTCCATGGGAAAGAGTCCAAGCGTATCAAGTAGAAGTTCTACAAGTTAATCAATGACAAACATTGAACTTGTTATGAAGGTGATTGAAGTGTTCCTATCATACTTAATCAAAGCGTCCATAATCTCAGAACCGGCCTCATAAAATGGTTAGTCATATCCCAAAATGGTCCATGTTGCTAACAATTCGAGCTATTCTTCACGGACTTCTAAGCACTGCCAAATGAAATCACAAGAAAGATCTCTTACCAGCATGCAGTTCGAACACTCCTGGAGGGGAGAGGTTGAGAAACTTCAGTTTGTATTGGATACCTTGGTAAGGGAGGTATACTACCAGATGTTCAACTTCAGAAGAAAAGCTTGCTGCTTGAGTATCAAATTTCTAGAAGTCGGGAGGAGATTAAAATCCAAGAGGTTGAGACAAAAATGGAAGTGAGCTTGATTAAATTAAATACCCACAAGTATTCATAACTGGTAGGCAGCCTCGTCATACTACCAAAATAGACTATATAAATGAGTGAATGAAGAGATCAATTAAAGATTAAAGGATTAGTAAGAAGGTGGGAAATTGGGAATCATGCAAGGAAACTCCATCAGCAGCAAAACTCATAAGAGCACCACCAGGGGCAAAAGAGAAGGAGGTGGTAGCAAAGGGAACTTAGCAGGAGCTATGTTTGCAGAGCATAAGCAGCAGGTAAACAACAGGGAGAATCCTGAATTCATGCTTCGCAAGAACTCCTAGTCAAGAAGAAGCTCAATTTGCAGCATAAGCAGCAGGAAAATAACTCCAGAAATAACAGAAAGGTAACCTTTTTAAGATTTTTTTGGTCTCTAATCCTACAAAAGTTTTCTTTCCACCGTCCATTCTCTGTATCAGAAAATAAAGTTTGTTTATGTGCTTCCGGGAAAAGTTTCTCAATCCTGTGGTGCAACCAATTTCTCTGTAAAACACATTAATTTAAGATCTTGAAGCTAACTCAGATGCAATGCAGTAGGTTATCCTTCAGTCAGTTTGGAGTCAGATATTTGTAACATTCCAACACAAGACATTTGACCAAAAAAGATAGGGAAACCAAAGTTGAATCCACTAAGTAAAAGAAAGCAAATTTACTATAAACTCTATTCCAGGAGCTCTGTAGTCATAATTTTCAATAAACTCCTTTATTAACAATAACTTTCAGCTTCAATATCCTGAAATCTATATTTCTACAGAATTATAACGTCTATAACCCCTCAATTCATAATTTAAAACTCTACAGTTCCAATTGCACGACGAACAAGCAGCATCAATGGCACACAACGCGAAATCCCAATTAAAGAAAATCCAATCCCACATCTTATATTGTTCCAAAAAATTCAAAAGCACGGGCCAAAGAGTAGAATCCGCAGATCAACATAAAAATAAAGTCTTGTAGACACTCACGATTTTTTGGCTTGTTCAAGAGAGCGAGCGTGTCCAAAGTGGAACAGATCATATATCCCATCTGCATAGACGCGGACAGGGCGGTCCGTAGGTGGTTCAGCGGTCACAGTTGAGGAAGAATTCTTCTGTTCAGACTCCATCTTTTCCGTTTCTCTATGTGGTCTTGAGTGGAGCAATTAGCAGGCAGAGAGAGAAGGGGAGCAAGGAGGAGGAAAGAGGGAGAAACAGGGAATGAATAAAAAGGTGGTCTTGGTCCGGGGAACAAACAAGCAGATGTAAAATTAAACGCTTGTTTTTATTTTAAAATTTAAATGAGGGCAAAATCGGCATACCAATGTTTACTTCCATGTAGTTTTTTTTCCTCTTCCCAAGAAGAAATGATCCTATAAAAATCAATGTTATAATATTTATAACTTCGAGATATAAAGATTATAAATTTTAAAAAAATTTAAATTATCAAAATTATTATTGTGAGAGTTTAATTATTTTAAGAACACTTATTTAAACATTTGGTATGTAATTAAAGCATTATATATTGTATTAATAAAGTGATTTCATTAGAGTAACAAAATTTTCCTTCAATGGACAATTGTTAAACACTAGGTACTATTTTGTAATTAATCCAAATTATATGGATCTATAAAAAATAATTTGGTGGGGAGAGAATTTAAAAATCTTAACCGGTTGAACTGAAACCGGTCTCAGTCAAACCGACCGATTCGATAGGTTCAATCGAAAACCAGTAAAACCCGGTTCTTATGTTTTTTATTTCTTTTTTTTTTTTATTTAAAGAAACCTAAAATCTAAGATTACTCAAGTTACTTTCTTCTCTCTCCTCCTCTCCCATCTGTTCACTCACACAAATCAAAAATCCCCAAAATTTCTTTAGCCCTAACTCTTTCTCTCTTCGACCATTGCTCTCTCTGTCCTACTCCACCGCCGCCTCTTCCTCAGCCATCGTTGGCGTTGCCTTGCCGTGCGAAAAACGCAGCAGCTGCAGCAGACAAGAGGTGGTCTCTTCTTCTCATTCTATGTTTTTAACTCTCTGTACTTCCGATTCTCTTTTGTCCTTTTTTTTTGCTATATATGCACAAATGCTACCCTTTAAGTGAATTCTTCGTAATTTTCTTACTTATTAGATTTTTGTCTGCTGTTACGAAAAATATTGTTGGTAATTTTTTATTTTTCTAGATTCTTAGTTTTTTTTATCGTCTTCTAAGGTTGCTAGTTGTCTTAATTTATAGGATTTTTTTCTATTGTTGTGGAAATTATTGTTGCCAATGCCGTGACTTCCAGTCCAAATCGCCAACAAAGGCAACCGGGCGAAATAACTAGTCTTTAGTCGTGTTTGATCAAGTTTTTGGGTTTCTGTTTGCCTTGCATTCTCTTTTGTGGCTATCCTTGTTAATCTTCTTCTGGTTCTCTTGATTTTGCAATGATAAACATTATTGATGTGTTTGTGGGACAACAGACGTGATGGGCCTTGTTGTTGACTTGTACCATTTGCACATTATTTGTGGCTCTATTCTAAATTTGTTTAGGCTGGATCTTAGGTTTCGTAGAACTTCGATCTTTACTGACTACTTTTCCTTTAATTTTTGTCTTGCAGTTGAAGATGGCGTCACGATTTTGGACTCAGGTTTGTGTTTTTCTGACTATTGATTCTCTTAAGTCTTGCAGTTTAATATAGGGTTAATTTTGAATTTAGGAATTTTGAACGACTAAACACTATACATCAATTTATGTGATTCTGGGATCTATTTGCAGTTGATGTTGGGATAAGGAATTAGATTTATAGCTATTGTTGCACCTACAAGTTGGGATTTTTCCTATAATTATTCCTATATAAATGAAGTGTTTAAGGGAGGAGTAAGACCTAGTTTTATATAGGGTATTGTTATTGACGTATGTTCTAACTCCAGTGCTTTTCTTGTTCGTAGGGCGATAGTGAAACCGAGGAGGAGGATTCTGACTACGAGCAGGAAGATGAGGTCGCAGTTGATGAAAGCAATGTGGCAGCCAAGAACAAATACATTGCGACCAGTGATAGTGAGTCTGATGACTCAGATGGGCAGAAACGTATTGTTAAATCTGCCAAGGACAAGCGCTTTGAAGAGATGACATCTACAATTGATCAGATGAAAAATGCTATGAAGATCAATGACTGGGTTAGCCTCCAGGAGAGTTTTGACAAGATTAATAAGCAGCTGGAGAAGGTGATGCGGGTTACTGAATCTGATAGAGTGCCCAATGTTTACATTAAAGCTCTTGTTATGTTAGAAGACTTCTTGAATCAGGCCTTGGCTAATAAGGAGGCAAAGAAGAAAATGAGTAGTAGTAATGCCAAGGCATTAAATTCAATGAAACAGAAGTTGAAGAAGAATAACAAGCAGTACGAGGAACTGATCAACAGGTTTAGGGAAAATCCTGAAGAGGAGGAGGAAGAAGAAGATTCTGATAAGGCAGAAGATGATGATGAAGATGAGGATATAGATTTTGAGGATGTGGATCCCTCAAAGCTCCAGTCGGAATCTGGAGAGGAGGATGATGATGGAGAAAAAGGTGAGGATGAGACGACTGAAAGTAGTAGTGGGTGGGAAAAGATGATGAGCAGGAAAGACAAGCTTATGGATAAGCAGTTCAAGGACCCTAATCAGATTACGTGGGACACTGTGAACAAGAAGTTCAAGGAGATTGTTGCTGCAAGGGGTAGGAAAGGAACTGGAAGGATTGAGCTAGTTGAGCAGCTCACATTCTTGACCAGAGTTGCAAAGACCCCTGCCCAGAAGCTGGAGATTCTTTTCAGTGTTATCTCTGCTCAGTTTGATGTTAATCCAAGTCTTAATACACATATGCCTATAAATGTCTGGAAAAAATGTGTTCAGAATATGCTTACTGTACTTGATATTTTGACTCAGTGTCCAAACATTGTGGTTGATGACTCGGTGGAGCCTGATGAAAATGAGACACAAAAAGGACCTGACTATGAAGGAACAATTCATATTTGGGGAAATTTGGTGGCTTTCCTCGAAAGAATAGATGTGGAGTTCTTTAAGAGCCTTCAAGTCATTGATCCCCACACCCGTGAATATGTCGAGAGGCTGCGTGATGAGCCAATGTTAGCCGTCCTTTCTCAGAATGTTCAGGAATATCTGCAACGGGCTGGTGACAATAAGGCTGCTGCAAAGGTAGCCCTTAAACGGGTCGAATTAATATATTATAAGCCACAGGAGGTCTATGATGCTATGAGAAAGTTAGCTGAACAAACTGAAAGTGCAGAAGGCGAGGCAGAGGCTGGAGAGGAACCAAGAGTGGTTGAGGAGAGGACCCGGCCTTCATTTGTTCATACTCCAGAGCTTGTTCCTCGAAAACCAACCTTTGATGAAAGTTGCAGGGCCTTGATGGACAATCTTGTTTCTGTGATATACAAGTTTGGGGATGAGCGAACCAAAGCCCGTGCTATGCTTTGCGATATATATCATCACGCGATACTGGATGAGTTCTCAACTTCCCGCGACCTCTTGTTGATGAGTCACCTTCAGGATAGTATTCAGCATATGGACATCTCCACTCAAATACTTTTTAATAGAGCAATGGCGCAGCTTGGGTTGTGTGCTTTCAGGGTTGGACTTATTCCGGAAGGTCATAGTTGTCTTTCTGAGCTTTACTCTGCTGGGAGGGTGAAGGAATTGCTTGCACAAGGTGTCTCCCAAAGCCGATACCACGAAAAGACACCAGAACAGGTATCTTATTTTTGCCTGAACGGATGCTTTTGTGCTGCATGATACTTTTGTCAAAGTTTCGTGATTAATTTGAGATAAGATACATTAGAGTCTCGGATATGCAGTGTCATTTTTCTTTGTACTACCCCCCTCCACATTCTCCATGTGCTTCTTGGTTGGCATTTTTCCATAATATGATTTGATGCAGTTTGGTTATAGTTTCTTCTGATTCTCATGTTTTAATTGGAGGCCAAATTCTTACTGAAAATTGTCTCTTTCTGTCTTTTTGAATGGAAACACTTGTCAATTTTGGCTCTATTTGGATTGCTATTTTTTTTCTGTTGTTTCAGTTTGGGACCCACATCTCCTCATGAAAAATTAACCTTTCACAAACTCCAAGAAAAAATACACGCCTTTTTGAAATTATAATTCTATCCAAGTAGAGCCTTAAATTTTCCCTTTTCTCCAATTCGAGCTCTCATCTTTATAGTGGCTTATGTGTGTTTGTAACTACTGTGCTGAAAGTAATGCATTGACCTTTTTACATGTATCTTCATGGTAGTCTATGTTTTAGTTTGAACTCCTTTATTGAAATGCCTTGATGATGTTTATGTGGAAAATTTTCAGGAACGAATGGAAAGGAGGCGCCAAATGCCGTATCATATGCACATCAATCTTGAGCTTCTTGAGGCTGTCCATCTGATTTGTGCCATGCTGCTTGAGGTTCCTAACATGGCAGCCAACAGCCATGATACAAAGCGCAAGGTTATAAGCAAGACCTTCAGACGACTACTTGAAATCAGTGAGAGGCAGACCTTTACTGGGCCTCCTGAAAATGTCAGGGACCATGTAATGGCAGCAACAAGGGCCCTCAGGCAAGGAGATTTTCAGAAGGCATTTGATGTTATTAAATCTCTCGATGTTTGGAGGTTGCTTCGTAACAAGGATAATGTTCTTGAGATGCTAAGGGCTAAAATCAAGGAAGAGGCTCTTCGGACATATCTTTTCACATACTCATCCTCTTATGACTCTTTGAGCTTGGATCAGCTTGCGAAAATGTTTGAGCTTTCAGATACACAGACTCACAGCATCGTCAGCAAAATGATGATCACTGAGGAGCTTCATGCGAGCTGGGATCAACCAACTCGATGCATAGTGTTCCACGACATTGAGTACTCCAGACTGCAGGCCTTGGCATTCCAGCTGACTGAGAAGCTGGGTGTACTTGCTGAAAGCAACGAGAGAGCAATAGAGTCACAAATTGGTGGTGGAGGAACAGATGGCCTGCCTCTCAGGCGGAGGGATGGCCAGGATTATGGTGGTGGGAAATGGCACGAGTTCTCCTTCTCACAAGGAAGGCAAGGTAGCAGTAGTGGGCGAACAGGTTATAATGCTGGTGGCAGAACATTTTCTGCAAGCCAAGCAAGGGACCGACCTAGTCAATCACGTGGTTCTGGAGTAGGGAGATCTTCTTATCATGGTGGTTCTGCTGCCAGGGGTGGCCAGATGGATGGATCAACACGAATGGTCAATCTTAACAGGGGAGTTAGGGCCTAGAGATCAATACAGAAGTAGCGTGACGGGTACCAAAGAAGCTTTTATATATTGATATTTGATTTTGTTCCAAATTTTGACTGTCATTTCTATTTGTCAGCTAAATTGTAATCCTATTTTGGAGATTTTGTAGTTTACGGAAGTTACTTTCTAGACCATTTTCTTACCCTGCTTGTGAGTCAGCAGTTTTGATTGCTCTTAAAAAGATGGATAGAATATCAGCTTCTTCTCTCATCTCTGCCCTCACTGGCACAAATAAATCAACTTGGCTAGCTCTTTTGTTTACTTTTGTACTAGTTATTATTCAAAAGAAAGTTTTTTTTCTTTGTTGTCAGTTTAGTATTTTATTTTCTTATTGCAAGGATTTATAAAATAATTTGAACACAATATATAAAAATCCTAAAAAAGAAAAATAAACTAAAGTTACTAACTATATTTACAAATTACTAAACTACATTTAGTATAGCCATTCCATATTCTATCAAACCACTACACCATCTCATTGACCTGCCACCTCAAATTTACAAGTATGTCTCTAGATTTTGTTTTCTACTAATTTGCACCTCAAAGCAATATTGAAAAAATCAGACTAAATCGGCCAATTCCACCGATTGAATAGGAAACCGGTCTCTTATCCGGTCTGATTCATACTGAAAACCTCTGCAATAATAAACCGATTAAATCGACCGTTTCAGCCGGAAACCAGTATAACCCGGTTGTCATGTTTTTGCTTTTTTTTTTTTTTTTTTTTTTATAAAGAAACCAAAATCTAATATTACTAAACTTACTTTCTTCTCTCTCCTCCTCTCGCGTCTGTTCACTCACACAAATCAAAAATCCCCAAATTTTCTTGCCCTTACTCTTTCTCTCTTTGACTATTGCTCTCTCTGTCCTACACCGCCGGCTCTTCCTCAGCCATCGTTGGCGTCGCCTTGCCGTGTGAAAAACGCAGCAGCTGCAGCACAACAAGAGGTGGTCTCTTCTTCTTCGCATTCTATGTTTTTCACTCTGTACTTCCGATTCTGTTTTGTCCTTTTTTTTTTTTGGTAAATTAAGGTAGTCTTTGATGAACTAATATGTTCTAAGCCTCTAAAAGATACTTTTTTTTTTTTAATAATGCACATATGCTACCCTACAAGTGAATTCTTTGTAATTTTCTTAGTTATTAGATTTTTTGTGCTGTTACGAAAATTATTGTTGGTAATTTTTTAGTTTTCTTACTCATTGACATAAGTAAAAGCTACCCATTTCTTACTCACTGTACTCGTACCGGAACTCTTGAGTTCATAACTCCAACTCCCTTAGATTAGAAGTAGTAAATCGATCCTACTAATTAGGTAGAACCATGAACTATCGATTGAGCGAGTTCGAGGTCTTTCATGCTTTCTATCTATCTATCCCGTGTTCAAAGTAAGGTCGCTACCTTAAAAGTTTTTCTTAAGTGAATTCTTTGTAATTTTCTTAGTTATTAGATTTTTTTGTGCTGTTACGAAAATTATTCTTGGTAATTTTTTAGTTTTCTAGTTTCTTAGTTTTTCTTATTATCTTCTTAGGTTGCTAATTGTCTTAATTTATAGGATTTTTTTTTTCTATTGTTGTTGAAATTATTGTTGCCAATGCCGTGACTTCCTGTCCAAATCGTGGACGACGATTCTCTTGACTCACTGATGGCAACCTGGCGAAATAACTAGTCTTTAGTCGTGTTTGATAAAGTTTTTGTGTTTTTGTTTGCCAATCTTTTGTTCTCCTTTGTGGCTATCCTTGTTAATCTTCTTCTGATTCTCTTGAGTTTGCAATGATAAACATTATTGATGACGTGAGGGACCTTGCCATAAAACATACATGAATTCAATGCTACAATGTCTTCATACTATAATCAAGAGTTTCTGGTTTTTACTCAAATTTTACTCTTATTCGTTACCCAAAAAAAAAAAAAAAAAAAGAAGTATGCTTTTTGGCCATGGCTCTAGTTTATACTATAAGCACGAGTTTCCAGGTTTTCGACAAATTTGTTTCTTATCTCTACAAAAGTTTTAGTATGTTTTTCCCCCTTGTATTTGTTGTAGGTGAAACTGCAATGCAGATTGTATGGATGCAAAATTCATGCTTTTGGTTGTCCAAGGTGTTGATTTTCAGCATAGATATAATGGATGGGGCATAAATGCCAGATTATCTGCTGGCTAACCCAGCTACAAGATTTATTATTTTTAAAAAAGTCTGGTTTTTACTTCCCTATACGAGATGGAATCTACTACAATCATTGGAAACCCCATTGTTGAACCTCAGGCTGATACAGAATTTGATTCTCATGAGGCCGCATATGAATTCTATAGAGAATATGCGAAGTCTGTGGGTTTTGGTACTGCAAAATTGAGTAGTCGCCGTTCAAGGGCCTCCAAGGAATTCATCGATGCAAAGTTTTCATGCATAAGGTATGGAAATAAGCAACAGTCTGACGATGCTATAAATCCCAGACCTTCACCTAAGATAGGTTGTAAAGCAAGCATGCATGTTAAGAGAAGGCAGAATGGTAAGTGGTACATTCATAGTTTTGTCAAGGAGCATAATCACGAGCTTTTGCCAGCTCAAGCACACTTTTTCCGGAGTCATAGGAATGTTGATCCTCTTAAGAATGATGCTAAAGTACGAAGAAGGAAGATCTTAGCTTCCATGTCCACACAGTATGGCGTGTTTCAGCTCTCTGGTCCTTTGGAGAGTCTCATCCGGAATCAGCATGATAGGGGTCGGAGTTTGACTTTGGAAGAAGGAGATGCTCAGATTTTGCTTGAATTGTTTGTGAATATGCAGGAAGAGAATCCAAAGTTTTTTTACGCCGTTGATCTAAATGAAGAGCATAGACTGAGAAATGTGTTCTGGGTTGATGCAAAAGGCATGGATGATTATACTTATTTTAGCGATGTAGTTGTGTTTGACACAACATATTTTTCGAATAAGTATAAAATCCCTTTAGCTTTTTTTATTGGTGTGAACAATCATGCTCAACCAATATTACTTGGTTGTGCATTAATTGCAGATGATACAGTATTTACATATGCTTGGTTGATGCAGACATGGTGCCTGGCAATGGGTGGGCGTGGTCCATGTGTTCTACTCACTGACCAAAACAATGCTATCAAAGCTGCCGTTTCATCTGTCTTCCCTCATACGTGTCACTATTTCTGTCTGTGGCATATATTGGATAAAATTCCTAGGCAGCTGCAATATCTTAACCTATGGCATGATACTTTCATGTCAAAATTCAAAAAATGTATCTACAAGTCATGGTCTGAAGAACTATTTGAAAAGCGGTGGTGGAAGTTGGTAGAAAGATTTAATCTCCAAGAGGATCAGTGGTTGCAATTATTATACGAAGACCGCAAACGATGGGTGCCTACTTTTATGCGGGATGTATGTTTCTCACAGTTATCTGCGAATTCAAGATTTGAAGGTCCGAACTCTTTCTTTGACAAGTATGTCAGTCCAGAAACCTCTTTGAGGGACTTTATAGGAATATACAAATCAATCCTGGAAGACAGATATGAAGAAGAAGCCAAAGCTAATTTTGATGCCTGGCATGAAACTCCCGAGCTGAAGTCTCCTTCACCTTTTGAGAAACAAACGTCTCTGGTATATACTCATGAAATATTCAAGAAATTTCAAGTGGAGGTATTGGGAGCAGCTGCCTGTCACCTCAAAAAAGAAAAAGAAGATGAACAGAGTAAAACTTTTGCTGTTAAAGATTTCGATACTAGTGAGGATTTTGTGGTGGAATGGAATGAACAGAAATCAGATATATATTGTTCATGTCATTCCTTTCAATATAAAGGTTATCTCTGCAGGCATGCTATTGTTGTTCTCCAAATGTCAGGTGTTTTTAATATCCCATTCAGGTATATATTGCAGAGGTGGACTAATGCTGCCACAAGCAGGCGTTGCATCAGTGAGAGATTGGATGAGGTACAAGCTAAGGTCCGTCGATTCAATGATTTGTGCAGACGAGCTATAGTATTGGGTGAAGAGGGCTCGCTGTCTCAGGAGAGCTACAATGTTGCAATTGGTACCATTAAAGAAGCTTTTAATCGTTGTGCTAGTCTGAATAACTCAACAGAAAGCGACTTGAGGCCTAGCTCCTCAGCAACATTTGCAATCCAAAGTGCCGAGGATATGAATCAAGGCACTACCACAGCTATGGAGTTGGTGCCTTGTAGTGTGGGGAGCAAGTCTAAGAGGTCACATTCTGGAAAAGAGAGGGAAAGTTATGAAGGCAATTCAAATAAAAAAGGAAAGGTTAGTAATTGTTAGTAATTGATACATACAATTCTATGAGTACCATCTGGATACCTGTTTAAAATTCCATATTTATTGCACTTTTTGTACCTCAGGTACCAATGGAGCCTGAAGCGTTGAATATTGGCGCACCTGGAGATTTTCATCAGATGGTTTGTAGCATATGCACCCTATTGCATTATTATTATTTAAAAAAAAAAAGTGTTTGCTCACTTAAATGATGCAATATGAGTTTCTAGTTTCAACTGGGTAAATATGCTGTTCTATGCGGACCTTATTCCTTTTTCATTTTCCATTCTCCGTGCATGGTTTGTTTCTCTCTTGAGCAAAAATTAATTTTGTGCACTATAAGCCTGGAAAATTGGAAATTTAGTTCTCAATAGGTTGTAAAGCACATTGTCGATCTATTTCAGTTCTTTGTGTGAACAAGCAACTGATAGTGTCAAAACATCACCTTAAGTTGCCTTTATGCCATTCATGTTTCCATTGGGTCTTCTCCCTTTGGTTCCATCGGTGTGAACTATACTTCTTTTCTGTGAGACCACTATATCTATTATTGTAATCTTGCTGGTTTTCCTCATGCTTACCATAATTAACTGGCTTCAATTTGTTACTCTTAAAGTGGGGCTTAGTATCAGGTTTTCATCTTTATGCAGGATATACCTGGTGGCTTGGAGTATCCTACCTTGTACCCAAGATTTCTTACAACATTGCTAAGAGGTGGAGACATGAGCAAGAGAAGTGTGGAAATGCTTGGCGAAATGTTGGAGGAACAAAGTTGAAGAAAGAATATTTATGGATATTGCACGCGCAATCTTCAAGAGCTTTTCCTGCTCTGCAGGGAAGGTATGTAGTTAAGGTACAAATTTGCAGTAGTTGGTGTTAACCTGCTCTTTTACTCGTTACAAATGATAGGCGCCGGCATCCTTGTGTTGAATACATGGCAGTAAAGCTGTATGTGAATATTTATACGTTGCTATCTGTCAACCTTGGGTGATGTACTTAGGCATGAAAGTTATCTGGCAATTAATCTGGAAGTAAGGTCGAAATGTGAGATATGGAGTACTTACTTTTTAGCTCCCTCTTGGAATCGACGTCAGCACGACAATCGTTCTTGTTAATTAACATGGTTGAGATTTTACTTGATAAAGTGAAAGTTTTGAAATGTTGGGAGTGTATATCAGGATCCATCTACTTGAGTTTAGCTGGATTGATGAGCTTGCCAAGTCCATGGTAGAAACCAAAAGTATGGCAGAGTTTTTCAGATGGTGAGTGAAATATATATATATATATATATATATAGGTGAAGTCCAAGAGGTATAAACCTAGTATAAAACTAAGGAGTATGACGTGTGTGAATCAACATACGAATAAACTCGTAAGACGCAAAGAAGTTGATTGGCGAGATACCTCTCTAGCGATCTTGATTTGACAAGGGTTTGAGTGTGAGTATATTTGTCCAGACTCGAAAGATGGTGAATTAATCCAACCAAAATTACTAGTTTGAGAGTTTAGTTTTCTATAGAAAATATATTTGAATATTAATTGTATATTCATTAATTTCATAATAAAAGGATAATTATTCTCAATTAAAGCATATTAAAGTTGTCAAGAAATAAAAAGAATAAAAAAAGTTCGTTAAATTGTAGGAATTAATGATAAAAAAGGGTACCTTTATATTTGCTCACTTTGTTAATTAAGGAATAAATTTATTTTTTTAGCTGAAAATATGAGACTACACTTGTCAGAGTTTTTTTTTTTATATTACAAATTTTCTCACTGGAGTAACAAATTTTTTCTTAATTGACAATTATTAAACATTGGGTATTAAATTGACAATTTATCAAATATAAAGATACTATTTTGTCATTAACCTTAATTGGAGGGATCTCTAAATTTTGTTTTCTACTATTTGCACCTCAAAACAATGTTGAAAAAATGGAATCGGACCGACTAATAACCGATTCAATCAGAACCGAAAACCGCTACAATAATGAACCGAGTGAACTCAATAAAAACTGATCGAACCGAAAACCTGTAAAACACTATTCGTATGTTTTTTTGATTTTTTTTTAAAGAGTACTAAATACTAAGATTACTAAAGTTACTTTCTTCTCAATCCTTCTCTCACGTCTGTTCACCCGCACAAATCAAAACTCCCCAAATTTTCTTTAGCCCTAACTCTTTCTCTCTTTGACGATTGCTCTCTCTGTCCTACTCCACCGCCGCCTCTTCCTCAGCCATCGTTGGCGTCGCCTCGCCTCGCCGTGCGAAAAAACGCAGCAGCCGCAGCACAACAAGAGGTGGTCTCTTCTTCTCATTCTATGTTTTAAGCTCTCTGTATTTCCGGTTCTGTTTTGTCCTTTTTTTTTTTTTTTGCGAAATGAAGGTACTGTTTGATGAACTAATATGTTCTAAGCCTCCAAAAGATACTATTTTTTTTTTTTTATACATGAACAAATGCTATCCTATAAGTGAATTCTTTGTAATTTTCTTAGTTATAGATTTTTTTTCTGCTGTTACGAAAATTATTGTTGGTAATTTTTTGTTTTTCTAGTTTCTTATTTTTTTTATTATCTTCTAAGGTTGCTAATTGTCTTAATTTATAGGATTTTTTTTCTATTGTTGTGGAAATTATTGTTACAAATGCCGTGACTTCCAGTTCAAATTGCCAACGACGGCAACCAGGCGAAATAACTAGTCTTTAGTCGTGTTTGATCAAGTTTTTGGGTTTTTGTTTGCCTTGCTTTTGTTCTCTTTTGTGGCTATCCCTGTTAATCTTCTTCTGGTTCTCTTGAGTTTGCAATGATAAACATTATTGATGTGTTTGTGGGAGAACAGACGTGAGGGGCCTTGCTGTTGACTTGTAATATTTGCACATTATTTGTGGCTTTATTCTAAATTTGTTTAGACTGGATCTTAGGTTTTGTAGAACTTCATTCTTTTCTGACTCCTTTTCCTTCGTCTTGCAGTTGAAGATGGCGTCACGATTTTGGACTCAGGTTTGTGTTTTTCTGACTATTGATTCTCTTAAGTCTTGCAGTGTAATATAGGGTTAATTTTGAATTTAGGAATTTTGAACGACTAAACGCTATACATCAATTTATGTGATTCTGGGATCTATTTGCAGTTGATGTGGGGATAAGGAATTAGATTTATAGCTATTGTTGCACCTACAAGTTGGGATTTTTCCTATAATTATGCCTATATAAATGAAGTGTTTAAGGGAGGAGTAAGACCTAGTTTTATGTAGGGTATTGTTATTGACGTATGTTCTAACTCCAGTGCTTTTCTTATTCATAGGGCGATAGTGAAACCGAGGAGGAGGATTCTGACTACGAGCAGGAAGATGAGGTCGCAGTTGATGAAAGCAATGTGGCAGCCAAGAACAAATACATTGCGACCAGTGATAGTGAGTCTGATGACTCAGATGGGCAGAAACGTATTGTTAAATCTGCCAAGGACAAGCGCTTTGAAGAGATGACAGCTACAATTGATCAGATGAAAAATGCTATGAAGATCAATGACTGGGTTAGCCTCCAGGAGAGTTTTGACAAGATTAATAAGCAGCTGGAGAAGGTGATGCGGGTTACTGAATCTGATAGAGTGCCCAATGTTTACATTAAAGCTCTTGTTATGTTAGAAGACTTCTTGAATCAGGCCTTGGCTAATAAGGAGGCAAAGAAGAAAATGAGTAGTAGTAATGCCAAGGCATTAAATTCAATGAAACAGAAGTTGAAGAAGAATAACAAGCAGTATGAGGAATTGATCAACAGGTTTAGGGAAAATCCTGAAGAGGAGGAAGAAGAAGATTCTGATGAGGCAGAAGATGATGATGAAGATGAGGATATAGATTTTGAGGATGTGGATCCGTCAAAGCTTCAGTCAGAATCTGGAGAGGAGGATGATGATGGAGAAAAAGGTGAAGATGAGACCACTGAAAGTAGTAGTGGGTGGGAAAAGATGATGAGCAGGAAAGACAAGCTTATGGATAAGCAGTTCAAGGACCCTAATCAGATTACGTGGGACACTGTGAACAAGAAGTTCAAGGAGATTGTTGCTGCAAGGGGTAGGAAAGGAACCGGAAGGATTGAGCTAGTTGAGCAGCTCACATTCTTGACCAGAGTTGCAAAGACCCCTGCCCAGAAGCTTGAGATTCTTTTCAGTGTTATCTCTGCTCAGTTTGATGTTAATCCAAGTCTTAATACACATATGCCTATAAATGTCTGGAAAAAATGTGTCCAGAATATGCTTACTGTACTTGATATTTTGACTCAGTGTCCAAACATTGTGGTTGATGACTCGGTAGAGCCTGATGAAAATGAGACACAAAAAGGACCGGACTATGAAGGAACAATTCATATTTGGGGAAATTTGGTGGCTTTCCTCGAAAGAATAGATGTGGAGTTCTTTAAGAGCCTTCAAGTCATTGATCCCCACACCCGTGAATATGTCGAGAGGCTGCGTGATGAGCCAATGTTAGCCGTTCTTTCTCAGAATGTTCAGGAATATCTGCAACGGGCTGGTGACAATAAGGCTGCTGCAAAGGTAGCCCTTAAACGGGTCGAATTAATATATTATAAGCCACAGGAGGTCTATGATGCTATGCGAAAGTTAGCTGAACAAACTGAAAGTACAGAAGGCGAGGCAGAGGCTGGAGAGGAACCAAGAGTGGTTGAGGAGAGGACCCGGCCTTCATTTGTTCATACTCCAGAGCTTGTTCCTCGAAAACCAACCTTCGATGAAAGTTGCAGGGCCTTGATGGACAATCTTGTTTCTGTGATATACAAGTTTGGGGATGAGCGAACCAAAGCCCGTGCTATGCTTTGCGATATATATCATCACGCGATACTGGATGAGTTCTCAACTTCCCGCGACCTGTTGTTGATGAGTCACCTTCAGGATAGTATTCAGCATATGGACATCTCCACTCAAATACTTTTTAATAGAGCAATGGCGCAGCTTGGGTTGTGTGCTTTCAGGGTTGGACTTATTCCGGAAGGTCATAGTTGTCTTTCTGAGCTTTACTCTGCTGGGAGGGTGAAGGAATTGCTTGCACAAGGCGTCTCCCAAAGCCGATACCACGAAAAGACACCAGAACAGGTATCTTATTTTTGCCTTAACGGATGCTTTTGTGCTGCATGATACTTTTGTCAAAGTTTCGTGATTAATTTGAGATAAGATACATTAGTCTCAGATATGCAGTGTCATTTTTCTTTGTACTACCCCCCTCCACATTCTCCATGTGCTCCTTGGTTGGCATTTTTCCATAATATGATTTGATGCAGTTTGGTTATAGTTTCTTCTGATTCTCATGTTTTAATTGGAGGCCAAATTCTTACTGAAAATTGTCTCTTTCTGTCTTTTTGAATGGAAACACTTGTCAATTTTGGCTCTATTTGGATTGCTATTTTTTTTCTGTTGTTTCAGTTTGCGACCCACATCTCCTCATGAAAAATTAACCTTTCACAAACTCCAAGAAAAAATACACGCCTTTTTGGAATTAAAATTCTATCCAAGTAGAGCCTTAAATTTTCCCTTTTCTCCAATTCGAGCTCTCATCTTTATAGTGGCTTATGTGTGTTTGTAACTGCTGTGCTGAAAGTAATGCATTGACCTTTTTACATGTATCTTCATGGTAGTCTATGTTTTAGGTTGAACTCCTTTATTGAAACGCCTTGATGATGTTTATTTGGAAAATTTTCAGGAACGAATGGAAAGGAGGCGCCAAATGCCGTATCATATGCACATCAATCTTGAGCTTCTTGAGGCTGTCCATCTGATTTGTGCCATGCTGCTTGAGGTTCCTAACATGGCAGCCAACAGCCATGATGCAAAGCGCAAGGTTATAAGCAAGACCTTCAGACGACTACTTGAAATCAGCGAGAGGCAGACGTTTACTGGGCCTCCTGAAAATGTCAGGGACCATGTAATGGCAGCAACAAGGGCCCTCAGGCAAGGAGATTTTCAGAAGGCATTTGATGTTATTAAATCTCTCGATGTTTGGAGGTTGCTTCGTAACAAGGATACTGTTCTTGAGATGCTAAGGGCTAAAATCAAGGAAGAGGCTCTGCGGACATATCTTTTCACATATTCATCCTCTTATGACTCTTTGAGCTTGGATCAGCTTGCGAAAATGTTTGAGCTTTCAGATACACAGACTCACAGCATCGTCAGCAAAATGATGATCACTGAGGAGCTTCATGCGAGCTGGGATCAACCAACTCGATGCATAGTGTTCCACGACATTGAGTACTCCAGACTGCAGGCCTTGGCATTCCAGCTGACTGAGAAGCTGGGTGTACTTGCTGAAAGCAACGAGAGAGCAATGGAGTCACAAATTGGTGGTGGAGGAACAGATGGCCTGCCTCTCAGGCGGAGGGATGGCCAGGATTATGGTGGTGGGAAATGGCACGAGTTCTCCTTCTCACAAGGAAGGCAAGGTAGTAGTAGTGGGCGAACAGGTTATAATGCTGGTGGCAGAACATTTTCTGCAGGCCAAGCAAGGGACCGACCTAGTCAATCTCGTGGTTCTGGAGTAGGGAGATCTTCTTATCATGGTGGTTCAGCTGCCAGGGGTGGCCAGATGGATGGATCAACACGTATGGTCAATCTTAACAGGGGAGTTAGGGCCTAGAGATCAATACAGAAGTAGCATGACGGGTACCAAAGAAGCTTTTATATATTGATATTTGATTTTGTTCCAAATTTTGACTGTCATTTCTATTTGTCAGCTAAATTCTAATCCTATTCCGGAGATTTTGTAGTTTATGGAAGTTACTTTCTGGACTATTTTCTTACGCTGCTTGTGAGTCAGCAGTTTTGATTGCTCGTGACCTATCCTACTTGGATAGAATATCAGCTTCTCCTCTCGTCTCTGCCCTCACTGGCACAAATAAATCAACTAGGCTAGCTCGTGTTTACTTTCGTACTAGTTATTGTTAAAAAGATAGTTTATTTTCTTAGTTGTCAATTTAGTATTTTGTATCATCTTGTGATAAGGATGGGGCATGATGAGATGGATACAAGCTTAATACAAGAAGCAGAATTGGTATTGAATTAAAAAACGGTAAAAACAATCCTATATGCGAATTTCAGTATATTAGAATAAATAATACAAACTGCTTGCACTAATTAACACTTCCAAAAATCACCATTAATTTTTGATAATCTAAAAGTTCTCACAAAATACTCTTATACACTGTTTCCTCTACTTAGAAAATCTTCATCTTAACATCCTCCTCTATCCATAGATATCCCGAATATGCCTTTAGAAGTACAAAGACTATTCCTTCACTATATGGCGAGAAGGAGAACTAGCAATCACTACCATGCCCACCCAAAAAAACAAATATCCTCCTCCAAAGGAAATAAATTTGCTTTTGAAAATTTTCCCTAATCTTCAAAACTTACTTCTCATTGCTAAGAGATGAAGTGACCTCGGAGTTTGACTTTTGTTACACTTAAATGACTCTGGATGTAAGGGATAAAGGAATACCGGCTAAACTTTGGAATGACAATGCCTTATATTTTTGTAGTTGAAAAGCCAGTCTTAGATCTTTGGATGTTGTTTTTCCCAACATCAAGTTGTTCAGAGTACTTGAATGGCGACATGATACACTTGTGGGATGATGATGATGAAGAAGATGATGGAAATCAAGATATAAACTAAAAAAAATGAAGGAAAGCTGCTTTAGTTTGATTGGAATGCACAAGTTGTTTCCCTCATATTTTGAAGTAAAAGTTTTTTTCAGTTTTAGACATTTTTAAATTTTTTTTTCTTTCTTATTTTTCTTTGTCTTTTTATCTTTGAAGTATCACTTTTATCGAATGCATATTATCAAGATTAAAAAAATGAAACCCATATATCAATGAAAAATGACACAAATTTGAACAAGTTCAATGCCCATATAAAATATATGGTATTGGATTTTTTATATTGTTTAGACAATGGAACATATATACTTTGGAATGAAACATAACAGTGAAAGAACAAATAGAATGTTAACAAAATCGTAATGGAACATTAGACACAATAAAAAGGAACAATAACATAATATATGTTTATGTTAACATCTCCATCTAAGGTACACGTACTAATTGAAGAAACCAGATCAAAATACACAATAAAAACAACACAAATAAGAGATCTGTTTCCATTGAGATCCATGCTAGTTTGAGCAATTGGTTTTGCTCAGAATTATACCTTTTTGAGACCGTATGACTACCGTCAGGGACGGAACTACACACACTCTCGGGTGGGCTCGAGCCCACCCGGGAAATTCAAAAAAATTTTATATTTTTTATATTTAAGCCCCCCAAATTTTTTTTTCAGTTTAGGCCCCAGAAAATGTAGGGACATCATTTTATAGACGAAATTTTGGTAAAATTTTTTTCCTCCAGCCCCCCCCAATCATATTGTTCTGGTTCCGTCCCTGACTACCGTGTTCAGTCAAATCATGAGCAAGACTTCGTTGCTACTCCCACCTCTATGGTATCCACTCACATGATCAAATTGAACCGAACCAACTTAAGGGTTTAGTGCTAGCTAAACGCCGAAGCTTTTAGTTTTTTTAGGGTTTTTTGGGAAAAAATAAGACGAGGGAGAAAAGAAAAAAAAAAAAAAACTCTGGAAGAATTGAAAAACTATATGTCCATTTTATCGTTTTCAATCCTTTTGAGAAATTTTTTGGATAACTAATTTTCCGTCCTAAATTTTGTAAATTTTGGCAATTAGCACACGAATTCTGGCTTTAACGGGCAAGTCAAACATTGTGCGATGTATCATTTATATAATGAGAAATATACTGAATCATTTTGATTACTTTTATGGAGTAATCTTTTTTGGACCTATGTTTTTAAAAAACGTGATGATTAGCATACAAATTTAGGCCTCAAATGGCAAGTGAAACTCCGTGCGATATATGTTAATAGTTAAGAAATATACAGAATCCTTTTGAGAATTTTTTTTTGAGAACTAATTTTCGGTCCAAAATTTTGTGAAAACGTGATGATTAGTACAGGAATTCGGGCTTTAACGGGCAAGTCAAACATTGTGCGATGTCTCTTTTACATAATGAGAAACATACTGAATCGTTTTGAGGAATTTTATAGACTAATCGTTTTCGTACCTATATTTTGTAAAAAACATGATGATTAGCATACGAATTCGGGCCTCAAATGACAAGTGAAACTCAGTGCAATGTATCTTAATAGTTAGGAAACATACAGAATCCTGTTGAAAATTTTTTTTGAGAACTAGTTTTCGGTCCTAAAGTTTTTTAAAAACGTGATGATTTGCACACGAATTCGGGCTTTAATAGGCAAGTCAAACATTGTGCGATTTATCTTTTACATAATGAGAAATATACTGAATCGTTTTGATCAATTTTATGGAGTAATCTTTTTCGGACCTATATTTTGTAAAAAACGTGATGATTAGCATAAGAATTCGGGCCTCAAATGGCAAGTGAATATCTATGCGATGTATCTTAATAGTTAAGAAACATACAAAATTCTTTTGAGAAATTTTTTTCAAAACTAGTTTTCGGTCCTACATTTTGTAAAAACGTGATGGTTAGAATACGAATTCGGGCTTCAACGGGCAAGTCAAACATTGTATGATGTAACTTTTACATAATGAGAAACATACTGAATCGTTTAGAGCAATTTTATGGGGTAATCTTTTTCGGACCTATATTTTTTAAAAAACGTGATGATTAGCATAAGAATTCGGGCCTCAAATGCAAGTGAAACTGTGTGCAATGGATCTTAATACTTAAGAAACATACATAATCTTTTTGAGAAATTTTTTTGAGAACTAATTTTTGGTCCTAAATTTTTTAAAAACGTGATGATTAGCACACGAATTCGGGCTTCAACGGGCAGGTCAAACATTGTGCGATGTATCTTTTACATTATGAGAAACAGATTGAATCGTTTTCAACAATTTTATTGAGTAACCTTTTTTTGACCTATATTTTGGAAAAAAAACGTGATAATTAGCATACAAATTCGGGCCTCAAATGGCAAGTGAAACTTAGTGCGATGTATTTTAATAGTTAATAAACATATAGAATCCTTTTGAGAAATTTTTTTTGAGAACTAGTTTTCGGTCCTAAACTTTGTAAAAACGTGATGATCAGCACACGAATTCGGACTTAAACAAGCAAGTTAAATTTTGTGCGATGTATCTTTAACATAATGAGAAACATACTGAATCGTTTTGACCAATTTTATAGAGTAACCTTTTTCGGACCTATATTTTGGAAAAAACGTGATGATTAGCATACAAATTCAGTCTCAAATTGCAAGTTAAATTTGGTGCGATGTATCTTAATAGTTAAGAAACATACAAAATCCTTTTGGGAAATTTTTATGAGAACTAATTTTTGGTCCTAAATTTTTGAAAAAGGTGATGATTAGCAAACGAATTCGGGCTTCAATGGGTTAGTCAAACATTGTGCGATGTGTCTTTTACAAAATGAGAAACATACTGAATCGTTTCAACAATTTTATTGAGTAACTTTTTTCGAACCTATATTTTTGAAAAATCGTGATGATTAGCATACAAATTCGGGCCTCAAATGGCAAGTGAAACTCAGTGCGATGTATCTTAATAGTTAACAAACATATTGAATCCTTTTGAGAAATTTTTTTTGACAACCTGTTTTCGGTCCTAAATTTTGTAAAAACATGATGATGAACACACGAATTTGGGCTTTAACGGGAAAGTTAAACATTGTGCGATGTATCTTAAACATTATAAGAAACATACTGAATCGTTTTGAGCAATTTTATGGAGTAATCTTTTTCGGACCCATATTTTGTAAAAAATATGATGGTTAGCATACAAATTCGGGTCTCAAATTGAAAGTTAAACTCGGTGCGATGTATCTTAATAGTTAAGAAACATACAGAATCCTTTTGAGAACTAATTTTCAGGCCTTAATTTTTTAAGAGCGTGATGATTAGCCCACGAATTCGGGCTTCAACGGGCAAGTCAAACATTGTGCGATGTATCCTTTACATAATGAGACACATACATAATCATTTTGTTCAATTTTATTGAGTAACCTTTTTTGGACCTATATTTTGGAAAAAATGTGATGATTAGCATACCAATTCGGGCTTCAAATGGCAAGTGAAATTTAATGCGATGTATCTTAATAGTTAACACATTCCCAATAAAGTCTGAATTCGTGTGCTAATCATCATGTTTTTAAAAAAAATTTAGGTTTGAAAAAAAATTCCCCCAAAAATTGCTCAAAATGATTCTGAATGTTTTTCATGTTGTATAAATACATAAAACGAAGTAACAGATTCTCATTAAATCCGGAATTCGTGTGCTAATCAACACGTTTTTTAGGAAATTAAGGTCCGAAAAAAATTTCTCCAAAAATTGCTCAAAACGATTTTGAATGTTTTCCATGTTGTATAAATAGACAAAACGAAGTATCAAATTCCAATTAAAGCCCGAATTCGTGTGATAATCATCACAATTTTTACAAAATTAGGTTCGAAAAAAAGTTCTCGAAAAAAATTGCTCAAAACGAATATGAATGTTTTTCATCTTGTATAAATACAACAAACGAATTATCGCTTTTCTATTAAAGCTCGAATTCGTGTACTAATCACCATGTTTTTTACAAAATTTATGTCGGAAAAAAATTATGTAAAAAATTGCATAAAACGATTCTCAATGGTTTTCTTGTTGTATAAATACACAAAACGAAGTATTATATTTTCATTAAAGCCTGAATTCGTGTGCTAACCATCACTATTTTTATAAAATTTAGGTTCGAAAAAAATTTCTCCAAAAAATTGCTCAAAACAATTCTGAATGTTTTCCATTTTGTATTATACAACAAACGAAGTATCATTTTCCCATTAAAGCCCGAATTCGTTTGCTAATCATCACGTTTTTTTACAAAATTTAGGTCTGAAAAAAAGTTATCCAAATAATTGCACAAAACAATTTTTAATGTTTTCCATGTTGTATAAATACAACAAACGAAATATCACTTTTCCATTAAAGCTTGAATTTGTGAGCTATTCATCACGTTTTTTTCAAAATTTAGGTCTGAAAAAAAATTCTCCTAAAAATTATTCAAAACGATTCTAACAGTTTTTCATGTTGTACAAATACGTTAAATGAAGTATCACATTCCCATTAAATCCCGAATTCGTGTGCTAATTATCACGTTTTTTACAAAATTTAGGTCCAGAAAAAGGTTCTCGAAAAAAAATTGCTCAAAACGATTCTAAATGTTTTTCATGTTTATAAATAGACAAAACGATTTCTCACATTCCCTTTAAAGCCGAAATGTGTGTGCATTCATCACGTTTTTTAAAAAATTTAGGTCCGAAAAAATGTTCTCCAAAAACCTTCTCAAAACGATTCTGACTGTTTTCCATTTTGTATAAATACGCGAAACGAAGTAACTCATTCCCATTAAAGCACGAATTCGTGTACTAATCATCACGTTTTTTACAAAACTCAGGTCTGAAAAAATGCTTTCCAAAAATTGCTGAAAACGATTCTGAATGTTTTTTAATGTTGAACAAATAGACAAAACGAAGTATCACATTCCCATTAAAGACCGAATTCATATACTAATCATCACATTTTTTACAAAATTTAAGTCCGAAAAAAAATCTATAAAAAATTGTACAAAACGATTCTGAATGTTTTTCATGTTGTATAAATAGACAAAATGAAGTATTATATTCCCATTAAAGCCTGAATTCGTGTGCTAATCATCACAGTTTTTACCAAATTTAGGTCCAGAAAAAAGTTCTCGAAAAAATTGCTCTAAACGATTCTGAATTGTTTTCTTATGTATAAGTACACAAAACGAACAATCACATTCCCATTAAAGCCCGAATTCGTGTGCTAATCATCACATTTTTTACAAAATTTAGGTACGAAAAATAGTTCTCCAAAAAATTCCTCAAAATGATTCTGAATGTTTTTCATGTTTATAAATAGACAAAACGAAGTGTCACATTCCCTTTAAAGCCCGAATTCATGTACTAACTCATTCCCATTAAAGCCGGAATTCTTGTACTAATCATCACGTTTTTTACAAAATTCAAGTCTGAAGTAAGGTTTTCCAAAAATTGCTGAAAACGATTCTGAATGTTTTTCATGTTGAACAAATAGAAAAAAGGAAGTATCAAATTCCGATTAAAGCCCGAATTCGAGTACTAATCATCACATTTTTCACAAAATTTAGGTCCGAAAAAAGTTCTCCAAAAAATCGTTCAAAATGATTATGAATCTTTCTCATGTAGCATAAATAGACAAAACGAACTATCACATTCTCAGTAAAGCCCGAATTCGTGCACAAACCATCACATTTTTTTACAAAATTTAGTTTCGAAAGAAAGTTCTACGAAAAATTGTACAAAACGATTTTGAATGTTTGTCATGTTGTATAAATAGACAAATTGAAGGATCACATTCCCATTAAAGCCCGAATTCGTGTGCTAATCATCACAGTTTTTACAAAATTTAGATCCAAAAAAAAGTTCTCGAAAAAAATGTTTAAAACGATTCTGAATGTTTGTTATCTCTTATAAATAGAGTAACCGAAATATCACTTTCCTATTAAAGCCCGAATTCGTGTACTAATCACCACGTTTTTTACAAAATTTATGTCAGAAAAAAATTTTGTAAAAAAAGGGGTTAAAACGATTCTCAATGGTTTTCTTGTTGTATAAATACACAAAACGAAGTATAACATTCCCATGAAATCCCGAATTCGTGTGCATTCATCACGTTTTTTATAAAATTTAGGTCGAAAAAATTTCAAGAAAACTTGATCCAAACGATTCTGAATGTTTCCCATATTGTATATATACAGCAAACAAAGCATCATTTTCTTATTAAAGTCCGAATTCGTGTACTAATCATCACGTTTTTGACAAAAATATAAGTCAGAAAAAAATTCTCCAAATAATTGTTCAAAACGCTTATGAGTATTTTCCATAAAAGCTTGAATTCGTGAACTAATCCCCACGTTTTTTTACAAAATTTAGGTCTGAAAAAAAAATTACTCAAAACTATTCTGAATGTTTTTCATGTTGTATAAATACGATAAATGAAGTATGACATTCCCATTAATGCCCGAATTCGTGTACTAATCATCACGTTTTTTACAAAATTTAGGTCCGGAAAGAAATTCTCTAAAAAATTGCTCAAAACGACTCTGAATGTTTTTCATATTGTTTTAATACACAAGACAAATTTTCACTTTCCCATTAATGCCCGAATTCGTGTACTAATCATCACGTTTTTTACAAAATTTAGGTCCGGAAAAAAATTCTCTAAAAAACTGCTCAAAACATCTCTGAATGTTTTTTATGTTGTTTTAATATATCAGACAAATTTTCACATTCCCATTAACGCCCGAATTCGTGTACTAATCATCACGTTTTTCACAAAATTTAGGTCCGGTAAAAAATTCTCTAAAAAACTGCTCAAAACGATTCTGAATGTTTTTCATTGTATTTTAATACACCAAACAAATTTTCACATTCCAATTAATACCCGGATTCATGTACTCATCATCACGTTTTTTACAAAATTTAGGTCCGGAAAAAAATTCCCTAAAAAATTACTCAAAGAGACTCTGAATGTTTTTTTTTGCTGTTTTAGTGCACAAGACAAATTTTCACATTCCCATTAATGCCCGAATTCGTGTACTAATCTTCACGTTTTTTACAAAATTTAGGTCGGAAAAAAATTCCCTAAAAAACTGTTCAAAACATCACTGAATGTTTTTCATGTTGTTTTAATACATAAAACAAATTTTCACATTCCCATTAATGCCCGAATTCGTGTACTAATCATCATGTTTTTTACAAAATTTAGTTCCGGAAAAAAATGCTCAAAAAAATTACACAAAACGACTCTAAATGTTTTTTATATCGTTTTAGTGCACAAGAGTAATTTTCACATTGCATTAATGCCCGAATTCGTGCACTAATAATCATCACATTTTTTACAAAATTTAGGTCCGGAAAAAAATTCTCTAAAAAACTGCTCAAAACATCTCTGAATGTTTTTCATGTTGTTTTAATACCTCAAAAAAATTTTCACATTCCCATTAACGCCCGAATTCGTGACTAATCATCACGTTTTTTACAAAATTTAGTTCCGGAAAAATACGCTGTAAAAAATTACTCAAAACGACTCTGAATGTTTTTTATGTCGTTTTAGTGCAAGAGACTAATTTTCACATTCCCATTAATGCATGAATTCGTGTACTAATCATCACGTTTTTTACAAAATTTAGGTACGGAAAAAATTCTCTAAAAAATTACTCAAAACGACTCTGAATTTTTTTATGTTGTTTTAATACACCAGACAAATTTGCACTTTCCCATTAATGCCCGAATTCGTGTACTAATCATCACGTTTTTTAAAAAATTTAGGTCCGGAAAAAAATTCTCTAAAAAACTGCTCAAAACATCTCTGAATGTTTTTTATGTTGTTTTAATATATCAGACAAATTTTTACATTCCCATTAACGCTCGAATTCGTGTACTCATCATCACGTTTTTTACAAAATTTAGGTCCGGTAAAAAATTCCCTAAAAAACTGCTCAAAACGATTCTGAATGTTTTTCATGGTATTTTAATACACCAAACAAATTTTCACATTCCCATTAATGCCCGAATTCGTGTACTATAATCATCACATTTTTTACAAAATTTAGGTCCGGAAAAAAATTCTCTAAAAAACTGCTCAAAACATCTCTGAATGTTTTTCATGTGGTTTTAATACCTCAGACAAATTTTCACATTCCCATTAATGCCCGAATTCGTTACTAATCATCACGTTTTTTACAAAATTTAGTTCCGGAAAAAAATGCTCTAAAAAATTACTCAAAACGACTCTGAATGTTTTCTATAATGTTTTAATACACCAGACAGATTTTTACAATCCCATTAATGCCCGAATTCATGTACTAACCATCACGTTTTTTACAAAATTTAGGTCCGGAAAAAAATTCTCTAAAACACTTCTCAAAACCATACTGAATGTTTTTTATGTTGTTTTAATACACCAGAAAAAATTTCACATTCCAATTAATGCCCGAATTTGTGTACTAACCATCACGTTTTTTACAAAATTTAGGTCCGTAGAAAAATTTTCTAAAAAAACTGCTCAAAACGACTCTGAATGTTTTTTATGTTGTTTTAATACACCAGACAAATTTTCACATTCCCAATAATGCCCCAATTCGTGTACTAATCATCTCGTTTTTTGCAAAATTTAGGTCCGGAAAAAAATTCTCTAAAAAACTTCCCAAAACGACTCTGAATGTTTTCTATTTTGTTTTAATGCACCAGAAAAATTTTCACATTCCAATTAATGCCCGAATTCGTGTACTAATCATCACGTTTTTTACAAAACCTTGGCCCAGAAGAAAATTCTCTAATAAACTACTCAAAATGACTCTAAATGTTTTTTATTTTGTTTGTGTACACCAGACAAATTTTTACATTCCCATTATCGCCCGAATTCGTGTACTAACCATCACGTTTTTTAACAAATTTAGTTCCGGAAAAAAACTCTCTAAAACACTTCTCAAAACGATTCTGAATGTTATTTATGTTGTTTTAATACACCAGACAAATTTTCACATTCCAATTAATGCCCGAATTCGTGTACTAACCATCACGTTTTATACAAAATTTAGATCCGGAAAAAAATTCTCTAAAAAGCTGCTCAAAACGACTCTGAATTTTTTTTATGTTTTTTTAATACACTAAACAATTTCTCACATTCCAATTAATCCCCGAATTCCTGTACTAATCATCATGTTTTTTACAAAATTTAGGTTCGGAAAAAAATTTTCTACTAAACTGCTCAAAACGACTCTGAATGTTTTTTATTATGTTTCAATACACCAGACAAGTTTTCACATTCCTATTAATCCCCGAATTCGTGTACTAACCATCACGTTTTTTACAAAATTTAGGTCCGGAAAAAAATTCTCTAAAAAACTGCTCAAAACGACTCTTAATGTTTTTTATGTTGTTTTAATACACAAGACAAATTTTCACATTCCCAATAATGCCCGAATTCGTGTACTAATCATCACGTTTTTTACAAAATTTAGGTCCGGAAAAAAATTCTCTAAAAAACTGTCCAAAACGACTCTGAATGTTTTCTATTTTGTTTTAGTACACCAGAAAAATTTTCACATTCCAATTAATGCCCGAATTCGTGTACTAATCATCACGTTTTTTACAAAACCTTGGCACAGAAGAAAATTCTCTACTAAACTACTCAAAATGACTCTAAATGTTTTTTATTTTGTTTGTATACACCAGACAAATTTTTACATTCCCATTATCGCCCGAATTCGTGTACTAACCATCACGTTTTTTAACAAATTTAGTTCCGGAAAAAAATTCCCTAAAACACTTCTCAAAACGATTCTGAATGTTACTTATGTTGTTTTAATACACCTGACAAATTTTCACATTCCAATTAATGCCCGAATTCGTGTACTAATCATCACGTTTTTAACAAAATTCAGGTCCGGAAAAAAATTCACTAAAAAACTTCTCAAAACGACTCTGAATATTTTTTATTTTATTTTAATACACTAAATAAATTTTCACATTCCAATTAATCCCCGAATTTGTGTACTAATCATCACGTTTTTTACAAAATTTAGGTCCAGAAAAAAAATTCTCTAAAAAACTTCTCAAAACGATTCAGAATGTTTTTTATATTGTTTTAATACACCTGACAAATTTTCACATTCCTATTAATCCCCGAATTCGTGTACTAACCATCACGTTTTTTACAAAATATAGGTCCGGAAAAAAATTCTCCAATAAACTGCTCAAAACGACTCTGAATGTTTTTTATTATGTTTCAATACACCAGACAAGTTTTCACATTCCCAATAATGCCCGAATTCGTGTACTAATCATCCCGTTTTTTACAAAATTTTGGTCCAGAAAAAAATTCTCTAAAACACTTCTCAAAACGATTCTGAATTTTTTTATGTTGTTTTAATACACCAAACAAATTTTTACATTCCAATTAATGCACGAATTCGTGTACTAATCTTCACGTTTTTTACAAAATTTAGGTCCGGAAAAAAATTCTCTAAAAAACTGCTTAGAACGACTCTGAATGTTTTTTATTATGTTTCAATACACCAGACAAGTTTTCACATTCCCATTAATGCCCGAATTCGTGTACTAACCATCACGTTTTTTACAAAATTTAGGTCTGGAAAAAAATTCTCTAAAAACTTCTCAAAACGACTCTGAATGTTTTTTATGTTGTTTTAATACAACAGACAAATTTTCACATTCCCAATAATGCCCGAATTCGTGTACTAATCAACTCGTTTTTTACAAAATTTTGGTCCGGAAAAAAACTTTCTAAAAAACTTCTCAAAACGACTCTGAATGTTTTTTATGTTGTTTTAATACACCGGACAAATTTTCACAATCCAATTAACGCCCGAATTCGTGTACTAATCATCACGTTTTTAACAAAATTTAGGTCCAGAAAAAAATTCTCTAAAACACTTCTCAAAACGATTTTGAATTTTTTTATGTTGTTTTAATACACCGAACAAATTTTCACGTTCAAATTAATGCCCGAATTCGTGTACTAATCTTCACGTTTTTTACAAAATTTAGGTCCAGAAAAAAATTCTCTAAAAAACAGCTCAGAACGACTCTGAATGTTTTTTTTATTATGTTTCAATACACCAGACAAGGTTTCACATTCCCATTAATGCCCGAATTGTGTACTAACCATCACGTTTTTTACAAAATTTAGGTCCGGAAAAAAATTCTCTAAAAAACTTCTCAAAATGACTCTGAATGTTTTTTATGTTGTTTTAATACACCAGACAAATTTTCACATTCCAATTAAAGCCCGAATTCGTGTACTAATCATCACGTTTTTTACAAAATTTAGGTCCAGAAAAAAATTCTCTAAACACTTCTCAAAGCCATTCTGAATGTTATTTATGTTGTTTTAATACACCAGACAAATTTTGACATTCCCATTAATGCCCGAATTCGTGTACTGACCATCACGTTTTTTACAAAATTTAGGTCCGGAAAAAAATTCTCTAAAAAACTGCTCAAAAGGACTCTGAATGTTTTTTATGTTGTTTTAAATACACTAGACAAATTTTTCACATTCCCAATAATGCCCCAATTCGTGTACTAATCATCTCGTTTTTTACAAAATTTTGGTCCAGAAAAAAATTCTCTAATAAACTACTCAAAACGACTCTGAATGCTTTTTATTTTGTTTGTATACACCAGACAGATTTTCACATTCCCATTAATGCCCGAATTCGTGTAATAACCATCACGTTTTTTAACAAGTTTAGGTCTGGAAAAAAATTCTCTAAAAAGCTGCTCAAAATGACTCTGAATGCTTTTTATTATGTTTTAATACACCAGACAGATTTTCACAATCCCATTAATGCCCGAATTCGTGTACTAACCATCACGTTTTTTAACAAATTTAGGTCTGGAAAAAAATTCTCTAAAAAGGTGCTCGAAACGACTCTGAATGTTTTTTATTATGGTTTAATACACCAGACAAGTTTTCACATTCCCATTAATGCCCGAATTCGTGTACTAACCATCACGTTTCTTACAAAATTTAGGTCTGGGAAAAAATTCTCTAAAAAACTGCTGAAAATGACTCTGAATGTTTTTTATGTTGTTTTAGTACACCAGACAAATTTTCACATTCCCAATAATGCCCGAATTCGTGTACTAATCATCTCGTTTTTTACAAAATTTAGGTCCAGAAAAAAATTCTCTAAAATACTTCTCAAAACGACTCTGAATGTTTTTTATGTTGTTTTAGTACACCGGACAAATTTTCACATTTCAATTAATGCCCGAATTCGTGTACTAATCATCACGTTTTTAACAAAATTTAGGTCCAGAAAAAAATTCTCTAAAACACTTCTCAAAACGATTCTGAATGTTATTTATGTTGTTTTAATACACTAGACAAATTTTCAAATTTCAATTAATGCCCGAATTCGTGTACTAGCCATCACGTTTTACACAAAATTTAGGTCAGGAAAAAAATTCTCTAAAAAACTTCTCAAAACGACTCTGAATGTTTTTTATGTTGTTTTAATTCACCAGACAAGTTTTCACATTCCCATTAATGCCCGAATTCGTGTACTAACCATCACGTTTTTTACAAAATTTAGGTCCGGAAAAAAATTCTCTAAAAAACTACTCAAAACGACTCTGAACATTTTTTATGTTGTTTTAATACACCAGACAAATTTTCACATTCCCAATAATGCCCGAATTCGTGTACTAATCATCTCGTTTTTTACAAAATTTAGGTCCGGAAAAAAATTCTCCAAAAAACTTCCCAAAACGACTTTATTTTGTTTTAATTCACAAGAAAAATTTTCACATTCCAATTAATGCCCGAATTCGTGTACTAATCATCACGTTTTTTACAAAACTTTGGTCCAAAAAAAAAATTCTCTAATAAACTACTCAAAACGACTCTGAATGTTTTTTATTTTGTTTGTATACACCAGACAAATTTTCACATTCCCATTATCGCCCGAATTCGTGTACTAACCATAACGTTTTTTAAAAAATTTAGGTACGGAAAAAAATTCTCTAAAACACTTCTCAAAACGATTCTGAATGTTATTTATGTTGTTTTAATACACCAGACAAATTTTCACATTCCAATTAATGCCCGAATTCGTGTACTAATCAACACGTTTTCAACAAAATTTAGGACCAGAAAAAAATTCTCTAAAACACTTCTCAAAACGATTCTGAATGTTATTTACGTTGTTTTAATAAACAAGACAAATTTTCACATTCAAATTAATGCCCGAATTCATGTACTAACCATCACGTTTTATACAAAATTTAGGTCCGGAAAAAAATTCTCTAATAAACTGCTCAAAACAACTCTGAATGTTTTTTATTATGTTTTAATACACCAGACAAGTTTTCACATTCCCATTAATGCCCGAATTCGTGTACTAACCATCACGTTTTTTACAAAATTTAGGTCTGGGAAAAAATTCTCTAAAAAACTGCTGAAAATGACTCTGAATGTTTTTTATGTTGTTTTAATACACCAGACAAATTTTCACATTCCCAATAATGCCCGAATTCGTGTACTAATCATCTCGTTTTTTACAAAATTTAGGTCCAGAAAAAAATTCTCTAAAATACTTCTCAAAACGACTCTGAATGTTTTTTATGTTGTTTTAGTACACCAGACAAATTTTCACATTCCCAATAATGCCCCAATTCGTGTACTAATCATCTCGTTTTTTACAAAATTTGGGTCCGGAAAAAAATTCTCTAAAAAACTTCCCAAAACGACTCTGAATGTTTTCTATTTTGTTTTAAAACACCAGAAAAATTTTCACATTCCAATTAATGCCCGAATTCGTGTACTAATCATCACGTTTTTTACAAAACCTTGGCCCAGAAGAAAATTCTCTACTAAACTACTCAAAATGACTCTAAATGTTTTTTATTTTGTTTGTATACACCAGACAAATTTTTACATTCCCATTATCGCCCGAATTCGTGTACTAACCATCACGTTTTTTAACAAATTTAGTTCCGAAAAAAAATTCTCTAAAACACTTCTCAAAACGATTCTGAATGTTATTTATGTTGTTTTAATACACCAGACAAATTTTCACATTCCAATTAATGCCCGAATTCGTGTACTAACCATCACGTTTTATACAAAATTTAGATCCGGAAAAAAATTCTCCAAAAAGCTGCTCAAAACGACTTTGAATTTTTTTTATGTTGTTTTGATACACTAAACAATTTCTCACATCCCAATTAATCCCCGAACTCCTGTACTAATCATCATGTTTTTTACAAAATTTAGGTCCGGAAAAAAATTCTTGAATAAACTGCTCAAAACGACTCTGAATGTTTTTTATTATGTTTCAATACACCAGACAAGTTTTCACATTCCCATTAATGCCCAAATTCGTGTACTAACCATCACGTTTTTTACAAAATTCAGGTCCGGAAAAAAATTCTCTAAAAAATTTCTCAAAACGACTCTGAATGTTTTTTATTTTGTTTTAATACACTAAATAAATTTTCACATTCCAATTAATCCCCGAATTCGTGTACTAATCATCACATATTTTACAAAATTTAGGTCAAGAAAAAAATTCTCTAAAAAACTTCTTAAAACGATTCAGAATGTTTTTTATATTGTTTTAATACACTTGACAAATTTTCACATTCCCATTAATGCCCGAATTCGTGTACTAACCATCACGTTTTTTACAAAATTTAGGTCCGGAAAAAAATTCTCTAAAAAACTGCTCAAAACGACTCTTAATGTTTTTTATGTTGTTTTAATACACAAGACAAATTTTCACATTCCCAATAATGCCCGAATTCGTGTACTAATCATCACGTTTTTTACAAAATTTAGGTCCGGAAAAAAATTCTCTAAAAAACTGCTCAAAACGACTCTGAATGTTTTTTATTATGTTTCAATAAACCGGACAAGTTTTCACATTCCCATTAATGCTCGAATTCGTGTACTAACCATCACGTTTTTTACAAAATTTAGGTCCAGAAAAAAATTCTCTAATAAACTGCTCAAAACGACTCTGAATGTTTCTTATTATGTTTCAATACACCAGACAAGTTTTCACATTCCCATTAATGCCCGAATTCGTGTACTAACCATCACGTTTTTTACAAAATTTAGGTCCGGGAAAAAAAATTCTCTAATAAACTCGCTCAAAACGACTCGAATGTTTTTTTATTATGTTTCAATATACCAGACAAGTTTTCACATTCCCATTAATGCCCGAATTCGTGTACTAACCATCACGTTTTTTACAAAATTTAGGTCCGAAAAAAATTCTCTAAAAAACTGCTCAAAACGACTCTTAATGTTTTTTATGTTGTTTGAATACACAAGACAAATTTTCACATTCCCAATAATGCCCGAATTCGTGTACTAATCATCACGTTTTTTACAAAATTTAGGTCCGGAAAAAAATTCTCTAAAAAACTGCTCAAAACGACTCTGAATGTTTTTTATTATGTTTCAATACACCAGACAAGTTTTCACATTCCCATTAATGCTCGAATTCGTGTACTAACCATCACGTTTTTTACAAAATTTAGGTCCAGAAAAAAATTCTCTAATAAATTGCTCAAAACGACTCTGAATGTTTCTTATTATGTTTCAATACACCAGACAAGTTTTCACATTACCATTAATGCCCGAATTCGTGTACTAACCATCACGTTTTTTACAAAATTTAGGTCTGCAAAAAAATCTCTAATAAACTGCTCAAAACGACTCTGAATGTTTTTTATTATGTTTCAATACACCAGACAAGTTTTCACATTCCCATTAATGCCCGAATTCGTGTACTAACCATCATGTTTTTTACAAAATTTAGGTCCGAAAAAAAATTCTCAAAAAAACTGCTCAAAACGACTCTTAATGTTTTTTATGTCGTTTTAATACACCAGACAAATTTTCACATTCCCAATAGTGCCCGAATTCGTGTACTAATCATCACGTTTTTTACAAAATTTAGGTCCGAAAAAATTCTCTAAAAAACTGCTCAAAACGACTCTGAATGTTTTTTATGTCGTTTTAATACACCGGACAAGTTTTCACATTCCCATTAATGCCCGAATTCGTGTACTAACCATAACGTTTTCTACAAAATTTAGGTCCGGAAAAAAATTCCCTAATAAACTGCTCAAAATGACTCTGAATGTTTTTTATTATGTTTCAATACACCAGACAAGTTTTCACATTCCCATTAATGCCCGAATTCGTGTACTAACCATCACGTTTTTACAAAATTTAGGTCCGGAAAAAAATTCTCTAATAAACTGCTCAAAACGACTCTGAATGTTTTTTATTATGTTTCTATACACCGGACAAGTTTTCACATTCCCATTAATGCCCGAATTCGTGTACTAACCATCACGTTTTTTACAAAATTTTGGTCCGGAAAAAAATTCTCTAATAAACTGCTCAAAACGACTCTGAATAATTTTTTATTATGTTTAAATACACCAGACAAGTTTTCACATTCCCATTAATGCCCGAATTGTGTACTAACCATCACGTTTTTTACAAAATTTAGGTCCGGGAAAAAAAATTCTCTAATAAACTCGCTCAAAACGACTCGAATGTTTTTTTATTATGTTTCAATACACTGGACAAGTTTTCACATTCCCATTAATGCCCGAATTAGTGTACTCGACCATCACGTTTTTTACAAAATTTAGGTCCGGAAAAAAATTCTCTAATAAACTGCTCAAAAACGATTCAGAATGTTTTTTATATTGTTTTAATACACCTGACAAATTTTCACATTCCAATTAATGCCCGAATTCGTGTACTAAGCATCACGTTTTTAACAAAATTCAGGTCCGGAAAAAAATTCTCTAAAAAACTTCTCAAAACGACTCTGAATATTTTTTATTTTATTTTAATACACTAAATAAATTTTCACATTCCAATTAATCCCCGAATTCGTGTACTAATCATCACGTTTTTTTTACAAAATTTAGGTGCAGAAAAAAATTCTCCAAAAAACTTCTCAAAACGATTCAGAATGTTTTTTATATTGTTTTAATACACCTGACAAATTTTCACATTCCTATTAATCCCCGAATTCGTGTACTATAACCATCACGTTTTTACAAAATTTAGGTTCGGAAAAAAATTCTCTAATGAACTCCTCAAAACGACTCTGAATGTTTTTTATTATGTTTCAATACACCAGACAAGTTTTCATATTCCTATTAATGCCCGAATTCGTGTACTAACCATCACAATTTTTACAAAATTTAGGTCCGGAAAAAAATTCTCTAAAAAACAGCTCAAAATGACTCTGAATGTTTTTTATGTTGTTTTAATACACCAGACAAATTTTCACATTCCCAATAATGCCCGAATTCGTGTACTAATCATCTCGTTTTTTACAAAATTTAGGTCCGGAAAAAAATTCTCTAAAAAACATCTCAAAACGACTCTGAATGTTTTTTATTTTGTTTCAATACACCAGACAAGTTTTCACATTCCAATTAATGCTCGAATTCGTGTACTAACCATCACGTTTTTACAAAATTTTGGTCCGGAAAAAAATTCTCTAATAAACTGCTCAAAACGACTCTGAATGTTTTTTATTATGTTTCAATACACCAGACAAGTTTTCACATTCCCATTAATGCCCGAATTCGTGTACCCATCACGTTTTTACAAAATTTAGGTCCGGAAAAAAATTCTCTAATAAACTGCTCAAAACGACTCTGAATGTTTTTTATTACGTTTCTGTACACCGGACAAGTTTTTACATTCCCATTAATGCCCGAATTCGTGTACTAACCATCACGTTTTTTACAAAATTTAAGTCCGGAAAAAAATTCTCTAATAAATCGCTCAAAAACAACTCGTATGTTTTTTATTATGTTTCAAAACACCAGACAAGTTTTCACATTCCCATTAATGCCCGAATTCGTGTACTAACCGTCACGTTTTTTACAAAATTTAGGTCCGGAAAAAAATTCTCTAAAAAACTGCTCAAAATGACTCTGAATGTTTTTTATGTTGTTTTAATACACCAGACAAGTTTTCACATTCCCATTAATGCCCGAATTCGTGTACTAACCATCACGTTTTTTACAAAATTTAGGTCCGGAAAAAAATTCTCTAAAAAACTGCTCAAAACGACTCTGAATGTTTTTTACGTTGTTTTAATACACCAGACAAATTTTCACATTCCCAATAATGCCCGAATTCGTGTACTAATCATCTCGTTTTTTACAAAATTTAGGTCCGGAAAAAAATTCTCTAAAAAACATCTCAAAACGACTTTGAATGTTTTTTATGTTGTTTTAATACACCAGACAAATTTTCACATTCCAATTAATCCCCGAATTCGTGTACTAATCATCACGTTTTTAACAAAATTCAGGTCCGAAAAAAAATTCTCTAAAAAACTTCTCAAAACGACTCGGAATTTTTTTTATTTTATTTTAATACACTAAATAGATTTTCACATTCTAATTAATCCCCGAATTCGTGTACTAATCATCACGTTTTTTACAAAATTTAGGTCCGGAAAAAAATTCTGTAATAAACTGCTCAAAACGACTCTGAATGTTTTTTATGTTGTTTCAATACACCAGACAAGTTTTCACATTCCCATTAATGCCCGAATTTGTGTACTAACCATCACGTTTTTACAAAATTTAGGTCCGGAAAAAAAATTCTCTAAAAAACTTCTCAAAACGACTCTGAATTTTTTTTATGTTGTTTTAATACACTAAACAATTTTTCACATTCCAATTAGTCCCCGAATTCGTGTACTAATCATCACGTTTTTTACAAAATTTAGGTCCAGAAAAAAATTCTCTAAAAAACTTCTCAAAACGACTCTGAATATTTTTTATTTTATTTTAATACACTAAATAAATTTTCACATTCCAATTAATCCCCGAATTCGTGTACTAATCATCACGTTTTTTACAAAATTTAGGTCCAGAAAAAAATTCTCTAAAAAACTTCTCAAAACGATTCAGAATGTTTTTTATATTGTTTTAATACACCTGACAAATTTTCACATTCCTATTAATCCCCGAATTCGTGTACTATAACCATCACGGTTTTACAAAATTTAGGTTCGGAAAAAAATTCTCTAATGAACTCCTCAAAACGACTCTGAATGTTTTTTATTATGTTTCAATACACCAGACAAGTTTTCATATTCCTATTAATGCCCGAATTCGTGTACTAACACCATCACAATTTTTACAAAATTTAGGTCCGGAAAAAAATTCTCTAAAAAACTGCTCAAAATGACTCTGAATGTTTTTTATGTTGTTTTAATACACCAGACAAATTTTCACATTCCCAATAATGCCCGAATTCGTGTACTAATCATCTCGTTTTTTACAAAATTTAGGTCCGGAAAAAAATTCTCTAAAAAACATCTCAAAACGACTCTGAATGTTTTTTATTTTGTTTCAATACAGCAGACAAGTTTTCACATTCCAATTAATGCTCGAATTCGTGTACTATAACCATCACGTTTTTACAAAATTTAGGTCCGGAAAAAAATTCTCTAATAAACTGCTCAAAACGACTATGAATGTTTTTTATTATGTTTCAATACACCAGACAAGTTTTCACATTCCCATTAATGCCCGAATTCGTGTACTAACCATCACGTTTTTTACAAAATTTAGGTCCGGAAAAAAAATTCTCTAATAAACTGCTCAAAACGACTCTAAATGTTTTTTATTATGTTTCGATACACCAGATAAGTTTTCACATTCCCATTAATGCCCGAATTCGTGTACTAACCATCACGTTTTTACAAAATTTTGGTCCGGAAAAAAATTCTCTAATAAACTGCTCAAAACGACTATGAATGTTTTTTATTATGTTTCAATACACCAGACAAGTTTTCACATTCCCATTAATGCCCGAATTCGTGTACTAACCATCACGTTTTTTACAAAATTTAGGTCCGGAAAAAAATTCTCTAATAAACTGCTCAAAACGACTCTGAATGTTTTTTATTATGTTTCAATACACCAGATAAGTTTTCACATTCCCATTAATGCCCGAATTCGTGTACTAACCATCACGTTTTTACAAAATTTTGGTCCGGAAAAAAATTCTCTAATAAACTGCTCAAAAGGACTATGAATGTTTTTTATAATGTTTCAATACACCGGACAAGTTTTCACATTCCCATTAATGCCCGAATTCGTGTACTAACCGTCACGTTTTTTACAAAATTTATGTCCGGAAAAAAATTCTCTAAAAAACTACTCAAAACGACTCTGAATGTTTTTTATGTTGTTTTAATACACCAGACAAGTTTTCACATTCCCATTAATGCCCGAATTCGTGTACTAACCATCACGTTTTTTACAAAATTTAGGTCCGGAAAAAAATTCTCTACAAAACTGCTCAAAACGACTCTGAATGTTTTTTATGTTGTTTTAATACACCAGACAAATTTTCACATTCCCAATAATGCTCGAATTCGTGTACTAATCATCTCGTTTTTTACAAAATTTAGGTCCGGAAAAAAATTCTCTAAAAAACATATCAAAACGACTTTGAATGTTTTTATGTTGTTTTAATACACCAGACAAATTTTCACATTCCAATTAATGCCCGAATTCGTGTACTAATCATCACGTTTTTCACAAAATTCAGGTCCGAAAAAAAATTCTCTGAAAAACTTCTCAAAACGACTCTGAATGTTTTTTCTTTTATTTTAATACACTAAATAGATTTTCACATTCCAATTAATCCCCGAATTCGTGTACTAATCATCACATTTTTTACAAAATTTAGGTCCGGAAAAAAATTCTCTAATAAACTGCTCAAAACGACTCTGAATGTTTTTTATGTTGTTTCAATACACCAGACAAGTTTTCACATTCCCATTAATGCCCGAATTCGTGTACTAACCATCACGTTTTTACAAAATTTAGGTCCGGAAAAAAATTCTCTAAAAAACTTCTCAAAACGACTCTGAATTTTTTAATGTTGTTTTAATACACTAAACAATTTTTCACATTCCAATTAATCCCCGAATTCGTGTACTAATCATCACGTTTTTAACAAAATTTAGGTCCAGAAAAAAATTCTCTAAAACACTTCTCAAAACGATTCTGAATGTTATTTATGTTGTTTTAATACACTAGACAAATTTTCAAATTTCAATTAATGCCCGAATTCGTGTACTAGCCATCACGTTTTACACAAAATTTAGGTCAGGAAAAAAATTCTCTAAAAAACTTCTCAAAACGACTCTGAATGTTTTTTATGTTGTTTTAATTCACCAGACAAGTTTTCACATTCCCATTAATGCCCGAATTCGTGTACTAACCATCACGTTTTTTACAAAATTTAGGTCCGGAAAAAAATTCTCTAAAAAACTGCTCAAAACGACTCTGAACATTTTTTATGTTGTTTTAATACACCAGACAAATTTTCACATTCCCAATAATGCCCGAATTCGTGTACTAATCATCTCGTTTTTTACAAAATTTAGGTCCGGAAAAAAATTCTCAAAAAACTTCCCAAAACGACTTTATTTTGTTTTAATTCACAAGAAAAATTTTCACATTCCAATTAATGCCCGAATTCGTGTACTAATCATCACCTTTTTTACAAAACTTTGGTCCAAAAAAAAAATTCTCTAATAAACTACTCAAAATGACTCTGAATGTTTTTTATTTTGTTTGTATACACCAGACAAATTTTCACATTCCCATTATCGCCCGAATTCGTGTACTAACCATCACGTTTTTTAACAAATTTAGTTCCGAAAAAAAATTCTCTAAAACACTTCTCAAAACGATTCTGAATGTTATTTATGTTGTTTTAATACACCAGACAAATTTTCACATTCCAATTAATGCCCGAATTCGTGTACTAACCATCACGTTTTATACAAAATTTAGATCCGGAAAAAAATTCTCCAAAAAGCTGCTCAAAACGACTTTGAATTTTTTTTATGTTGTTTTGATACACTAAACAATTTCTCACATCCCAATTAATCCCCGAACTCCTGTACTAATCATAATGTTTTTTACAAAATTTAGGTCCGGAAAAAAATTCTTGAATAAACTGCTCAAAACGACTCTGAATGTTTTTTATTATGTTTCAATACACCAGACAAGTTTTCACATTCCCATTAATGCCCAAATTCGTGTACTAACCATCACGTTTTTTACAAAATTCAGGTCCGGAAAAAAATTCTCTAAAAAATTTCTCAAAACGACTCTGAATGTTTTTTATTTTGTTTTAATACACTAAATAAATTTTCACATTCCAATTAATCCCCGAATTCGTGTACTAATCATCACATATTTTACAAAATTTAGGTCAAGAAAAAAATTCTCTAAAAAACTTCTTAAAACGATTCAGAATGTTTTTTATATTGTTTTAATACACTTGACAAATTTTCACATTCCCATTAATGCCCGAATTCGTGTACTAACCATCACGTTTTTTACAAAATTTAGGTCCGGAAAAAAATTCTCTAAAAAACTGCTCAAAACGACTCTTAATGTTTTTTATGTTGTTTTAATACACAAGACAAATTTTCACATTCCCAATAATGCCCGAATTCGTGTACTAATCATCACGTTTTTACAAAATTTAGGTCCGGGAAAAAAATTCTCTAAAAACTGCTCAAAACGACTCTGAATGTTTTTTATTATGTTTCAATAAACCAGACAAGTTTTCACATTCCCATTAATGCTCGAATTCGTGTACTAACCATCACGTTTTTTACAAAATTTAGGTCCAGAAAAAAATTCTCTAATAAACTGCTCAAAACGACTCTGAATGTTTCTTATTATGTTTCAATACACCAGACAAGTTTTCACATTCCCATTAATGCCCGAATTCGTGTACTAACCATCACGTTTTTTACAAAATTTAGGTCTGGAAAAAAATTCTCTAATAAACTGCTCAAAACGACTCTGAATGTTTTTTATTATGTTTCAATATACCAGACAAGTTTTCACATTCCCATTAATGCCCGAATTCGTGTACTAACCATCACGTTTTTTACAAAATTTAGGTCCGGAAAAAAATTCTCTAAAAAACTGCTCAAAACGACTCTTAATGTTTTTTATGTTGTTTGAATACACAAGACAAATTTTCACATTCCCAATAATGCCCGAATTCGTGTACTAATCATCACGTTTTTTACAAAATTTAGGTCCGGAAAAAAATTCTCTAAAAAACTGCTCAAAACGACTCCGAATGTTTTTTTATTATGTTTCAATACACCAGACAAGTTTTCACATTCCCATTAATGCTCGAATTCGTGTACTAACCATCACGTTTTTTACAAAATTTAGGTCCAGAAAAAAATTCTCTAATAAATTGCTCAAAACGACTCTGAATGTTTCTTATTATGTTTCAATACACCAGACAAGTTTTCACATTCCCATTAATGCCCGAATTCGTGTACTAACCATCACGTTTTTTACAAAATTTAGGTCTGCAAAAAAATTCTCTAATAAACTGCTCAAAACGACTCTGAATGTTTTTTATTATGTTTCAATACACCAGACAAGTTTTCACATTCCCATTAATGCCCGAATTCGTGTACTAACCATCATGTTTTTTACAAAATTTAGGTCCGAAAAAAAATTCTCAAAAAAACTGCTCAAAACGACTCTTAATGTTTTTTATGTCGTTTTAATACACCAGACAAATTTTCACATTCCCAATAGTGCCCGAATTCGTGTACTAATCATCACGTTTTTTACAAAATTTAGGTCCAAAAAAATTCTCTATAAAACTGCTCAAAACGACTCTGAATGTTTTTTATGTCGTTTTAATACACCGGACAAGTTTTCACATTCCCATTAATGCCCGAATTCGTGTACTAACCATAACGTTTTCTACAAAATTTAGGTCCGGAAAAAAATTCCCTAATAAACTGCTCAAAACGACTCTGAATGTTTTTTATTATGTTTCAATACACCAGACAAGTTTTCACATTCCCATTAATGCCCGAATTCGTGTACTAACCATCACGTTTTTACAAAATTTAGGTCCGGAAAAAAATTATCTAATAAACTGCTCAAAACGACTCTGAATGTTTTTTATTATGTTTCTATACACCGGACAAGTTTTCACATTCCCATTAATGCCCGAATTCGTGTACTAACCATCACGTTTTTTACAAAATTTTGGTCCGGAAAAAAATTCTCTAATAAACTGCTCAAAACGACTCTGAATATTTTTTATTATGTTTCAATACACCAGACAAGTTTTCACATTCCCATTAATGCCCGAATTAGTGTACTAACCATCACGTTTTTTTACAAAATTTAGGTCCGGGGAAAAAAAATTCTCTAATAAACTCGCTCAAAACGACTCGAATGTTTTTTTATTATGTTTCAATACACCAGACAAGTTTTCACATTCCCATTAATGCCCGAATTCGTGTACTGACCATCACGTTTTTTACAAAATTTAGGTCCGGGAAAAAAAATTCTCTAATAAAATCGCTCAAAAAGCGATTCGAATGTTTTTTTATATTGTTTTAATACACCCGACAAATTTTCACATTCCAATTAATGCCCGAATTCGTGTACTAAGCATCACGTTTTTAACAAAATTTCGTGTCCGGGAAAAAAATTCTCTAAAAAACTTCTCAAAACGACTCTGAATATTTTTTATTTTATTTTAATACACTAAATAAATTTTCACATTCCAATTAATCCCCGAATTCGTGTACTAATCATCACGTTTTTTACAAAATTTAGGTGCAGAAAAAAATTCTCCAAAAAACTTCTCAAAACGATTCAGAATGTTTTTTATATTGTTTTAATACACCTGACAAATTTTCACATTCCTATTAATCCCCGAATTCGTGTACTATAACCATCACGTTTTTACAAAATTTAGGTTCGGAAAAAAATTCTCTAATGAACTCCTCAAAACGACTCTGAATGTTTTTTATTATGTTTCAATACACCAGACAAGTTTTCATATTCCTATTAATGCCCGAATTCGTGTACTAACCATCACAATTTTTACAAAATTTAGGTCCGGAAAAAAATTCTCTAAAAAACTGCTCAAAATGACTCTGAATGTTTTTTATGTTGTTTTAATACACCGACAAATTTTCACATTCCCAATAATGCCCGAATTCGTGTACTAATCATCTCGTTTTTTACAAAATTTAGGTCCGGAAAAAAATTCTCTAAAAAACATCTCAAAACGACTCTGAATGTTTTTTATTTTGTTTCAATACACCAGACAAGTTTTCACATTCCAATTAATGCTCGAATTCGTGTACTAACCATCACGTTTTTACAAAATTTTGGTCCGGAAAAAAATTCTCTAATAAACTGCTCAAAACGACTCTGAATGTTTTTTATTATGTTTCAATACACCAGACAAGTTTTCACATTCCCATTAATGCCCGAATTCGTGTACTTACCATCACGTTTTTACAAAATTTAGGTCCGGAAAAAAATTCTCTAATAAACTGCTCAAAACGACTCTGAATGTTTTTTATTACGTTTCTATACACCGGACAAGTTTTCACATTCCCATTAATGCCCGAATTCGTGTACTAACCATCACGTTTCTTACAAAATTTTGGTCCGGAAAAAAATTCTCTAATAAACTGCTCAAAACGACTCTGAATATTTTTTATTATGTTTCGATACACCAGACAAGTTTTCACATTCCCATTAATGCCCGAATTCGTGTACTAACCATCACGTTTTTTTACAAAATTTAGGTCCGGAAAAAAATTCCCTAATAAACTGCTCAAAACGACTCTGAATGTTTTTTATTATGTTTCAATACACCAGACAAGTTTTCACATTCCCATTAATGCCCGAATTCGTGTACTGACCATCACGTTTTTTACAAAATTTAGGTCCGGAAAAAAATTCTCTAATAAACTGCTCAAAACGATTCAGAATGTTTTTTATATTGTTTTAATACACCTGACAAATTTTCACATTCCAATTAATGCCCGAATTCGTGTACTAAGCATCACGTTTTTAACAAAATTCAGGTCCGGAAAAAAATTCTCTAAAAAACTTCTCAAAACGACTCTGAATATTTTTTATTTTATTTTAATACACTAAATAAATTTTCACATTCCAATTAATCCCCGAATTCGTGTACTAATCATCACGTTTTTTACAAAATTTAGGTGCAGAAAAAAATTCTCCAAAAAACTTCTCAAAACGATTCAGAATGTTTTTTATATTGTTTTAATACACCTGACAAATTTTCACATTCCTATTAATCCCCGAATTCGTGTACTATAACCATCACGTTTTTACAAAATTTAGGTTCGGAAAAAAATTCTCTAATGAACTCCTCAAAACGACTCCGAATGTTTTTTTATTATGTTTCAATACACCGCACAAGTTTTCATATTCCTATTAATGCCCGAATTCGTGTACTAACCATCACAATTTTTTACAAAATTTAGGTCCGGGAAAAAAATTCTCTAAAAAAGCAGCTCAAAATGACTCTGAATGTTTTTTATGTTGTTTTAATACACCAGACAAATTTTCACATTCCCAATAATGCCCGAATTCGTGTACTAATCATCTCGTTTTTTACAAAATTTAGGTCCGGAAAAAAATTCTCTAAAAAACATCTCAAAACGACTCTGAATGTTTTTTATTTTGTTTCAATACACCAGACAAGTTTTCACATTCCAATTAATGCTCGAATTCGTGTACTAACCATCACGTTTTTACAAAATTTTGGTCCGGAAAAAAATTCTCTAATAAACTGCTCAAAACGACTCTGAATGTTTTTTATTATGTTTCAATACACCAGACAAGTTTTCACATTCCCATTAATGCCCGAATTCGTGTACCCATCACGTTTTTACAAAATTTAGGTCCGGAAAAAAATTCTCTAATAAACTGCTCAAAACGACTCTGAATGTTTTTTGTTACGTTTCTATACACCGGACAAGTTTTCACATTCTCATTAATGCCCGAATTCGTGTACTAACCATCACGTTTTTTACAAAATTTAAGTCCGGAAAAAAATTCTCTAATAAACTGCTCAAAACAACTCTGTATGTTTTTTATTATGTTTCAAAACACCAGACAAGTTTTCACATTCCCATTAATGCCCGAATTCGTGTACTAACCGTCACGTTTTTTACAAAATTTAGGTCCGGAAAAAAATTCTCTAAAAAACTGCTCAAAATGACTCTGAATGTTTTTTATGTTGTTTTAATACACCAGACAAGTTTTCACATTCCCATTAATGCCCGAATTCGTGTACTAACCATCACGTTTTTTACAAAATTTAGGTCCGTAAAAAAATTCTCTAAAAAACTGCTCAAAACGACTCTGAATGTTTTTTACGTTGTTTTAATACACCAGACAAATTTTCACATTCCCAATAATGCCCGAATTCGTGTACTAATCATCTCGTTTTTTACAAAATTTAGGTCCGGGAAAAAAAATTCTCTAAAAAAACATCTCAAAACGACTTTGAATGTTTTTTATGTTGTTTTAATACACTGGACAAATTTTCACATTCCAATTAATGCCCGAATTCGTGTACTAATCATCACGTTTTTTAACAAAATTCGAGTCCGAAAAAAATTCTCTAAAAAAACTTCTCAAAACGACTCGGAATTTTTTTTTATTTTATTTTTAATACACTAAATAGATTTTCACATTCTAATTAATCCCCGAATTCGTGTACTAATCATCACGTTTTTTACAAAATTTAGGTCCGGGAAAAAAATTCTCGTAATAAATCGCTCAAAACGACTACGAATGTTTTTTTATGTTGTTTCAATACACCGGACAAGTTTTCACATTCCCATTAATGCCCGAATTTGTGTACTAACCATCACGTTTTTACAAAATTTAGGTCCGGGAAAAAAAATTCTCTAAAAAACTTCTCAAAACGACTCGAATTTTTTTTATGTTGTTTTAATACACTAAACAATTTTTCACATTCCAATTAGTCCCCGAATTCGTGTACTAATCATCACGTTTTTTACAAAATTTAGGTCCGGGAAAAAAAATTCTCTAAAAAACTTCTCAAAACGACTACGAATATTTTTTTATTTTATTTTAATACACTAAATAAATTTTCACATTCCAATTAATCCCCGAATTCGTGTACTAATCATCACGTTTTTTTACAAAATTTAGGTCCGAGAAAAAAATTCTCTAAAAAACATCTCAAAACGATTCGAATGTTTTTTATATTGTTTTAATACACCCGACAAATTTTCACATTCCTATTAATCCCCGAATTCGTGTACTATAACCATCACGGTTTTTACAAAATTTAGGTTCGGAAAAAAAATTCTCTAATGAACTCCTCAAAAGCGACTCCGAATGTTTTTTTATTATGTTTCAATACACTGGACAAGTTTTCATATTCCCTATTAATGCCCGAATTCGTGTACTAACCATCACAATTTTTTACAAAATTTAGGTCGGGAAAAAAATTCTCTAAAAACTCGCTCAAAATGACTCCGAATGTTTTTTATGTTGTTTTAATACACTGCATAAATTTTCACATTCCCAATAATGCCCGAATTCGTGTACTAATCATCTCGTTTTTACAAAATTTAGGTCCGGGAAAAAAATTCTCTAAAAAACATCTCAAAACGACTCGAATGTTTTTTTATTTTGTTTCAATACAGAGACAAGTTTTCACATTCCCAATTAATGCTCGAATTCGTGTACTATAACCATCACGTTTTTACAAAATTTAGGTCCGGAAAAAAATTCTCTAATAAACTGCTCAAAACGACTATGAATGTTTTTTATTATGTTTCAATACACCAGACAAGTTTTCACATTCCCATTAATGCCCGAATTCGTGTACTAACCATCACGTTTTTTACAAAATTTAGGTCCGGAAAAAAATTCTCTAATAAACTGCTCAAAACGACTCTAAATGTTTTTTATTATGTTTCGATACACCAGATAAGTTTTCACATTCCCATTAATGCCCGAATTCGTGTACTAACCATCACGTTTTTACAAAATTTTGGTCCGGAAAAAAATTCTCTAATAAACTGCTCAAAACGACTATGAATGTTTTTTATTATGTTTCAATACACCAGACAAGTTTTCACATTCCCATTAATGCCCGAATTCGTGTACTAACCATCACGTTTTTTACAAAATTTAGGTCCGGAAAAAGATTCTCTAATAAACTGCTCAAAACGACTCTGAATGTTTTTTATTATGTTTCAATACACCAGATAAGTTTTCACATTCCCATTAATGCCCGAATTCGTGTACTAACCATCACGTTTTTACAAAATTTTGGTCCGGAAAAAAATTCTCTAATAAACTGCTCAAAACGACTATGAATGTTTTTTATAATGTTTCAATACACCGGACAAGTTTTCACATTCCCATTAATGCCCGAATTCGTGTACTAACCGTCACGTTTTTTACAAAATTTAGGTCCGGAAAAAAATTCTCTAAAAAACTACTCAAAACGACTCTGAATGTTTTTTATGTTGTTTTAATACACCAGACAAGTTTTCACATTCCCATTAATGCCCGAATTCGTGTACTAACCATCACGTTTTTTACAAAATTTAGGTCCGGGAAAAAAATTCTCTAAAAACTCGCTCAAAACGACTCTGAATGTTTTTTATGTTGTTTTAATACACCAGACAAATTTTCACATTCCCAATAATGCCCGAATTCGTGTACTAATCATCTCGTTTTTTACAAAATTTAGGTCCGGAAAAAAATTCTCTAAAAAACATATCAAAACGACTTTGAATGTTTTTTATGTTGTTTTAATACACCAGACAAATTTTCACATTCCAATTAATGCCCGAATTCGTGTACTAATCATCACGTTTTTCACAAAATTCAGGTCCGAAAAAAATTCTCTTAAAAACTTCTCAAAACGACTCTGAATGTTTTTTCTTTTATTTTAATACACTAAATAGATTTTCACATTCCAATTAATCCCCGAATTCGTGTACTAATCATCACATTTTTTACAAAATTTAGGTCCGGAAAAAAATTCTCTAATAAACTGCTCAAAACGACTCTGAATGTTTTTTATGTTGTTTCAATACACCAGACAAGTTTTCACATATCCATTAATTCCCGAATTCGTGTACTAACCATCACGTTTTTACAAAATTTAGGTCCGGAAAAAAATTCTCTAAAAAACTTCTCAAAACGACTCTGAATTTTTTAATGTTGTTTTAATACACTAAACAATTTTTCACATTCCAATTAATCCCCGAATTCGTGTACTAATCATCACGTTTTTTACAAAATTTAGGTCCAGAAAAAAATTCCCTAATAAACTTCTCAAAATGATTCAGAATGTTTTTTATATTGGTTTAATACACCTGACAAATTTTCACATTCCTATTAATCCCCGAATTCGTGTACTAACCATCACGTTTTTACAAAATTTAGGTTCGGAAAAAAATTCTCTAAAAAACTGCTCAAAACGACTCTGAATGTTTTTTATTATGTTTCAATACACCAGACAAGTTTTCACATTCCCATTAATGCCTGAATTCGTGTACTAACCATCACGTTTTTTCCAAAATTTAGGTCCAGAAAAAAATTCTCTAAAAAACTGCACAAAACGACTCTGAATGTTTTTTATGTTGTTTTAATACACCAGACAAATTTTCACATTCCCAATAATGCCCGAATTCGTGTACTAATCATCTCGTTTTTTAAAAAATTTAGGCCCGGAAAAAAATTCTCTAAAAAACATCTCAAAACGACTTTGAATGTTTTTTATGTTGTTTTAATACACCAGACAAATTTTCACATTCCAATTAATGCCCGAATTCGTGTACTAATCATCACGTTTTTAACAAAATTTAGGTCCGGAAAAAATTCTCTAAAAAAGCTGCTTTAAAACGACTACGAATGTTTTTTTATGTTGTTTTAATACACCCGGACAAATTTTCGCATTCCCAATAATGCCCGAATTCGTGTACTAATCATCACGTTTTTTACAAAATTTAGGTCCGGGAAAAAAAATTCTCTAATAAATCTGCTCAAAACGACTACGAATGTTTTTTTATTATGTTTCAATACACCAGACAAGTTTTCACATTCCCATTAATGGCCGAATTCGTGTACTAACCCTCACGTTTTTTACAAAATTTAGGTTCGGAAAAAAATTCTCTAATAAACTGCTCAAAACGACTCTGAATGTTTTTATTATGTTTCAATACACCAGACAAGTTTTCACATTCCCATTAATGCCCGAATTCTTGTACTAACCATCACGTTTTTTACAATATTTAGGTCCGGAAAAAAATTCTCTAAAAAACTGCTCAAAACGACTCTGAATGTTTTTTATGTCATTTTAATACGCCAAATAAATTTTCACATTCCCAACAGTGCCCGATTTCGTGTACTAATCATTACGTTTTTTACAAAATTTAGGTCCGGAAAAAAATTCTCTAATAAACTGCTCAAAACGACTCTGAATGTTTTTTATTACGTTTCAATACAACAGACAAGTTTTCACATTCCCATTAATGCCCGAATTCGTGTACTAACCATCACGTTTTTGCAAAATTTAGGTTCGGAAAAAAATTCTCTAATAAACTGCTCAAAACGACTCTGAATGTTTTTTTTTATGTTTCAATACACTAGACAAGTTTTCACATTCCCATTAATGCCCGAATTCGTGTACTAACCATCACGTTTTTTACAAAATTTAGGTCCGAAAAAAATTCTCTAAAAAACATCTCAAAACGACTCTGAATGTTTTTTATGTTGTTTTAATACACCAGACAAATTTTCACATTCCCAATAATGCCCGAATTCATGTACTAATCATCTCGTTTTTTACAAAATTTAGGTCCGGAAAAAAATTCTCTAAAAAACATCTCAAAACGACTTTGAATGTTTTTTATGTTGTTTTAAGACACCAGACAAATTTTCACATTCCAATTAATGCCCGAATTCGTGAACTAATCATCACGTTTTTAACAAAATTCAGGTCTGGAAAAAAATTCTCTAAAAAACTTCTCAAAACGACTCTGAATGTTTTTTATTTTATTTTAATACACTAAATAAATTTTCACATTCCAATTAATCCCCGAATTCGAGTACTAATCATCACGTTTTTTACAAAATTTAGGTCCAGAAAAAAATTCTCTAAAAAACTTCTCAAAACGATTCAGAATGTTTTTTATATTGTTTTAATACACCTGACAAATTTTCACATTCCTATTAATCCCCGAATTCGTGTACTAATCATCACGTTTTTACAAAATTTAGGTTTGGAAAAAAATTCTCTAATAAACTGCTCAAAACGATTCTGAATGTTTTTTATTATGTTTCAATATACCAGACAAGTTTTCACATTCCCATTAATGCCTGAATTCGTGTACTAACCATCACGTTTTTTACAAAAATTTAGGTCCGGGAAAAAAATTCTCTACAAAAGCTGCTCAAAACGACTCGAATGTTTTTTTATGTTGTTTTAATACACTGGATAAATTTTCACATTCCCAATAAAGCCCGAATTCGTGTACTAATCATCACGTTTTTTACAAAATTTAGGTCCGGGAAAAAAATTCTCTAATAAACTGCTCATAACGACTACGAATGTTTTTTTATTATGTTTCAATACACCGGACAAGTTTTTACATTCCCATTAATGCTCGAATTCGTGTACTAACCATCACGTTTTTATAAAAAATTTAGGTCCGGAAAAAAATTCTCGTAATAAAGCTGCTCAAAACGACTCTGAATGTTTTTATTATGTTT
>JAPQWS010000030.1:0-160458 GCA_028651295.1 Catharanthus roseus
ACTTAGTCACATGTTTCTGGAGTCTATAAAAGTATATGGCGGTTGATTTACTAAACGTTGCAAACGAATTATCTTTTGAACTTTTCGAGTTCCATTGTCTAGTACTGAGGATCGAGATGAGATAATGAAAATTCATTCCAACTTATTTTATGAATCGATTGTTTTATTTTTTTCCCCTAATTATGGGAAAATTGCAAGGATAATAGATTTCATTAACGGGAAGCAAGGTTCCCAACCAATATCTTCAAAAAGACTAGGGATCATCTCCATACTTTCCATGTCGAGATAGATCAACCTCACGTGACTCGGAGCAATATTTCTCATCTTTCTTGTCCATTCTTTAAAGTTAGCAGCTTTCTTTGACGGAGATGAACCTTTTCGCTAGCCTCACTTCAGTTGACACTCTTTTGCCTTTTCCTTTTCTAGTCCTTCCACCTCTACAAGTTCCTCCTTCTTCATAGTTTTCTTTCCTTCCAACATTGACATTCTTCACTTTCACCATTTTTTAAGTAGGAGAGTGATGGGTTTTGATAGAGGGTTTTTGAGAGAGAACAATCTTAAGAGAGAGAGAGAATCAAATTGATAGTGAGCAGAGAGAGAGAGAGAGAGAGAGAGAGAGAGAGAGAGAGCCGACAGCATCTTTGGCGTTTCAAAGAAAGAGCAATCAATTTTTTTGAGAGAGATTGAGAGAAACGGACATCAAGGTCTTTAGAGAGAGGAATAGCGGTTTTTAGAGAGAGAGTAGAACAAATGAGAGAAGTTCACCACACTTTTCGATATATATAAAAATAGTTAGTTGTGAAAGACTCTTTTTTGGGGGTCTTAAAAGCAGTTTTGGGGTTGCTATTTTTTTGGTCTTTTGAAAAAAGCTCTTTCGGGCTTTAGAAGCTCTTTTGAGTTTCTTTCAAGAGGTCAAAAGGCTCTATAGCTTTTTTTTAGTAAAGTTTAGGTTTATGAATCATAAAGGGGGCACGATTAATCCCGGGTGAGGGCATTTTGAGCTTCCAACGACAGGTATGGCAAATAAACCGCATGTGAGAGGTTCCTTTCAAACTAGGTTTCAAGACACTGATATGAATAGAGCGTTTTTGAACATCACTTGCATAATTATAATTGGAGTTCTACTTTTAATTTTAAGAACAAAAATTGTAATCTAGGCTTTAGCTAAGCCCGCTACGAGGATTCTATCCAAAGCAATGGTACCAACTAGTTTCGGAAAATACAAAAAAATCGGTTGATCGGTTTTTTGAAAATGGTTGTCCGATTTTGTTTTTGGAAAAAAAATCGGACGCCCTTTCTTTTTTGGATGCGTCCCAATTTAGTAGTCAAAAACTCTCGATGACGTCCCAGGGTTTCAAGGCACGCCCTGATTTTATTGTCCCAAAATCTCTGCTTAAAAAATGAAGAAAAATTTGAAACTCAAAACACACATTAGTTCTGCGAATTTACCAATGCCAAGTAATTTCCTTAAATAATAAAAACGATCTTCGAAAGAACTTTTGTAAAAATGTCAACAATTTGATCTTCATGTGCAAATATAATCTAAAAATACATCTTCTTTTTGCAACATGATCTCTTATAAAATGATATTTGATTTCAATATGTTTAGTTTTTGAATATTGCACAGGGGTTTACGGAAAGATTTATTGCACTTGTGCTATCACATAAAATAGGTACGTTTTTCAAAATCAAAGCCAAAATTAAGTAAAGTATGCTTCATCTAAAGTACTCGAGAATAACAACAACCAGTCGCTATATATTCCACTTCGATGGTTGATAAGGATACGCATGATTGCTTCTTACTATACCAAGACAAGTAAGCATCCCCCAAGAATTGATAATTTCTGCTAGTACTCTTTCTTTCTACCTTACATATGGCATAATTCTTATCGGGTGTAAGGGATAGGATCAAAACAAGATTGTTTAGAATACCATAATCCATAATCATAAGAGGATATTAAATATTTTTAAAATACGCTTAACAGCTTTATTACATGAGATTCCTTAGGGCAAGCTTGGAATCTAGCACACAAACAAAGCAAACATAATATTCGACCTACTAGCCGTTAAATAAAAGCAAGCTTCCGATCACACGCTCTATACTATTTTTTCATCTACCTTTTTACCCTTTTTCATCCTTGTCGAGTTTCAATGATGAGCTCATTGGAGTTTATATTCCTTTTGCATCCTCATCCTAAACCTTTTGAGAAGTTCCTTTGTGTACTTCTCTTGATTGATAAAGATGCCTTCTTTGGTTTGTTTAATTTGAAGTCCAAAAAAATAGGTCAATTCTCCCGTCATGCTCATTTCAAACTCCTTTTGCATTAGTGAGGTGAACTCTTCACACAAACAAACATTAGTAGCTCCAAAAAATAATGTCATACACGTAAATTTGGGCAAATAGAAGATCATTATTACAAAGAGGTTTTTGTAAAAAGGGTTGTGTCCACTACACCTCTTGAAAAATCTTTTGAAAGGAGAAAACCACTGAGTTTTTCATACCAAGCTCTTGGAGCTTGTTTTAAACCATATAGTGTTTTTGAAAGTTTATAAACATAGTTTGAAAATTTTGCATGCATAAAATCGGGAGGTTGTTCAACATAAACTTCCTCCTCAATATCACCATTTAAAAAAGCACTTTTAACATTAATTTGAAAAAGCTTGAATCCTTTAAAACAAGCAAAAGCTAAAAGCATCCTTATGGATTCAAGTCTAGGAACTGGAGAAAATGTTTCATCAAAATCTATGCCCTCTTCTAGATTAAATCCTTGGGCAACAAGTCTAGCTTTATTTCTTATTACTTCTCTGATTCATTTAGTTTGTTTCTAAAAACCCATTTTGTACCAATAGTGGGGTGATCACTAGGTCTTGGAACCAAAGTCCAAACTTTGTTTCTTTCAAATTGATTAAGTTCCTCTTGTATTGCAATAATCCAAAACTCATCACATAAAGCATCATCTATAAAATTAGGTTCAATTTGAGATAATAAAGCAAATTTGTCAATAAAATACCTCCTTGTTCTTACCCCTTGTGATACATCACTAATGATTTCATCCTTGGAGTGTCCTTTTGGATGTATCACATCTTGAGGAAGATTTTGAACTTCTTGATCATTCTCTTGTTTCTCCTCAATCTCTTCTTTCTCCTTTCCATGTTCCTCCATAGCTTGAGAATGCAATGGTTCGTTCCTCAAGGAATTATCTATGTCATCATCATCATCTTTCTTTCCAAAAATGTTAGATTCATCAATGTTCACATGAATTGACTCTTCAACGCATAAGGTTCTTTTTTTTGAAAGTACTATAAGCTTTCTTGTTTGAAGAGTAACCAAGAAAAATTCCCTTATCGAATTTTCTATCAAACTTTCCGAGATTGTCCTTGGTGATTAAGATAAAGCATTTATATCCAAAAACTTTGAAATAGACAATTGAGGGAGTTTTTATTAAAAATAAGTTCAAAAGGGTTTTCTTCAAAAAAGGTCTCAAGAGAACACGATTCATTATGTAGCAAGCGGTATTAACGGCCTCGACCCAAACATATTTTTGGTAGGGAGTTTTCACAAATTATTGATCTTGCCAGTTCTTTTTAAAGTGCGGTTTTTCCTTTCCACGACACCATTTTATTTTTGGGATTTTAGCGTCGAAAAATTATGTGTAATACCAAAACCATCATAGTTTTGTAAAATCTTGATGTTAAATTCTCTCCCATTATCACTTCACATAGAGATCAATTTACAATGAAGGGAGGTTTGAACTCTTTTGAAAAGTTTGACAAATTCTTGAATGCCTCATCCTTTTGGCTTAAAAATAATGTCCAAGTGAATCTTGAAAAAATCATCCACTATAACAAAAGCATACCTCTTACCATCAAGACTAGTGGTCCTCATTGGTCCAAATAAATCCATGTGAATGAGTTCTAAAGTTTTTTAAAGTAGAAATCATCTTCTTTGGTTTAAAAGAGATCTTAACTTGTTTTCCAAATTGGCAAGCATCGTAAAGTTTAGTTTTCTCAAAATGTAATTTTGGTAATCCTCTAACAAGCTCTTTTGAAGAAAGATGGTTTAGTAAATCCATGCTAACATGTCCAAGCCTTCTATGTCACAAAAAATGCATCATATCCGAACCGAGAGACACTTTAAGTTTTGAGAAATAAGATCTTCAAGATGGAAAACATAGACATTTCCAACTCTTTTTGCAACAAATTATTTTGTTTTCATGCTTATCAACAATAGAAGAAGAGTCACATTCAAAGACAACTTTGTAACTATTATCACATAATTAACTAATACTAAGTAAATTGAACTTTAATCCATTAATTAAAAGAACTTTCTTAATTAAAGAAGAAGAACCGTTACCAATATTACCTATAACAATGATTTTTCCTTTCTTCTTATCTCCAAAAGTGACGAAGCCACTTTTGGTTTCCTTAAGCTCACTCATAAGAGATGCGTTGCCGGCCATGTGTCTTGAGCATCCACTATCCATGTACCATTTAGTTGAGCTTGGTTTGTGTTCCTACAATAGAAGAAATAGAGATGAATTTTGGTACCCATATCCTTTTGGGTCAATGAATGTTAGTTGCTTATTCTTTTACTTTCGAAATGGTTCTTACTCCCATTTTAATCTTTTCTTTATAAAATATTTTGTGGCCTTATGACCATTCTTTTCACGATATGTGCAACAAAGATGTGAGAAGTACGAAGAAGCTTTTAAAAAGCGTGTTTGGTTTGAAAAAATATTGGAGTGATTATATCTAATACCATTTTTGTCAAACGGTGATCTTTGAGAGCCAAGAAGTTTTTCAAAATTTTCTTTTCCTTTTGTAAATTTTTCAATACACATGGTGAGATCACTCACCTTTTTCTTCAAATCATTGTATTCAACCATGCATTTCTAAAGAGAAAGAACTTTGTCACAAAGATTTTTTGTTCTCTATAACAAGTTTTTGAAATTCTATGTTTGAGAAATCCTTTTTCCTTTTTCAAAACTTCTAAAGATTCAAGAAGAATTTTGTTTTCACAAATAAGTTTTGAATTTTCATTTAATAAATTATCAATCTGGTTTTCCAACTCCTTGTCTCTTTTGGAAATCTTTTTTAGTTCATCATACTTTTCAATGAGCATGGAATTAAGATCATCATCATCATAAATAAAATTAGAAAAGTTAGAAGGTGAAGATTACACCTCACTTTCTAATGCCATGAAGCACATGTTAGCCTTTTTCTTCTCCTTCACTCTAACTTGAGCCTTGATCCCAAGCTCCTATTAAGCCCTTACTTTTCTTCTTTTTCTTTATTGCCTCAAGCTTTGCCTCTAATGCTTATTTTTCCTTTTCTATGGCTTTTAGGCAATTGGCTACAAGATGATCGGTGCTATTACATTCAAAGCACCTAGCCTTGAAGAGTGAGGAACTTTGTCCTCCTTTCTTGAATGGAGGTTTCTTCTCTCTTTCGTTGAAACCTTTCTTGCAAAACTTTTTTGAATTTTTCGAACCACCAAAGCCATATATCTTCATCTTCATCATTTTCATCCTCATTGTTGGATGAACTTGCTTACTCTTCCTCATTTACTTTGAGTACCGCACATTTTCTACCTTTCTCTTCTTCTTTCCTTTCATTTAATCTCTTTATCTTCATCTCATAGGTAAGAAGGGATCCTATGAGCTCTTCAATGTGAAGAAGTCTCAAATCTTTGGATTCTTCTATAGCAAGAGTTTTTGGTTGCCATGCCTTTTTGAAAGTGCATCTAGAACTTTTCTATTTACTTCTCCCCTTGTGTATTCTTTCCCATGTGTCTTTAGCCCATTTGTGATATTGGTGAATCTTGTGAACATGTCACTAATGCTTTCATTTTGCTTCATCATGAATAATTCATAGTCTCTCACCAACATGGCCAATTTGGATTCTTTTACTTGATTTGTGCCTTTATGAGTGACTTCTAGCAATTTCCACATTTCATGAGCCAAATCGCATCCGCTCACTCTATTTTACTCATTTGCATCTAAAGCATTACTTAATATATTCATTACTTGAAAATTGATAGTCATCTTTCTTGAGTCAAATTCGTCGAATTCTTCAACCTTCTTGACTCTTCAATCCTTTTGAGGAACAAAAGGTCCTTTTTCTACAATACTCTAACAATCAAAATTAATAGAGCAAATATAGATTTTAATCCTTGACTTCCAAAATGTATAATTAGTGCCATTAAAAAGAAGAGGTCTATTTGTAGAAAACCCCTACATAAGGTAAGTTTGAGATACTAGCCATTTTATAAAAGACCTTTTGCTTCTTAGGAGGTTAAGCCTTTTGAAAGAAGACCCACTCGATACCAATTGAAAAACCTTAGGGGGAGGGGGTGAATAAGGTTTTTTGGCTAATTTAAAAATTTTTGTTCATTTAAAAATTAGAATCTCCAATTTTGTTTGAAGAATAATTTAATAACTCATTTTAATAAAATTCCTAACCAAACAAAATCTCTTTTATAAAAAAGGATCAAATAATAAACATAGAGAATGAGCAAAACACATAAGAGAGAGACAAAGGATTTATAGTAGTTCACTCTCCCAATAGAGCTACATTCACTACCTTGAGACTTAAACTCAAGGATTTCACAAATTCATTAGTCACAAGTTTTTTTTATATGCAATACCACAATGAGGATCATCCTTCAAGGGTTTTGCAAACAAACCTCAAAGTTCACAAAATAATACAAGATAACAAAATATCAAAAGATCACCCAAAGGGTTTTTACAAAACCTTTGATCACAAATTTAAGATGAAAGAGTAGAGATGGAACAATATTACCAAAGAAGCTTGATAAGAAAATGATACAACTTTGTGCAATGCTTCTACAATCTTCCTTTACTCCTTTGAAAAATGATCACTAAATGCGCTCCAAGGAGGTTTTCCTTTTTGTTTTTATACATAAAGAAGGTTGAAAATGTGCTCTTTAATGCTCTTAAAAGTTCTTCAACTACTACTTATTTATGGCTGATCAATAGCTCTTTTATATATGAAGGTTAAAAACTAGTCAGTTATCATCAGCAGAAACTGGTTATTTTTTTTCTTACAGTAAAAATACAAACCGGACGACCGATTTTAGAAAGTGGACGTCCGATTTTCTTAAAGAACAGAAAATTGGATGACCAATTTTCTTGAAGAGTAAAAGATAGGAAGCCCGATTGTTTTCAAGCTTAAGAAAAAGTTGGAGGTCCGATTTTGAAATCAGATGACCGACTTTTTTTTGTGAGTCAAAAAATAGGACGTCCGATTTTCTATAAGGTAAAAAATCAGATGATTAATTTTTGTTAAACAAAAATTGGATGACCGATTTTTATACTTAGAAAATTTTGGACAACCAGTTTTCCTATAAAACACATATTTTTCTTCACTTTCAAAATATGTATTCTTGAAGTAACAACTTTAAAAACATGTAACACTTTTAATCATCAAAGCATTATCAAGAGCACTTAGTTTTTTTCCTTATTTTTTTCAGGGATAATTTTTCAAAAAATATTTCTTCTAAGGAGCTAACATAACTGATCAAAAATCAAAGAAACAATTTAGGGAGTTTTATATAAATACCTTACAAAGCTATCCCTAACCATTCTTCTTGTCTTCAAGGTCTTTAACTTGATCACTTCATCTTCATAAAGTCTTGTAGTTTTGAGCGATCTTTTGCTTCTTTGTAGATTACCCTTGAGACTCCTCTTGTTCATCTTATTTCTTCTTATAAAATTATTTCTATTTTTATAAAGCACAAGTTAATCATAATTATAACATTACAATATGCCCTTAGGGCTTACGGAAATACTACCACAAAAGTTAGAAGACACAGGGGAGTTTTTTCTTTTCCCCTGAACTATTGGTAGTATTCAAGTAGATAGGGCTTTAGCGGATTTAGGCATTAGCATTAATATTATTCCTTTATCTATGTGTGAGCGTCTAGGTTTAGGTACCCTGAAACTTATTAGAATGTCAATTAGTCTAGCCGATATAAGTGTCAAATATTCTAAAGGGGTAATAGAGGATGTGTTAGTCAAAGTCAAGAATTTAGTCTTCCCCGTTGACTTTGTAGTTTTGGACATAAAGGAAGACGTTGATTTCCCTATTATTTTAGGTCACTCTTTCTTGCGTACTTCTAGGGTGTGAGTAGATATGGAAAAAGGGAATTTAATATTAAGGGTCGAAGGAAACGCGATAGTATTCAAGTTTCCTTTGCTCCCAAACTCCCCATAAAAAACTAAGGATCCTTCATGCATTATGACTCATAAAACTAATAAAGTATCTTCAAACGTGCAGGGAACCTAATAGAAAAAGGTAAAGAAAGGTCAAGGAAGAAACATAAGAAACGGAGACAAACCGCCTCCAATTTAAAGAATGGCAAGATGGAAAGAGTGCCGGTACGAAAGAAAGAATTAAAGAACAACCCAAATTTTTGTGATCCAGGAGGTACAATAGCACCTAAGAAAGGGGAGTATTCTTTTAACTTTTTGTAATTATAATTGTAAACTTGTACTTTTAAGTTTTACGTTTTTGTTTTCCACTTTAATTGTTTGTTGATGTTGTGTTATAAGGTCATTTTGAAGAGAAAAAGAGATGTCCTTAACTTTTTCTGCTCTTTTCTTCCCTCTCTCTTCGAAAACCCTTAACTTTTCTTTGTTCTTCTTATTATCTCAAAACTTCCATAATTTCTCTCAACCTCTCAAACTTATTCAAGTCTTCTCTTCCTCCTCCTTCCAACTCCAGGTGACCATACTACCTCTCGGTAAGCAAGCACGACTGGCACCCATCTCTCTCCATCCTTTTGGTTGGTAATTCCTCTCTCTCTCTCTCCTCTTTCTTATTCTTTTTCTTCTAAACCCCTGTTAGCTCCTCCACTCTTCTTTTTTCTCATTTGAAACAAATTAAACCCCAAAATCATCCTTTTCCTCAACCTTCTCATCGAAAGAACCCATCTTTCATCTCAATTTCTTTCCCCATCTGCCTCCTCTTTTAAATTTCTTGTTTTGTGTAATTTCTCATAATTTTGGGTGTTTTAGTTACTTTTTGTTACATACTAACTTTATTTTTTTTGTTTTATTGTGTTTCCTAACAAAATTTTGCAAAAAAATAGTCCAAGAAAAAAATTTTCAGTGAATTTCCAGCCAAATTCAAAGCAAACTTTCGGCCGAACTCTAGCGGCAATCCGAATGGGGGCAGGGAAAACGAGCGAAATTCGTTGGTCCTAGTTTGTTTTCTAAAATAAATGCAGGCTATTTCCTAAAAATTTTTGCCTCTTTTTCACTATAGTTCCTGTTTATTAATCCTTTATATTTTTTCGGATTTAGTTTTCTATTTTAATTTTATTGGAAGTATTGTTTTTACTATTTTTTTTGTGTTTCGTTTTTTATGAACACTCTTGCAGCCCTACGGGTGATGCTAGAACACTATAACACATGGGCTATGTTAGGATTTTATTTCTTTTGTGCTTTTATTGTGTTCTTGTACTTTTTGTTTGTGTTGGTGTTATTGTGTTACATTGTTGTTGTTGTTGTTGTTGTTTTGGTTTCCCTTCTTATCTCCCTTTCGTTTTTATCTCTCTCTATATGGACCCCAAGAAATCCGTCTCTTTATCTTCCAACTAAAAAATGGGCTCGTGTTGTGGGGACCTTGCTCGACCCCCGATATCCCTCCTTATCTAGAGCGTCTCTCTCACTGGCCCGTGAATGGGTAGCCGAAAGCGCGGCACTCAAAATCACTCGTTGAAAAATCATTCGATGACTTAGTCATTGAACATTTTGAACTTCAAAATCTTTTTAGAGGGTTGGGTTGGGCTCCACTCCTTTACATTTCAGACGACTACTACCCCACTTTGTTCGAGAATTCTATGCCAACATGAGTTATAAAATGAACAAGGATCTCCAAACTATAATCCAAACTGTCAAAGGGGTTAGGATCATTCTCGATAGGGAACGTCTGGTGATCATTCTTAGGATCCCAAACAACAGGAATTTGGTCACCATGGATTCTAACAGAAAAACAATCGACGAGACCCAGACTGGAATTTCGATATGGCTTATAACCGCTTTGAGATCCGGCCACGGGCATTAGACCGTTGCAGAATCATCCACGGGGATGATTTCCTGAATCTTCTTCATCGTACTCTTGCCTATTTCTTTGGGCACACACTTATTCAAAAGGGGCAGTTTTAGTGAAGTTCGCATTGTTGATATCTATTTGTGAGATAAACTTTTCAACTGCTCACCCCCGTCCCTCTTTTTTCTTGATAATCCAAACAATGCATAACATTGGGTGTGATACCACCAAAAAGTATGTTTTTCGTTATCCTGTAATCTTAAATAGAGTTTTTGCCTCTTGTTGTGTTAATTTTGCAAGAGAATGAAGATTATCAACTAGGCCACAAGAAATGATTCAATTCACAACATTCAACAATTGCGGTTACCGATAGGATGAGGAGAACCAAGTCTACATCCTACCATCTGAAGAAGATAGGTTGTGGGATCATTCCGCTGGCGGTTTTCAACCAATAAAGAAAACCACTCAAACCGATATCAGAACATCGTCCTTGCAACCAGTTGAGGATGATAATGAGGCGAATGAGTCCTACAACCCCCTCGGATGATGAGGAAGACAAGGCGGTGCCCTGCAACACAATCCTTATGGATGCATTCCAAATAGAGATGCAAAGCGCCTTTGAGCAACTCCGGATCAATCAAGAAATCCAAGGGATGCAGATTGATGAAAGCAGTGAGAATCCACTAGCCGCTATGCGGGATCGAGTTGGCAAATCAAAGGGCATCAATAGATCGCCAAGAAGTAATGTTAGCCCGTTTATATCAAAGATTCATGCCTAATCAAGGCAGCAGTGGAGGAGGCGGCACAGACTTTGGTCCACAATTGGGAGATTTTCTCTCTTTTTTTTCAGTTTCTATTCTTTTATTTTATTTTCTTATCCTTTTATATTTATTTTTCTTTGCTTTTGTGTTATTTGTTTTTGGTTTATTACGTTATTTTTATGTGGGGATGGTTTCCCAATATGCTTTAATCGCTTTATATCTGCGGGATTGCTTCCCATGTATGTGTTTGTTTTCGTTTTTCTTTTAGTATAACCCCCACATTGAGGACAATGTGATTTTAAGCTTTGGGGGGTATTTCTTGTTTTTCAAATTTTTTTATGTTTGTCTCTTTTTTGTTTTTGTTCTTTTAAAAGTTTTTTCTATTAGTTTCTTCTTCTAAAATTTCCAAACAAAAATTAGAAAATTTAAAAAGCCTAAAAATATTTTATGTTCTTTTCTTCTTACTTTCTTATTTAAAATTCCAAAATTATTTTATTTTTACCACGTTTAATAGAGTTTGAACCTGAAAATTCCTTAGGTTTTTCGAAAAGGAAAATTATTTAATTGTTTTGAAAACTATATTTACTAAGTTTCTTACATGATCAAATGGTTTTTATGCACTTTGAATGTTTTTAAGTAATACAAGTTTAGAAATCTTGGGTTATTAGCATTGTGATAATAATTTTTGAACTTTGCCAACATATTCATGATTTGTCCATCTTTAAAAGAAAAAAAAAGTCTAATCTAGGATGATCCTCGGAGATGATGGTCTTAGGCTTTCTTTGAATCGATTGTGCGTTGCTTATCATATATCCTTTATGAAATCAATCCCTAGTTCCCTTTTTTGTGCTATCATGCTAAGGGTTATACTCCCTTCTTTTCTTTGTTCTTTTAACCTCAATATATAGAACCTCAATTTCGTGGAGCTCATAGTTAGTATAGGCTTTTGGCCATTTTGAGTGACCCTCAAGTTGTGAGCTATTAGTTAGTATAGACTTTTGGGCTGTCTTGAGTGAAAGAAACGAGTAAGTGCGGGAGAAAAAGGGGTGAAGAAAGAAAGAAAGAAAAGTCCTATTGTATAAAAAGAAAGGGTAGTTTAGGGTAATTTCATGTATTTGGGTTTTTTGCCTATTGAAAAGATAGAAAGAAAGAAAAATATTGATGCTTGAAAAGAAAAAAAATGAAAAAAAGAGAAAAAAGCTGGAAAAGTGGAAAAAAATGGCAAAGAAAAACGAAGAAAAATATATGTGCCATATTTTATAGAAAAATCTTGAAAAACTCAAGCATCATCTCTCTCTTATATACACTTTGTTATTTATTGAAAAAAATTTGAGAAAAAAATATGTTGTTAGATGGGGGTTGTTATCAAAGAAGAACAAAGAAAGTATACAAAGATGAGTGAGAAAAGTGAAAACGGCGGTTGAAAAGTGTTCCTTTTGTTTCATATCTTATCTTTTTGACTGCGTCGACTTTATCCCGTTTATTTTTTTCTCCTTTTTCCTTCGTTTGTAACCTACTTATGTCCCTAGCCTAACATTACAAGCCAAAAAGTCCTACCTAACTGCAGGGAACGACCTAAAATAGACTTTATGTGGCTAAATGATAGAAAAAAGTATGAATTGTATGCATTGTCTTTGAGAATAATTCTTATTGCTAATCGCTTTATAGTCCTCTTTTTTTTGTGAAAGATGGTATGAGAAAAATCACACACACACACCCTTGATCGGTAATGATTTTTAGTAATTTATGATGGTCTTAGTGATTTTGTAGTTGTCTATTTTTTTATTTATCTTTGGAGTTGGACTGTGAATTACTCTATTGAAGTGATTTTGTTTTTTTAATTATTTTTTATAAGTTTTGTTTTTTATTTTGATAAGTTTTAGTTTTTTATTTTGTTCTTGTTGAGTTTGTTTTGGTTATTTTAAGCTACTAATGCCTGAAATAATTTTTAAGGTTTTAACTATTTATATTCAGACTTCTGTCGTTTTCATTTTTGTCTTTTTTATTAAAGTTTTTATTCTCCGTTTGTCTATTTGGTTTGTGTTTCTTGAGGGCAAGCAACAGATAAGTGCATAATTGTCTATATCTTTTATATGTTAATTTCATTGTTTTCGGTGTTTTTAATAGGTAAAAGTATATATTTTAGCTCAATACCTCTTATTCTTGTCTTTGTTACCCTCCAAAAGTAGAAAAGATGAAAAAGAAACGAAAACGGACAAAACGGAATGAAAATGGGAGCTGTCGGCAAAAATACAACACCTACAACGCATGGTAGGTTACCCTACCATCGCCGGTGGGTGCCGAGGATGGCAGGCACTGGCAAGACAGAGACCTACCACAGACGGTAGGCCTCGCCCTACTGTCTGCGATAGGTATTGCTAGCAAGGGTAGTTCAAGTCCGATTCAAACTCGATTTTCTGTTTTCTTCTCCAATTTTGATTTGGTGTTCTTGTATTTTTCACCTCTATATAAGAGGGTTTATTTGCATCTATTGAAAAATAAGTTGTAGACATAATTAGGTTAGATTAGATTAGTTAAAAACTCTTTTAAAATTCCAGTTTTTATATTCTCTTTAGTTATAGAATTTCAAAATTTCTGCAAGATTTATTTTTTTTGGATTCAAGAATTGAAGACTTTGATTCAAGATTTCGATCTTCAACTTGGTGACTCGAGAGACGATCTTAGAAGATGTTCGGGATTCAATTGCGGCTTCAAGAATTAATCCTAAGCTTTCTTTTCTCTTTCTTGTTATTGAATTCTTCTATTAATTTTCAATTCTATTAATATGAATAGTGAGTAGTTTTTTTTGTTTGGTTTGGGGTTGAACCTTAATTCTTGATTATGAAATTCTTAGTTTGATTTCTTGATTTCAATGTTTGTTTTAATTTAAGTTGTCTTCTAATTGCGTTTGTCTATAATTTAATTGTCACGAGATTAGATTATTTGCAAGGTTGTTTGGAATTGAAAAAGAAAGAACAATCTAGGGCAACCAATTGGGTTAATTGGGGTAATTGACTAGAGATACGATTTTGCACTTTTAGGTTTTTTAAATCACCTAACTTTATCGCACTCGTAATTTGTTAGGGAGAAAACTGAGTTTTCTCTAAGGGTTAGTGAATAGGGTGGCTTTCATCCTAGAGATAGGGATTGCACGATTTTAAGTGATGACCCAACTTAATTATTTCAACATCGTTTTCAAAATAAAGTTTTTCCAATTGAATTAGTAACAAAGATTAGGGGGATTCTACCAACCCAAACTCTTGTCTTTTTAATTCTTTTAAAATCATTTTTATTTGCTTTCTTTTTACTTGTTTTATTTCTCTTTTTCAACGACATCATCTTTTTTCCAACTAGACATTAGAAACACGATTAGTACTTGAACCTTCGCCCATACCTTGAGAGATTCGATACTCTGTTTGAAACTCATCTCTACTTTGTTAGGTCCACTTGCCTTGCATTGTGGTAATTAGGATCACATCCCATTTTATTATTTTGAACATCAAGGTGCAAGGCCTACCGCCGATGGTAGCTCTTGTTTTCAGCTTCCCTTGTTCTTTTGATTCTCCAACTTGCCCCGTTGGTTGCTCTTTGCTTATGGCATGAATCATGATTTAATTCGGGAGGCTTATCACCATCTTCAAAGCCATCATTCTTGTTGTTTAATCCATCCGGCATTCCTCTAGCCAAGCTATCATCATAATCCTTGATCTTCCTTGCCCTTACTCTAGTGATTGGTACTTGAAAGGAATCCTTGGCTTCTTGATCATCCCGGTTCATATCATCTGACCCTCCTTTGAAAAGATTCGTCCTTGAAACTTTACCTACATCAAACAAAGATAAGTTAGAAACTTTGAAGGTAGCACTAACATTATATTTTCCCGGAAGATCAATTTTATAAGCATTGTCACTAGTGTGCTTGAGAACTTGAAAATGGCCATCGCCACGGGCATAAAGCTTAGACTTTCATTAAGAATGAAATCGCTCTTTCCTAAGGTGAAGCCAAACCCAATCGCCGGGTTCAAAGACCACTTGTTTTATTCCAACATTTCTCTTAGCTACAAGCTTTTTGTTGTCGACTTTAATGGCTTCATGGACTTTGGAATAGATAGCCTTAACAAATTGTGGTTTCTTATTTCCATCCATGGTAAAAAAAAATCATGATCAATAGATAAAGGCACCAAGTTAAATAGAGTTAAATGATTGAAATCATAAACAGCTTTAAAAGGAGAATAAGAAGTAGTAGAATGACGCGCTCTATTGTACGCAAACTTGATGTGAGGTAAAAAAATTTCCCATTGGTGCAAATTCTTCTTAATGATAGCCCAAAGAAGTTGCACAATGATTCTATTAACTACCTCCGTTTGGCTATCGGATTGGGGATGGGAAACTGTAGAATACAACAAGTTAGTTCTAAGTTTCCTCCACAAGACACGCCAAGAATGACTAAGAAACTTAGTGCCACAATTTGAAACAATGGTTCTAGGAAGGCCATAAAATCGCACCCCCAAGTAAAGAAAAGATCTGCAACATGAGAATCATCAGTTTTCTTACAAGGTCAAAATGAGCCATTTTAGAGAATCTATCTACACAACAGAGATGGAATCCATGCCTTTAGATGACCTAGGTAGTCCTAGAATAAAATCCATAGATGTATCTACCTAAGGTTCCTTAGGTAATTCTAGAGGGGTATAAAGACCATGTGAAAAAGATGTAGACTTAGCTCTTTTACACTCTAAGCAATTACCAATGAATTCTCAAAATCTTTTCTCATGTGAGGCCAAAAGAAATGCTCATGCAATATGTCATATGTTTTAGCAATGTCAAAATACCACAATGAGCTTCTTTCACCAACAACAATCTAGTAGAATAAGAAGGAATGCATAATCTACCCTCATGATAAAGAAAGCCATCATGTATGAGATACTTGTCACTAGGTATACTAAAACAACCATCAAATATGTCCTTGAAATCATGGTCACTAGCATACAATTTGTTAAACATTTCAAAGCCAAGTAATTGAGCTTGCAAAGTAGAGAGAAGAGTGTACCTCTTAGACAAAGTATCAGCGACAATGTTTTCTTTCCCTTTCTTGTAACGTATGACATATGGAAATATTTCAATGAACTCCATCGAACGTGCATGCCTCCTATTAAGGTTTTTGCTGTCCCTTGAGATACTTCAAGGACTCATGATCGGCATGAATAACAAACTCCTTGGGCCACAAGTAGTGTTGCCAATGCTTTAATGTCCGTACTAGTGCATACAACTCCTTGCCATATGTAGCATATATAGATTAAGGCCGCACCGGTCAACTTTTACTAAAATATGCCAAAGGTCGCTTGTCTTACATCAAGAATCCACCGATTCCAACTCCTGAAGCATCACATTAAATCGTAAATGTCTTCTCAAAGTTAGGTTGCGCAAGTAGAGGTGCACTACTCTACCTTTCCTCAACAACTTGAATGCCTTTTCTTGCTTATCTTCCCACTTGAAGCTATTCATCTTTTTTATTACATCCGTCAAAGGACTAGCAATGGTACTAAAATCTTTGATGAATCTTCTATAGGGCTTGCTAAACCATGGAAACTTCTAACTTCGAATGCACATTTTGGAGTAGGTCATTCCTTGATAGCTTTCACCTTTTCTTCATCTACGTGAAGTCCTTTAGAACTCACCAAATAATCTAGAAAAGTCACCTCTTTCAAACAAAACTCACATTTTTCTAAGGTTAGCATAGAGTGTCCCACTTCTCAAAACCAACAAAACTTATTTATGATGATGCAAATGATCTTAATAAGTTTTGCTATAAATCAAAATGTCATCAAAGTAGAATACACAAAATTTTCCAATGGAATCTTTCAAAACAAAATGCATGAGTCTTATGAATGTGCTAGGTGCATTAGTTAAACCAACGGGCATGACTAACCATTCATATATACAAAAATTAGTTTTGAAAACCGTTTTCCACTCTCGTCTTCCCTCATGCGAATTTGATGGTTACCCAATTTTAAATCTATCTTTGAAAATATTTGGGAACTATGCAACTCATCTAGTAAATCATTTAACCTAGGAATGAGATGCCTATATTTGATGGTTATGTTGTTAATAGCTCTACAATCTACACACATGTGTCATGTACCATTTTTTTTAGGAACTAATAAAACGGGAATGGCACAAGGACTTAAGCTTTCTCTTACATAACCTTTAGAGAACAACTCTTTAACTTGTCTTCTTAATTCCGTGGTCTCTTCAGTGTGGGCTTCTATAAACTGGCCTATTTAGAAGCACCGCACCTGGCATCAAATCAATTTGATGTTCAATTCCTCTCAAAGGAGGAAGTCCACCAAGCATCTCATCGGGGAAGACATCCTTGAACTCTTCAATGACCATTAGAGAAATAAGATAAATGATCATTAGTATATACAATTGTACCCTTGCAATAAAAAAGTAAGATCAATTCTTCTTTTTCAATAGCCTCTATGATCTCACTCTAAGACCAATTCTTCTTTTTCAATGGCCTCTATGATCTCACTCTCTTTCGTATAGAAACATCTCTTTTCTTTCATAGCACTCTCTTTTTTTTTATCACTCATTTTCTTAACACTTCACTTTTTCCTCTCTTGATGTTTCTTCACTCACATCTTGTCTCTCTATTCTTTTGCACTCACTTGTACTCTTTTTCTTCATTTCATTCTCAATCTTCTCTTTCTCTCTGACTTTTCTTTGCCCTTCACGAACTTGTTGAGGGGATAAAGGATTCATGGTATAAGATTTGTCATTCTTTACAAAAGTATAAGTGCTCTTCTCCCTATGGTGAATGGCTTTCCTTTCAAATTGCCAAGGACAACCAAACAACAAGTGGGCCGCTTGCATAGAATTAACATCACATACCACTTCATTATTTATGATGCCAAGGAAATAGGTACTTTCACTTGCTTCCATACCTTAATCTCACTATTACATTCAACCAATGCAACTTGTGAGGATTTGGATGCTTGAAGGTAGGCAAATTCAATTTCTCCACAAGATAGAGGCTAGCTACACTAGTACATCTACCACTATCAATTATGATGTTAACAAGTCTACCTTCCACCTTGCATTTGGTATAAAATATGTTCTCCTTTTGAATGCTTGAGTCCTCATCAATGACTTGTGTGGCTAAAAGTGAAAAACCTTCTATTCACAAATCTTTACAAAACACCATAATGAGGATCACCATTCAAAGGTTTTGCACATAAACCTCAATGATCACAGAACAATACAAGATTATCAAAATATCAAAGGATCATCCAAAGAGTTTTCACCAAACCTTTGATCACAATATAAGATGTGAGAGTAGAATTGGAACAATATTACCAAAGAAGCTTGAGATGAATAGATTACACTTTGTGAAGTGCTTCTACAAGCTTCCCTTCTTCCTCTTTGAAAAATTGATCAAACTATATAGCTCTAAAAAGTTTTTCTTTTGAATAAAATAAGGATGACTGAAAAAATGTCTTTAATGCTCTTAAATGTATTCTTTAAAACTCCTTCAACTACTCTAAATTCATGGGTCGATCAAAAGCCTTTTTATAAGTGAAGGTAGAAAACTAGTCATTACAAAGCAACGATCATATTTTGGATAGAGAAAACGAAATTGGACTTCCTATTTTCAAAATAGGTTGTTCAATTTTTTTGGGAACAAATAAATAGGAAGACCGATTTTTGTAAAGAACAAAAATACGGTGACCGATTTCTAGGATGCTTAAGAAATTCGAACGTCCGTTCTTGAAAATATGATGACCGGTTTTTATGGGCCTTAAAAAATTGGATGACCGTTTTCAGAAAATGGATGACCTATTTTAAAAAATTGATGACCTACTTTTTTGTTTTCCAGACTTTGTGAAATGTTTGTAAAACACAGATTTTCCTTCAATCTTAAAACATGTATTTCTTGATGCAAAAGCTTGTACATGAATATAACAACTTCAAAACCTCAAAACTTTATCAAGAACACTTAGTTTTTCAAAGATAATTTCTCAAAAAAAGTTTCTTCGAAGGAGCTAATCATAGATGATCAGAAACTCAAACAAACAAGTTAGGGAGTTTTACATATATACCTTATAAAGCTATCCCTAACTATTCTTGTCTTCAAGGTCTTTAACTTGATCACTTTATCTTCATAAAGTCTTGTAATCTTGAATGATCTTTTGCTTCTTTGTTGATCATCCTTGAGACTCATTTTGTGCATCTTTTGTTCTTCTTACAAACTACTTCTATTATTACAAAGCACAAGTTAATCATAATCAAAACACTTAAACAAATATGCCCTTAGGGCTTAAAAAAAGCCCTTATGGTCACCAAACTCAAAGCATCTTCTTCGGCATCTAGAGTGGTGCTACCTAGACTTCTTTATCTTAACTATCCTTGTCATCAACACCATTTTCAAGACAATCTTATTCATCCTTTCAATCCAACCATTCAAGTCTTCACTAAAGATCAAAGTCCTATTGGTAGGACAATTTATGGCACACTATTAAACTTGAAACATCTTGTTGGATTAGTAATCAATCTACCTTTGTCCCTCACCGTTGGTTTAGAATTATCCTTGAAAGCCACCTTAGGTGTTTCATTCTTCTTTGTCCACTCTTTGAAAATAGATGCTTGAGGCTTAGACACAATATTTCTTGAGAAGGAAGAGTAGTTTCAAAGAATCCACTCCTCCTCCTTTGATTTTTAATCTTGGTTGCTAAATGGCACATGTCTTCATACGTGGTCTAAGGGTACAATTCTAGTCAATTAGCAATGTGTCTATTGAGACCACTTAGAAATCTAGCAATAGAAGCATCCTTGTCCTCCTCAAAGCTCAACCTCTAAGTGTATAACTCCATCTCTTGCCTATAGTCTTCAACACTTTCGCTACCTTGCCTAAGAGTCATCAACTTTAGTGAAGCTCCCTATAATAATGCTCCGGCACAAATCTTTCTTTCATAAGAGTCTTCAATTTAGTCCATATTTCAAGCAGTCTTCTTCCACTTCTAACCCTTTGAGTTGCAATCTTGTCCCACCAATGAAGTGCATAACCTAAAAATTCAGCAATGACTAACTTAGCCTTAATATTGTCACTATAGTTTCTCACCATGAAAAATTTCTCCATATAACATTCCCAATCAAGGAATACATTTGGATCACTTTCCCTTGAAACTAGACATCTTCCACTTAATTTTATCGAAAGCTTTATCTCCTTGTTGTCCTTCGTGATACCTACCAAAAAATTTTTTGCCAACATTAGGATTCTCCCCATAGTCATAAAACAAGTTATCTTCATGCGATGCTTCATTTCTTGGAATCTTTTCTTGCGTTCTATTGTCTCCTCTTCTTCCTAGACCCCTTTTTCTTCCACCTTTAGTGGCTTGCCATCCTTGGTAACCACTTTCATGAAATAGATAGGAACTTTGAGCTGGCATGTCATAGTAGCCATAAGGAGGTGCATTGTCATAGGCACTTTGATGGTGAGGTGAGAAAACTCCTCCAAGATTATCCCCAACTCTTTGCTCTATTGTGGCACTCTCCTTGCCCATTTTTAACTCTTCAACATCTCTAGGCACTCCTTGAAATTGTCTTGCCAAGCCTTCAATAGATTGTTGAATAGTTCGTAATGTTTCATTCACATTCATTGTTATAGGATTACTACTACTTTCATGATAAGGTGAGGTAGGTAAATGACCATTCATTGACATTGTAAAACTTGCAAATAAACAAAAGAAATAAGAAATAGGACCTCACAATCACTCCTTAAGTGTTTACCCTCTTTTGATGATCACTCGGTCTTTTCGTGTTTAACTCTCTTATTGGCTTTTATAACAATAGGCTCACCCTCTTGCCTTTTTCCAAACTCTCACCTCTCAAGGATCCTTTAAACCTTCAATTTCCTTCCACCACAAGTACCAAGATAATCACTGAAAGAATACAACTCAATCAAAACACTTAGTTGAGGTAGTTAAAATGAATTCAAAGAGAATTTTCATCAAACACTTGAAGTGCAAAAGTTTAAAAAACAATACAGAGTAATTAGAGCCAATCAAAGACAACTGATCACCATAAAGACTTAGAAATGCTTAAAGAAATAAATTAGAGTCCAAAAATAATAAAACAAAACAAAGTTAAGATAAACAAAGAAGAGAGATTACTAAAACAAATTTCTACAAAAAACAAGGGTCACTAACAACCTGTCACAAAGATCGTAGTTCCTCAAAGGGTATAACTCCAAATTGAGTCAAATAAGTTTATTCAAAAGCGCAACTCTATGAGGATGAAATTAAGCATATATTTCATCCAATTTGAACCAGTATAACATGAGATGTGACCAAATTGATCCACATTTTTTAAATAGTTCTGGTTTCTATACACTTTCGAACTTTTGATCAAATTGATCAATTAAATCAGATCCAAATTCAATGAAATTAATTCACAATGATTATAATTCATGGTAGAGGAGATCCAGAAACATTTTGCATAAACACATCATTTATACCAAGCCAATCTTTTGGCATCATTTTTTTCTGTCCGAAATTTTGCGTGATCATCCTCTGTATTTTTCTCTTTGATCATCATATACCTTCCTTTTTCTTTTCTTTTTTTGAATTGCAGCAATTGAAGGAAATTAGAGCTTACTTGAAGGTGGCTTTGATATCAAATGATATGAAATTTAATGTGAAATAGATCAAATCTTCAATTCTTCACCCCAAGGATCTTTGCCTTCAATAGGACTTGATAATCTATCATCCTCAAGAAACCTTTAGCCAATCTAAAGACCTCTTGAATCCATGATGAACAATCTTTCCTCCATAAGTCAATTCAACATTGGGATTGATTACCCAACACCCAATTAGACTCTTATGGAGAAAACTTAGTTCTATCACAACTACAAGATTGTAAATATCAAGACTAGGAATAATGATCAATTGTAGAAACTCTTAGATCTTCCCAATCCAAGTGATTCAAATAAAATTAACCTAAAGATGATCAAACCTTAGATAGAAGTTAGGAAAAGGCTTGAAGAACTTAAGAACCTTAATTCAAACACTCTCAATTTCTTACATAATCAAAAATAGTACAAAATAAGCTATAATAGATATTTATAGTGATAGGACTTAACCCTACTTTGACCATGGTCTTAGGTCACTAGAAAACCATTTAGGACCTTAATTAACACACTGGAAATGGTTCAAAATATCGCATTAGCTGAAATAGGTACCCCATCATCGGCGGTAGGGTGACCTACCGTTAGCAGTTGGCTGTTGAACCTTCAGCCAAGTTTCATCCAGAAACCTACCATGGACGGTAAGTGCAAGGCCTCACTGTCGATGGTAGCTCTTGTTTTCGACTTCCCTTGGTCTTTTGATTCTCCAACTTGCCCCATTTGCTTATGGCATGAATCATGAACAATTTTGGAGGTTTATCGCCATCTTCAATGCCTACATTCTTATTCTTTAATCTATCCTTCATTGCTTGTTCAACAAATGCAACCATTCCTCTAGCCAAGCTATCATCATAATCTTTGATCTTCTTTGCCCTTGCTCTAGTGATTGGTACTTGAAAGGAATCCTTAGCTTCTTGATCATCCCGGATCATATCAAGAAATATGGCCTTCATGACCACATAAAGTTGTAAATAACATAAAATATCTACCACATGACTATATAACTAAAGAGTTTAGGGGTTTACAACTAAAGTTGTAACATCCATTTTATGACCACTACCTCTACTAAAGCCATAAACATGAAGTTTATGAGATGATAAACTAAATAAGCTACATATGTTACAAGGGAGGATTAAGAGTCTATAATTTAATAAACTATAATGGGAGGGTTATTTCATGTCTATAAATAGGGTTATTTGTCCCTATCTCCACTCAACCTACTACCCCTATTTGGTTGTGTGTGATTACTTAGCCCTATACAATAACATAATATTATAAGAGAGTTATGAGAGGTAAGATCATGTATCTCACCCTTGGTCATATGAAAGATCAAGTAGTTCATTCTTGATGATAAGGAATTTTACTCCAGGGAATGTCTAATATAGGTAATGTGTTATGTTTTTTTGTTTTTTATGAGGCATAGCTTAAGATCATTCTACTTCTACTTACTCGTATCATTGTTTTAATGTAATCATGTTATCCTAACGAGAGATTCAAACCCCAAAGCATATATTCTCAACCTCCTTTGAGTTCCCATTTTTTGTGCGTTGTGGTGGAGCGATTGGAACATATATCGCACATTTACAATTATAAGATGGGAAATACTTGGTTCTTGACATAAAACTAGAGTACTTGTGATAATTCGTTGGCCTTATGCGAATTAACACCGTCGCGTGCAAAATACATCTCCCCAATTAAATATTGGGAGTTTAGTTCGCATAATTAAGGGTCTTGCAAATAATTAAATGCATTTAATCAACTATTTCACCATACCATTTTGTGCGTGAACATAACTTACAAGATATTCAACTTTTATCCCAATAGACATACAATAATCGTTAAAAGATTGGGATGTAAATTCACCATCATTATCAAGACAAATTATTTTGATAGGATTATCTAGGAAATCTCATAATACGCCATGTTGCGAGTCGATAACAAACATACATGTTACCATCTCGTTAATGTATCAAATAAAATCATAAAATATCGAAATGGTCACTATGTATGCGCTTTAAGGATTTAGGAGATTCGGTACGAACTTTTACTGGTTGTGGTCTTATAATCAATTTGCCTTGAGGACAAGCAGCACATGAGAATTTATTGGATTTGGGAAATCTTCGACTTTTTAAAGAATGACCACATAATTCTCTATTATTCTTCGCATTATTATAGAATTGTGATGGCCAACTAGTCATGCCAAATGACAAAATCACTAAAGCTAGTAAAATTCCAATTTACTATCGCATGTATTTCTACTGCAGTAATATTTATGCAATACGACCCGAATGAATAAAAAAAAGTAATGTTTTCAATACATTTTATTCACAAAAACCCATACTTGTAATGTACAAACATTCAATATTACCTTCCTATTTGTCTCAATATGATATCTATTTTGGTGAATATCTTTAGAACTTAACAAATTATTCTAAGACTCGTGAAGAAAATAATGTATCTTTAATGCAAAAATTTTATTCCTCCTAACGAATAACATTTGCTCTTTCAGATTCTTCAATTAATTTTTGTACTAGAAGAAATAGTAATAACATGGGTTTATTTGATTATGAGATAAGAAAAATATTTCTTATCTTTAAATATGGAGTGTGTTTTTGCACATCGTCACGCGACATATTTATCCGTCATTGATCATTGAATTATCCATTTTCTTAAAAAAAAATATAAATTCCAAATGAGATGTGTTTTCTTCTCTTTAATATAATATTTGTAAGTCACAAAGAATATTAAAGGTAAAAATTAATAAGAACATTTTATCAAAAAAACATTAAATGAGAATTTATTACATTAAAGTAAAAACATAAAAAGAAAACTACTCTCGAACAATTCTATCACTATACAAGTGACTAGTATCATCTTCAGAGTGATTGGTAAGAAAATCAGTAACATTCAAAAAAGTAAAATCAGTAAAATCATTGTCCTTGTGACCATACTCAAAATCAACATTATTACTAACAAAATTGTCCCTATCTTATTTTTTTTCTGCAATGATTCTTAATAGAGATTGACAAGATGTTTTGCATATAGCAAGTACGGGACTAATGGCCTTTCAAGCCACAATGATAACACTAGTTATTACCTTTCTTTTTATTTCCATCTTTCCCATCACTATTTTCCCACTTCTGGTGGTTAGTAGCATTTTTGTTAGACCACCATGACCATTATAACGGTTTCGACCACGTCAACGTCCACGACCATGACCACAACCTCAATAATCAAATTGCACAGTTATTGCATTTGCTTCAAGAAATGGAACAACACGTTCGATGAGACTCAAGATTCCTCAACATGAGCTCATTATTTTGTTCGACAATAAGAAGACAGGAAATCGATTCGAATATTTCTTAAAATCCCTTTCACGGTATTGCTAGCACATTTGATGCGTGAGAAATGGAGAATATTTTCTCCAATAAATCCTCATAAGTTACTTGTTCACTACATAAATTTAATTGAGAACTAATTCGAAAAATTGCTGAATTATACTCATTTACTGTTTTAAAGTCTTGCAAACACATATGCATCCGATCATAATGAGCTCTTGGCAAAATAACTATCTTTTGGTGATTATATCTTTCCTTCAAAATTGTCCATAGGACAAATGGATTTTTTACCATCAAGTATTCTGTTTTCAATCATTATCAAGGTGGTGAAAGAGAAAAATAATTGCTTTAACCTTTTGTTGGCTAGTGGCGTGATTTTCTTCTTTGATGGTTTCTCCAAGTCCATTTGTATCTAAATGAATTTCAGCATCTAGTACCTACAACAAATAATTCTTTCCAGTAATGTCAAGAGCTACAAACTCAACTTTTGCAAGGTTAGTCATAAATATAAAATAAAGAAATGAACTTACTTTAACTCATCTAAAAAATGTCTTTCAGTTGGTTAAAGTTTCATGCTTATAACATGTTATAAAAATACCACTACTATGGGAAAACTAGAAGTAGAAATGTAGAAGAGACAATAAAAAAATACAATAAAATATAAAAAAGTTTTCTCACTTCTCTATTTTTATTCATTCTTCATCTTTTACCTTTAGCCTTTATTTATAGATTTAAGCATCATTACATTAAATTGTTAGGTTACATAACTTAAAAATATAATACATCAGATTTAAAAGGCTGCATAGATGATAAGGATAAAAAGACTTGTATGGAAGGTAACAAATAAGAAGTGGGAGTTCAGTAGTTAATTCTCGCACTAAAGTTGAAAAAAATCAACTATGCATGTCTACTATTTTTAATAATTCATAATAACGCAGTAATATTGCAGAATTTTTTTTCCTGAATAATATAGTAGAATTATTCATTCGAATATTAAAAAAATATTAAAACCATTTGAGCAGAAATAGCTGAAAAAACTCATCCCCCCAATCACTTCATTCTCTGTTCCATTCTCTTTTCTCTTTTCTACTTCCTTCTTGCGTTTCATTCAACTCGCGCCCTCTGTGACCCCTCTCTCTCTCTCTCTCTCTCTCTCTCTCATTGATTAATCTTCACTTCTTCAGGTCAGTGAAAGTTTGCAGATCCACTCTTCACCTTTCACATTTTTGGATCTTTTTTCTTCACATTTCCCATTGTAGATAAAATTACCAGAAGAGAGTAGAGAAAGAAATGAAATAAGAAAATATTTTTCTGGTATGATCATTATTGTGTAGTAGTAATACCCAAAAATGTCAGCTTTTTTGTTCAATAAACAAAGCTCTGAAAAGACAAAGTCTCAGTTCATTCCCTGAAAAAAAAAGAAAAGAAAAAACCAAAAGATAGGAGAAAATGCACAGTGGAAATCCCTCTTTCAAGGCTCATCATTATTCTAATGCCTTTCTTGGCTAACTATGAAACCACCCATTTACAGCTGTCTAACTATACTTATTAGTACTACTAGTATTTATAAGTAGATATTATATGTTCATCTATGGGTATGCAAATCTAGGTATGGTCAAAAGAGATAATGTTATGTCTGCTGGAAAACGGGTTTGTGGCTTTCTTGAAGTTCTAAGAAATGGCTTATTCAAAAATGTGAAGAGAGAAAAGTGATGGGTCAGAGTGGTACTAACAAGTTTTAACTACTCTTGCATCATCTTTTGGATTTCCTGGGGTTTGTTGGGTTTTCAGGAACTGAAATGTGGCTGTGGAAGGTTAAAACCAGCTAATCAATCTTTGTTCTCTGTTCGTTTTGAGGGATTTGTAAAAGACCCAGAGAGGAATTTTGTGCAGTTGTTGGTTTTTCTCAGAATTTGTGAATTTTGGTGTACACAAAATTTATGTTGGGATCTTGAGTCTGCAATGTGGCTCTAGCGAAGGATTTTGTATTGTAAGTGTTAAAAATTCAGAAATTTGAAAGTCTGCAGCTAAGGATTTTATTGGAAAAGGATTTTAGGGTATTTCAAACAATGTCAGGGGCTCCAAGGGTAAGGTCGATGAATATGGCTGATTCCGAGTCCAGACCAGTTCTTGGACTTGATGGAAACAAAGCACAAAGGTTAGGAGGAGTAAGGAAACCTGCATCTAATAAGTTTTTCGGGAAATATGGCTGAGAAATCTTGTGAGGAAATTGAACTTTCATCACCTACTTCTGTTGTGAGTGTATCTCCTCCATTGAATTCTTCAAACTTTCCTTTGATACTAAGAAGAGAGGATTCATTATTGCACTCAAATTTATCACTCAGTGCTTCTTGTTCATCTGATGCATCAACGGATTCCTTTCATAGTAGGGCTTCAAGTGGTAGGATTTACAGAACTAGTCTTACAGCTAATAGAAGAAAGCAATTAGCCTCCAAGGCAAAAATAGTTAGTCCAAATGGCATTTCAGGATCATCTTCTGATGGCTTACTGCCCAAAAAAAGATGTTCTTGGGTTACTCCTACTACTGGTAATGTTCACTCTTTATCAATCTTTCATTGCATTTTTGTTTAATGTTTGAGCTTTGACATATTGGAAATGGATGGTATTTTCAAGATTCATTTACTATTTTATCTCATTCGGAGATAGAAATAGAACTTGTGCATTAGGGACTCCATATTTTCTGCATTGGAAGAGAATGGTCATCAATTGAATCTTAGAATGGCATTTGTGATTGGTTGACATATGGATTCTGGAATCTGTGGATGACCGAAATAGTACCTGACTTATGAATGCTATATATGTTAGCTGATTATTGTTTTTGAGATCAGCATATATAATTTTGTTGTGAAGATGTTAATGTAAATACAAGTACTTACTCAACTCAATTCAAATGAATCTGCACCAGTGTAAGTAAGATTTTCTTGAAAACGTTGAATCAAATCAGTGAAAAACATGAATCCTAATAGAAGTCCATTTCGCTGCAAAATGTACCTTGGATGATAATGCAGGAAACACAATTAAGTTTCATGAACATTTAGCTTTGTTGTTCTATTTCTTGGCTTCAAAATTTTTTGAGACATTACCCATCTCAGGGGTGCCTGAAATCAACGAGTATTGTTAAAGGTCAAGTGATTCATTACTATATTTGTGCTTAAACCAGACCAATCATATGCAACATTTCATGATGAAGAATGGGGGGTTCCAGTACACGATGACAAGTAAGTAACTGAGATCATTTTTGGAGTTCTTTTAATATGACAAACAACCAAATGGCGATTCCTTCTTTTTTTTTAATCAGTACTAATGGAGATTTCTTAGTTGACTGAATATCACCTAATTTTTTTTACAGGAAATTATTTGAGCTCTTAGTCCTTTGTGGAGCTTTGTCTGAACTTACTTGGCCTTCTATTCTCAGCAAAAGGCACATATTTAGGTACTTATATAATTCATAAACTAATTTCAAGAATGACCATTCTAATTTATCAGTATAAACCCCATATGTAAGGATTCTTGTGCTCTCTGCTTACTCTTGTAATTATGTTCCGTAAAAAGTGGAATTACAGAAGTGTTCTGTCTAATGTTGTCTATTCTTTGTCACGCACTTTAGGATTTACTCTTGTTACGGAAATCTTCTTTATGCAGGGAAGTATTTGCAGATTTCGACCCTGCCATTGTTGCAAAATTAAACGAAAAGAAAATATTAGCTCCTGGTAGCACTGCAAGCTCATTATTATCAGAACTTAGGCTGCGAGCCATCATTGAAAATGCTCGTCAAATTTCCAAGGTAGCTTCTGAAATGTTTGTCTGATTAACCTTAAGCAGTAACCTTGTATATCTGCTAAATTGGTTTCATGGGACACTGAATGACTCCACAAAACATGATTAACTAACTAATTTCTCTATGTTATATATGTTTGTAAGGTCTAACTGTTGCCTATATAATGCGATTTGGTATTTTATGCCTTCTATGGACCACTGTTTTTTTTAACCGTGTTATTCTGACTAAGTGATGATGTGATTGATCAAATTGTCCAGTGAGATTAGGTGGAGAGTACCTTAATGGTGGTCCTGATCATTTCCAATCTTATTTGATCTATGTATGAAAAAATTATTAATTTCTTCTCTCTTTGTGTTTGGATAATCTTTGATATTTACCTAACCATGTCTCTTATTGAACGCACCAACTCTTTTGTCTCTGGGAATGGAATACAAGAATAACAAATGCATTAGCTCTCAATCTTGGTCTTATGCAACTAACTTTCACAAGGTTTTTTGAATGACAGATTGTTGAGGAATTTGGGTCCTTCGACAAGTATATCTGGAGTTTCGTGAACCACAAACCTTTAGTTAGCACATTCCGGTATCCTCGCCAGGTCCCTGTGAAGACACCAAAGGCTGATGTCATAAGCAAAGATTTACTAAGAAGAGGTTTTAGGTGTGTTGGACCAACCATTGTATACTCATTCATGCAGGCTGCTGGTATAACAAATGATCATCTTATTAGTTGCTACAGATTCCAAGAATGTTCAAATGCCTCCGAAGAAAAAGAGGATGCAGCATCTATCACGGATAATTCTCCCGAGAAGAGAGTTGATGAAGTTATAGAATCCGAAATATGTAGATCAAGCGATGAATTGAGTATTTCATCCGAATGACCCACAACATTGTTGGTTGCAGGAGGGATAATATCATCGGTAAGACCAGTATTTAACTGTTAGGGAAGTTCAACTGGGTAGATAGAAGTTAGCAGCAGAGCTGGTTGTGTATAATATACTTGCTTTAATTCTGTGATCTTAGATTTGGAACTGAATTAACTAAGTAGCAGCTTTGTTGACCATGAACTTGTTGTAAACCAGTGAATGCCTATGTAGAATTTTTCGTACAGTTGAAAAAGTCTTGTGTTTATTAGAACTAGTCTCGTAATCCGTGTGTTACACAACGAGTATTGTTATGGTTCTAATAGGCTTTTTTTTTTTTTTTCTTTAGTACGTGCTGACCGGCTCCCAAGTAGTAGAGTTTAAATATAACCAGCAGTTCTTGGTAAAACAATGCTTTCTACAACGCCTTAACCCATCCTTACTATTTTTTTTTGGATATCTCTGAGAGGTATAATTCGTCAGTATGTAGGGGTACGGGCTGATCCGCCATTGGCCACAAAATGCCTGATTTTGAACTCAGGATTAAGACCTTACTCTGGACGTTTTCATGACATCTTGAAGAGGATTCGAATCCTTAATCTTCCAAACATTTGCATCGCACTTACCCGGTATGCAGAAGTCACTAGTTCCATCCTTGCTATTCTCTCACTCTCACTGTCCTGGTGTAGCTATAAAATTAGACTTGCGACTGAATGAAGCAGCCAAAATCTTACAGAAGGATGATGAACATTTGGAAGTGTTCTTTGGCAGGTTAACAAGAATGGGACAAAACTCCAACATTAATATGATGATAAATAATGGAACATAAGTGCTTTTGTCTTAAAGTAGTTGGGCTCATTAAGAATCCCCATTGAGAGATTTGTGTCCTATATAAGGGTACCACTGGCCTTCTGTCCTTGAACCAGAGAACAGCAGCCGACTGGAGCTTTGATTCCCTTTGAAGCTCTTGTTGGCCTTATTGCCAACAAGAGTTATTGGCAGCTACCAATTGAACATTTTTTTGCAACAATTTTGTAATATTTTATTATAGTAGTATATTAAGAATCATACAAAATAAAAAAAATGTACTCCGACAAAATAAAAAAAGAAAAATTCCTTCCAAATATCCATAATTACTTATTCAAATCACAAAATATTCAAATGGTTATTATGTTTTTTTATATTCACGAACTAAAATCATTTACCTTAAATTGATACGCCATCACTAAACTAGGTGGAGTCAGTGAAAAAGATCACATGTGACTCGATTTGTCATAAATTTCAATAATAAGATTGTCCAATCACGTCTATGTTTTTTAAATTTTTTAAGAGTAGATAGTTTGTTTGAGAATATATATTTGAGTTGAATATCTAGTTAGTTAGCTTGAATAATTGATGCTTTGAGATTGAAAGATTGAAATCATTGCCTCTATGAAAAGCTAATTATTTTATATTACATTTAATGTGTTTATTTTATTTTCTTTATTGTATTTGGTATGAATCTTTTTGTATATGGTAGGTGTTCTTGATAAACTTGTAATTAGGCCTTCTAGTCTCCCCAGATTAGGGAACTCCAAGTGTATATATTATTGGTTTCTGTATTGAAATACTCAAGCAATTGCAACTTCTTTCTAAACCATATTTTCTTTGACATGGTATCAGAGCTAATCTAAAAAAAATTCTCGGTTGAAGCTTAATAGGAAAGTACTCACGTTAAGCATTCCTTTGCTTTCTCAATCATCAGAACAATCTTTCTTTTGAATCTTTTCTATTACTCGCTATTGCCTCTTGATATCTCTTCCTTCCTAATTCAAAAAATAAATAAATAAATAAAATAAAATAAAAGAGGAATCGATAGAACAGAAAAAGACAAAGTTCCTCTCCTCGTCTTTTCTTTTTTCTTTCTCACATCACTACTGCTTCTCCACTTATCTTCTCAAATTTGGTCTCATCACTATCGTGAACATGTTCAACAACAAAAATACATCTCATTCTAGTAGCAAAATAGGTCTCACAACTGATATGGTTCTCATGCTATTGTTGCTCAGACAGGTCTTTTTCAACGTTTTCATCAACCTAGCCGCACTTTGGTCTCCAGCGAGCGACCATCATCGCCGGACCTTCAAATTTCAAACCCAGACAACTAACACTCCTAATATTTTTTGGTATGAACTCTTGGTTAATAGATTTTTTGTGCTTTTAGACATATGACCGGTTATTGCATCTGTTCCACCTTCTAATATTGGTTTGAATAATGGGGCTTATATTGAGGTTACTATGAGGGACTGAATTTTTGGGACCTAAACTTATACTACATAATGTTCTTTACATTCCGAACTTGACTTGTAATCTTATCTTTATTTCCGAGTTGTTGCCATCTTACCCTAAGTATGGTGTCGGGTTTTTCTATTGATGATTGTGTTATACAAGACCGTACTTCAAGGATAGATATTAGAGCGAGTAGCGTGATCAATGGGGGTGTATTACACTTCTCACGAGAGCAAACTAATCATACCTCCGTTATTTCTATATATTTATTACACCAACATTTAGGTCATCCTTCGTTTGGTGTGCTTGAAAAGTTTACGTTGGTCCTTTGAATTCTTCTAGTTCTTGCACTATTTGTTTTCAAGATAAACATTGACGAACTTCTTTACCTATAAGTGATGCTATTTCTAATAATTTATTTGACTTAATTCATTGTGACGTTTGGGGCCCATATTCACATAAATTTACATGTAGCTTATCTTACCTTTTTACATTAGTTTATGACCATTCTCGTTCTACTTGGGTTTACTTACTTGCTGATAAAAGTAGTGTTAACACTCACTTCGAACATTTTTTTAAGCTCATCCAAACCCAGTTTAATGGAACCATTAAAAGTATCCAAAAAGGCAATGGAATTTTTACCCTTAAAATCCTTCTTTCTTCTCATGGGATCATACATCAAATAATAGTGGTCTACACCCCTCACCAAAATGGTATAGTAGAACGTAAACATCATCACATTTTAAATGTGCTAAGAGCTTTATGTCTTCAAGCTTCTTTGCTGTCTCAATTTTGGGGGAGTGTGTTAAAACTGCAATTTATTTAATAAATCACACCCCTTCTTCCATTCTTCAAGGCAAATCTCCTTTTGAAAATTTTTTCTCCAAATCTCTAAATTTATCTCAATTTCAGAGTTTATGTTGTCTATGTTTGCCACACATCCATACTACTGATAAATTCCAATCCTCTAGTCATCCATACGTTTTCATGGGCTGTCCTTGTGGCAAAAAGGGATGGACATTATATGATTTAGATACACATAAATTTGTTGTTGCTCGGAACGTGCACTTTGCTGAAAATCAATTTCCTTTCTCTAAAGTTCCCACACAATCCTCTTATTCTTCCTCTAGTTTTCAATCCGCTATTTTTTTTTTTATCAATTTTCTTATCCTGATTTGCAAATTACATCCCCCAGCCCATTGTTGTGGCCCTACTTCAAAATTCATTGCCCCAGCCTCCTATTGTGGCCCAATCAACACCTACTTCTAGGTCCACATCATATGGGTCGGTTTCTCTCACTGGACCGGCTTCCTTGTTAGGGCCAGTCTCGCAGTTTTTCTCATGGACCAACAGAGGGGAAGATCCAACTTCAACTCCTTCCATTCAACCTCCTCTTGATCCCCTTGAGCTTCAGTGAAGCCCAATTTTCTCGCCATCCTCAGGTCAAATTGAATGACTATGTTTGTAACACTGTGAGAAATTTTCCATCCTTGAGGTCACTGCCCCTTCAGTTTCATCGTCAAGTATATGTACCCTATTTCACAATTTGTTTCAAGTGAAAATTTCCCCATACTACAAAGATTTTCTTGCAGCAATTACGTTTGATACTGAACCCTCCTGGTTCTCTGTGGCTATTTCTTGCAGTAATTATGTTTGAATGGCGCGATGCAATACCGCTGTGAGATCGATACTTGAAAGAAACAATACATAGAGTATCACTTCTCTTCCACTTGGTAAAAAAGGCGTTGGGATGTAAATGGGTCTATAAAATGGGATGTAAAGGCATTGGTAGTATTCAACAGTACAAAGCTCATTTGGTGATTTTGGATAATACTCAAGTAGAAGGTGCGGATTACTGATGAATCTTTTTGCTCTCCCGAAGCAAAACTATGTTCATAATACATTCCTTCATGGTGATCTTCAAGAGGAGGATTATATGAAGCTTCCTCCGGGTTTTTCTAAAGGAAAAGACAGCAAGGTGTGCCGATTGCAAAAATATTTTATACGATCTCAAACTAGCTCCCAGATATTGGTTTGCGAAATTGACTGGTGCACTTAAACAATGCGGTTTTCTTCAGTCCTATTCAGATTACTCTTTGTTCACATATACTGCTAGTAACATATTCGTCTATATTTTGGTTTATGTAGATGATCTGATTGTAACAAGGAATGACCTATCTGCTCTTCAGAAATCCAAAGCCCATTTGAGTACCTACTTTTACATGAAAGACTTGGGACCATTGAAATAGTTTTGGGTATAGAAGTGGCTCGAAATAAACAAGGCATATATCTTTGTCAACGCAAATATGCTCTTGATATTTTGATTGATGCAGGTTTGTTCGGCACCAAACCACCTGGTATTTTATGGATTTCTCAACCAGATTCCTACAGATAACTTGTGGGTCGACTTATTTACCTTACTATCACTTGGCCTGATTTGGCTTATTTGGTGCAGGTTTTATCTTAATTCATTCATTAGCCTAGACATGAACACTGGTATGCTACTCTTCGTATTATTCGTTCTCTCAAGGGTACACCTAGACAGGGGTTACTTCTTCGTGCCGATTCTGATTTGCAACTGTGAGCATTTTGTGATTCTGATTAGGCAAGTTGCCATATCACACGATGTTCACTCACTTATTTCTTTGTTTTCCTAAGACATTCTTTTATTTCTTGGAAATCAAAGAAACAACACATTGTCTCTCGATCTTTAGCTGAGGCAGATATCATACCATGGCTCATACCTGTTGTGAGTTGAAATGGCTAATGCATCTTCTTCGAGAACTTCGAGTGTCTCAATCCACTCCAACATCTCTGTTCTGTGATAATCAAGGGGATATTTGGAGGTGTCGGTTACAAGCAAAAGAATCATGTGCTGGCATTTTTTTTTTTGGTCTAAAGGGATCATGTATATATTAATATCCAAAAAAGAAGAGTTTTACAACGAGTTCAGTGGGCTATGTTGCCCGCAAAGAATCCCTATAGACCTGGGAGCACTAGCATTAACATGTGCTGGCATTTCAAGCTGCGAACCAAACATTTTGAGCAATTAAACATGAAGTTCCAGTAGTCTGGTACAACAGCAGCACTAGAGAGAGAAAGTACAAATCTTCTCTCTTAAGGCCTGCCTCAGTTAGTTACCTAGTCCCTCTCTGCTCATTTATTAAATTACAGAGTTCCACTCAAGAAACTTCAGATTCAATTGCCTTTTAAAAGGCTCATATCAATCTAGAAAGAAATTTGAGCTAAATTGCCGTCAAATACTCCTGCCAAAGTTCCTTCTATTGCTTTGTACCCCAATCAGATTAATTTCATCCACAATAATATACAGAGTCAGACATTAATAAACAGCTAAAACTGTTCTATTCCAATACTATCAACCTCCCCTAAGCACACTAAAAATATCAAGAGACATAAACTACAAGAAAACCGCGAAAGCTAAAATTAATGGGGATGGAAAGATGAGGAAATAATTCACTATTCAGAGGAATGGATAATTTCTTTTTACTGTATTTATTCATTCTACCTTTCCTTTCTCCCACTTTGCTCAAACTGAACCCGAGCAAGGTTTGATTTCAAATCCAATGCTCAAAAGCGTTCGGGCAGATTCCATGGCCTTCTCTCCTCCAGTTTCTGATGGCTTACTTGTTAATTCGCCGCCTTCTTTGTCTGCTGACCACCGGGCAGCAGATACTTGATCTTGGCACGTCTCAGATTTGGTAACTTGCGAGGTGTTAACTGAAGCAGGAGAACTGGCACTGGCAGCAATAAGAGGAACACTGGGTGGGCCGTGATGTTTCTTTGGCACAGGCATGTCATGGTCATGTCTACCTTTATAGGTTATTATGACTCCATTGCTATTATCTTTGGCCATTTCGATGTGCTTTCGAACCGTACACCCAGCTGATGTGCATCTGTAGTAGTTCCTGAAAATCATTGAGAATGGCGATTCAGACTCAGAAAGCAAAATTCAGATTCCATTAGTGAGACTGTCAGTTATCAACGAGTATTCATAAAGTATTGCATGAAACAGATGAAGAAACTCTTTAAACCCTAGCATCAAAATAAACTATAAATGAATGAAGAAACTTTTTAAACCCTAACATCCAAATAAAATATCACATGTACCTTCATCTGAGGTCTCTATATTCTGGAAATATGCAATCAAGTGATTATGTCTATAAACTAGGCAATTCCTACCAACCCTAATTCCACCAGCATGTCATTCAATGTAACAGTAAAGATATGTGGTCAACTAAAAATCCAATCAGAGGTTAACCATTATTATACAGTGCCTTTGTATTTGATATAAGCCTCCTTTCCCACCATTTTGCTGTTCAGGATCAGAAAGTATGCAACAGATAGATCTGAAATATGATGACAGAGAACTTATCTCAACATGAGTAACTGTTCATCTTAAATTTCACATTGTTAAATGTATATGAGACAATGGGTTGATTTATTGGAGAACTGATGTATAAATGAAGATGTACCACCGTAGACTATGTCTCGAGTCTTTCAAGATTTCACAGTCAAAATTCACTTCCAAAGTACTTAACTACAGTGCTTTTCAACTCTAATTCTCGAAATCTATAACCCTTTAACGCCAATTCCAGCGGTTTTACTCTTCCACCTCTCATAGCTTCTAAACTATAGTGGCAGGTAACCACTAATCAATTACTTAGCACATTCTCTAACACTCAAATGTTGACACTCTTATCACTTCCTGGTTTCATGACTTTCCTTTACCTGTCTTCTAAAACTCTAGTCATACAATAATAGGCTACTCTTCTGCCCAAAATGCCACTTGCAATCTTGAAGCAAAAACTAACATCCTCGTTATTTACAACCACAACTCTGCAATGCATATGCTTTTTTACCCTAAACAAACAATATTACTGCCAAACTACAAGTTACCTTGCTTTCATGGAACTATGAAACTTCATACTCAAAAAAGTTCCAAGAGCAACATTTTATGTGTTATCTTGTACGTTTGCAACAAAAAATACAATGCTTAGGCATTGCTAGACCATTGACTATGGCAATTTTGAATCATTATTGATCACCGTTGATATCAGATCCACTGAAGACACAGGACACTAACGAGAAGGGGGGAAAAGAAGAAAGTATTATTTAAAAAATAGAATCCATCTTATGTTTGGATCTATATCTCCTGCAATATCAACGCTAAAGCAAACTCATAAGAAGTGAATAGAAGGAAAAATTTGTTTAAGATCCATAAATGATTCCCACCTTGGATGAGGATTTCCCTTGACCATTTTCTGGCCATACTTTCGCCACCGGTAGCCATCTCCTGAGATTCCCACATCACCAGCTGCATGGACAACATATTTGGGATCTTTTCCAGGTTTCGAAGACGGTTCTGAACAGCTCGATACACTCTTCTTCAATCTGATAACTCAAAAAGGGCAAAGAGAATATTAGTTACATATATGTTAAATATTAACCCAAAAAAAATTAAAAAAGAATGAGATATAAGAAGCAAAAGGAAATCTACTCCAGATGCTTACCTTTTTCTTGTTTCAGGTTCATTAAGAGGCTCCTGCTTAACATCACTTCCAGGATTCTCCTCACAGCCACTGGAATCCTGCTCTCTAGATTCCATAACAGGTGGTGCTTCTCGTCCAGGATCTTTTGAAGAGCTTGATGGAGCAGCATCATCCAGAGCCCCGACAGGATGAACTGAAGGGTCAATTCCATTAACAGGCACAACAGAGAGGGCGCCCTTGCTTCCCCTATTTGAATTTAGTTTCTCAGGAGGATCATGATTGTGACAACTTCGATAGACAATTTCTATGACACGATTTGAGTTATCAGAGCACTCGATCTTCTTAGCAGAACATTTGGAGTATGTGCATCTATAATAGCTTCGGGAGCCTTGAGGACTCTTGACCTGCTTTTGTCCATACTTCCGCCAGTTGTATCCATCAGGGTAAGGCGTCTTCTGTGCAGGCACAGAAAATGGTTTTAGGCTCTGCTTCATTACAGGCACACACGAAAGGTTTCTGTTCTCTACTGGTATGGGTCCTTGTTCTGGTAGACTCTGGATGGAAGAAATGGACTGCACAACAGAAGATGGTGATAGTTCTGATGAGAATGGACCATCAGGTGATTTTTGTTCTCTCTGTCTCTGAGCTGGAGCAGCTTGATCTTTAGCATCTTTCAGATCTCCTTGTTTAGATACACTTATGTGATCCTAAAACAATGAATTGAGCAAGATAAATACCAGTACCATACCCAAATTTTCTACTGCAAGAACCATTGAGTGCCAAGTTAGAACCTACATAAACACAAAACTTAATGAAAAAAGAGTATCATTTATCTCTTTTCTGGATTTCCCATAAATTTCAAGCTTATTTCATTTCAAATTGAATCACTGGTCGGTCGACAGAGGTTGAATGAATGATTACATTATTTTCACAATTTTGGCACGTGAATTCTACTCTTGTTAGAACAAAGTTCACATGCTTTCTTTTTTTGGCCTTAATCTTCAGGGAGTTAGGATCATGGCAAAATCAAAAACTCATGGTGATTCTTGACATTTACCGGCAGCACAGAACTAACATAGAATGCATAGAAAAACTAAGAGATGGGGAACATCAGATGTGTTCTTGAAGTTGTTCAGAACTTTTTGCTGGTTGTAACAAAAATCACGCTTGGAGTAGTGGTATGCCTGATTCTCTAGGATTTCACTGTATAAAGTTGTTTCGGTAATTTCTCTTCCCAGTAGAAGTAGCCTTCAGCTGCTGTTCAGGTCAAGTCTAATCTATGGTCTCCTACAGGCAGTCAAATTTCAGCCTTCTAGTAAAAAGTTACTTGACAATCAAGATTCCTTGGTGACAAAGTTTTTGAAGTACTCTGGTTTTGACATTTTGAGTACTCTATGTCACTGTAACAGGTCTACAAGAAAATGCATTTACAGAATGATCAAATAGGATACAGAATGAAAAGATATGATCGAATAGAGCTTGTTTGACGTAATATTTTGCTTCTTTTTCCCATTTTTCTTTTGTTGCTTTCCTTTAATCTTTCTTTCTTTCTAGTCTTCTAAATTCAAAATCTTCTCTCTTCTGAAAATTCCATTTCTGCTCATAGGTTAAGCAACACCATATCAGCTGCAACAAAGCTGAAATGGTGGTGCATCCGAAACAATCAACCATAAAATAACTTTTATGGAATTCAAAGCCATGCAGAATGTGTTCCAATTTTAAGCCTTAGATACAATTTATGTAAACATGTTCTGATATTGTCCTCCATAAATTTCCTTCTTCGCTTATCCCCCACCTATAATTCTCTCTCTCTCTCTCTCTCTCTCTCTCTCTCTCTCTCTCTCTCTCTCTCTCTCTCTCTCTCTCTCTCTCTCTCTCTCTCTATATATATATATATATATATGTATATGTGTGTGTGAGTGTGTGGGTTCATATATATAAATGTGTTTATATATATATATATATATATGTTTATATATATATAATTTTCTCTATATATATGTTTATATACAATTTGTCTCTAACTGCTATCTGATGAGCCGGAATGCTATTCCCTCATCCAACACAAAAACAACCCGATAATCTCCCTTCCAGCCCAAGGAAGGACGACATGATTAATGGGAAAAGAAAAAGCACAGTGGAACAAATAGAAAAGTAATTCTCTGTCTAGCCACAACCAAAAGGAGCACTATGTATCCTGCATCAAAACTTTTCTCATCTCAATCAAATTTATGTGCAGGAGTTTATCATCTTAGCAACAGAAAAACCACGACAAAAATAGTACACTGCCTGGTTCAACTTTCTAAGATTTCATCATTCACATATATCATCATCTACACGCTTGTACACAAACTAAATCGATTTACCAAATTCCACGTGTGTAATAGTTTCTCTTCTGCAACCTCTCCGTTATTTGATATGCTAATAACCTAAAAGGATGGAGGCAGGGCTCATCTGTGAAAACAGTTAATTAGTAAAAACTCTTGATAAGCAGCCATTGATATGTTGAGTGAGAAAAAGATTGTTTATTTTTTGCCCATTTTACGGACAAGATATTAAGGTCAAACTTTGTATGAGTGAGTCTCCACAACATGTAGAACGCACATATAATATTTCACGAGTTTTCGAGACAAATTTTTTTCAGTAGAATGGCTAATTTTTAATCTAATGTAAATTAAATGGCTTCGCATGAAAACGACGGCAATTTTCAGTGTCAATTTCATCAATTTTATTGGTTCAAATCGATGCTCTAGTGCTTGTTAGTAAATATTTGGCTCTTATTTGAAGAAAACGGTGAGTGTCGGCCTCATTGATGTCGTGATATTGATGAGAAAAAAGATTGTTTATTTTTTGCCCATTTTACGGACAAGATATTAAGGTCAAACTTTGTATGATTGATCTCCACAACATGTAGAACGCACATATCATATTTCACGAGTTTTCGAGACAAATTTTTTTCGGCCGAATGGCTAATTTTTTGATCTAATGTAAATTAAATGGCTTCGCATGAAACGACGGCAATTTTCCAGGTGTCAATTTCATCAATTTTATTGGTTCAAATCGATGCTCTAGTGCCCGTTAGTAAATATTTGGCTCTTATTTGAAGAAAACGGTGAGTGTCGGCCTCATTGATGTCGTGATATTGATGAGAAAAAAAGATTGTTTATTTTTTGTCCATTTTACGGACAAGATATTAAGGTCAAACTTTGTATGGTGATCTCCACAACATGTAGAACGCACATATAATATTTCACGAGTTTTCGAGACAAATTTTTTTTCGGCCGAATGGCTAATTTTTTTTGATCTAATGTAAATTAAATGGCTTCGCATGAAACGACGGCAATTTTCAGTGTCAATTTCATCAATTTTATTGGTTCAAATCGATGCTCTAGTGCCCGTTAGTAAATATTTGGCTCTTATTTGAAGAAAACGGTGAGTGTCGGCCTCATTGATGTCGTGATATTGATGAGAAAAAAAGATTGTTTATTTTTTGCCCATTTTACGGACAAGATATTAAGGTCAAACTTTGTATGACTGATCTCCACAACATGTAGAACGCACATATAATATTTCACGAGTTTTCGAGACAAATTTTTTTCGGCCGAATGGCTAATTTTTTTATCTAATGTAAATTAAATGGCTTCGCATGAAACGACGGCAATTTTTCAGGTGTCAATTTCATCAATTTTATTGGTTCAAATCGATGCTCTAGTGCCCGTTAGTAAATATTTGGCTCTTATTTGAAGAAAACGGTGAGTGTCGGCCTCATTGATGTCGTGATATTGATGAGAAAAAAGATTGTTTATTTTTTGCCCATTTTACGGACAAGATATTAAGGTCAAACTTTGTATGACTGATCTCCACAACATGTAGAACGCACATATCATATTTCACGAGTTTTCGAGACAATTTTTTTTCGGCCGAATGGCTAATTTTTTGATCTAATGTAAATTAAATGGCTTCGCATGAAACGACGGCAATTTTCCAGGTGTCAATTTCATCAATTTTATTGGTTCAAATCGATGCTCTAGTGCCCGTTAGTAAATATTTGGCTCTTATTTGAAGAAAACGGTGAGTGTCGGCCTCATTGATGTCGTGATATTGATGAGAAAAAAAGATTGTTTATTTTTTTGCCCATTTTACGGACAAGATATTAAGGTCAAACTTTGTATGACTGATCTCCACAACATGTAGAACGCACATATCATATTTCACGAGTTTTCGAGACAAATTTTTTTTCGGCCGAATGGCTAATTTTTTTTGATCTAATGTAAATTAAATGGCTTCGCATGAAACGACGGCAATTTTCCAGGTGTCAATTTCATCAATTTTATTGGTTCAAATCGATGCTCTAGTGCCCGTTAGTAAATATTTGGCTCTTATTTGAAGAAAACGGTGAGTGTCGGCCTCATTGATGTCGTGATATTGATGAGAAAAAAGATTGTTTATTTTTTGCCCATTTTACGGACAAGATATTAAGGTCAAACTTTGTATGACTGATCTCCACAACATGTAGAACGCACATATCATATTTCACGAGTTTTCGAGACAAATTTTTTTCGGCCGAATGGCTAATTTTTTTATCTAATGTAAATTAAATGGCTTCGCATGAAACGACGGCAATTTTCAGTGTCAATTTCATCAATTTTATTGGTTCAAATCGATGCTCTAGTGCCCGTTAGTAAATATTTGGCTCTTATTTGAAGAAAACGGTGAGTGTCGGCCTCATTGATGTCGTGATATTGATGAGAAAAAAGATTGTTTATTTTTTGCCCATTTTACGGACAAGATATTAAGGTCAAACTTTGTATGACTGGTCTCCACAACATGTAGAACGCACATATAATATTTCACGAGTTTTCGAGACAAATTTTTTTCGGACGAATGGCTAATTTTTTTATCTAATGTAAATTAAATGGCTTCGCATGAAACGACGGCAATTTTCCAGGTGTCAATTTCATCAATTTTATTGGTTCAAATCGATGCTCTAGTGCCCGTTAGTAAATATTTGGCTCTTATTTGAAGAAAACGGTGAGTGTCGGCCTCATTGATGTCGTGATATTGATGAGAAAAAAGATTGTTTATTTTTTGCCCATTTTACGGACAAGATATTAAGGTCAAACTTTGTATGGTGATCTCCACAACATGTAGAACGCACATATCATATTTCACGAGTTTTCGAGACAAATTTTTTTCGGCCGAATGGCTAATTTTTTTTGATCTAATGTAAATTAAATGGCTTCGCATGAAACGACGGCAATTTTCAGTGTCAATTTCATCAATTTTATTGGTTCAAATCGATGCTCTAGTGCCCGTTAGTAAATATTTGGCTCTTATTTGAAGAAAACGGTGAGTGTCGGCCTCATTGATGTCGTGATATTGATGAGAAAAAAGATTGTTTATTTTTTGCCCATTTTACGGACAAGATATTAAGGTCAAACTTTGTATGACTGATCTCCACAACATGTAGAACGCACATATCATATTTCACGAGTTTTCGAGACAAATTTTTTTTTCGGCCGAATGGCTAATTTTTTTTTGATCTAATGTAAATTAAATGGCTTCGCATGAAACGACGGCAATTTTCAGTGTCAATTTCATCAATTTTATTGGTTCAAATCGATGCTCTAGTGCCCGTTAGTAAATATTTGGCTCTTATTTGAAGAAAACGGTGAGTGTCGGCCTCATTGATGTCGTGATATTGATGAGAAAAAAAGATTGTTTATTTTTTTGCCCATTTTACGGACAAGATATTAAGGTCAAACTTTGTATGGTGGTCTCCACAACATGTAGAACGCACATATAATATTTCACGAGTTTTCGAGACAAATTTTTTTCGGCCGAATGGCTAATTTTTTTATCTAATGTAAATTAAATGGCTTCGCATGAAACGACGGCAATTTTCCAGGTGTCAATTTCATCAATTTTATTGGTTCAAATCGATGCTCTAGTGCCCGTTAGTAAATATTTGGCTCTTATTTGAAGAAAACGGTGAGTGTCGGCCTCATTGATGTCGTGATATTGATGAGAAAAAAAGATTGTTTATTTTTTTGCCCATTTTACGGACAAGATATTAAGGTCAAACTTTGTATGGCTGATCTCCACAACATGTAGAACGCACATATAATATTTCACGAGTTTTCGAGACAAATTTTTTTTTCGGCCGAATGGCTAATTATTTTGATCTAATGTAAATTAAATGGCTTCGTATGAAACGACGGCAATTTTCCAAGTGTCAATTTCATCAATTTTATTGGTTCAAATCGATGCTCTAGTGCCCGTTAGTAAATATTTGGCTCTTATTTGAAGAAAACGGTGAGTGTCGGCCTCATTGATGTCGTGATATTGATGAGAAAAAAGATTGTTTATTTTTTGCCCATTTTACGGACAAGATATTAAGGTCAAACTTTGTATGACTGATCTCCACAACATGTAGAACGCACATATCATATTTCACGAGTTTTCGAAACAAGTTTTTTTCGGCCGAATGGCTAATTTTTTGATCTAATGTAAATTAAATGGCTTCGCATGAAACGACGGCAATTTTCCAGGTGTCAATTTCATCAATTTTATTGGTTCAAATCGATGCTCTAGTGCCCGTTAGTAAATATTTGGCTCTTATTTGAAGAAAACGGTGAGTGTCGGCCTCATTGATGTCGTGATATTGATGAGAAAAAAGATTGTTTATTTTTTGCCCATTTTACGGACAAGATATTAAGGTCAAACTTTGTATGACTGATCTCCACAACATGTAGAACGCACATATAATATTTCACGAGTTTTCGAGACAACTTTTTTCGGCCGAATGGCTAATTTTTTGATCTAATGTAAATTAAATGGCTTCGCATGAAACGACGGCAATTTTTCAGTGTCAATTTCATCAATTTTATTGGTTCAAATCGATGCTCTAGTGCCCGTTAGTAAATATTTGGCTCTTATTTGAAGAAAACGGTGAGTGTCGGCCTCATTGATGTCGTGATATTGATGAGAAAAAAAGATTGTTTATTTTTTTGCCCATTTTACGGACAAGATATTAAGGTCAAACTTTGTATGGCTGATCTCCACAACATGTAGAACGCACATATCATATTTCACGAGTTTTCGAGACAAATTTTTTTTTCGGCCGAATGGCTAATTTTTTTTTGATCTAATGTAAATTAAATGGCTTCGCATGAAACGACGGCAATTTTCGAGTGTCAATTTCATCAATTTTATTGGTTCAAATCGATGCTCTAGTGCCCAGTTAGTAAATATTTGGCTCTTATTTGAAGAAAACGGTGAGTGTCGGCCTCATTGATGTCGTGATATTGATGAGAAAAAAGATTGTTTATTTTTTGCCCATTTTACGGACAAGATATTAAGGTCAAACTTTGTATGACTGGTCTCCACAACATGTAGAACGCACATATAATATTTCACGAGTTTTCGAGACAAATTTTTTTTCGGCCGAATGGCTAATTTTTTGATCTAATGTAAATTAAATGGCTTCGCATGAAACGACGGCAATTTTCAGTGTCAATTTCATCAATTTTATTGGTTCAAATCGATGCTCTAGTGCCCGTTAGTAAATATTTGGCTCTTATTTGAAGAAAACGGTGAGTGTCGGCCTCATTGATGTCGTGATATTGATGAGAAAAAAGATTGTTTATTTTTTGCCCATTTTACGGACAAGATATTAAGGTCAAACTTTGTATGACTGATCTCCACAACATGTAGAACGCACATATAATATTTCACGAGTTTTCGAGACACCTTTTTTTCGGCCGAATGGCTAATTTTTTGATCTAATGTAAATTAAATGGCTTCGCATGAAACGACGGCAATTTTTCAGGTGTCAATTTCATCAATTTTATTGGTTCAAATCGATGCTCTAGTGCCCGTTAGTAAATATTTGGCTCTTATTTGAAGAAAACGGTGAGTGTCGGCCTCATTGATGTCGTGATATTGATGAGAAAAAAGATTGTTTATTTTTTGCCCATTTTACGGACAAGATATTAAGGTCAAACTTTGTATGACTGATCTCCACAACATGTAGAACGCACATATCATATTTCACGAGTTTTCGAGACAAATTTTTTTCGGCCGAATGGCTAATTTTTTGATCTAATGTAAATTAAATGGCTTCGCATGAAACGACGGCAATTTTTCGAGTGTCAATTTCATCAATTTTATTGGTTCAAATCGATGCTCTAGTGCCCGTTAGTAAATATTTGGCTCTTATTTGAAGAAAACGGTGAGTGTCGGCCTCATTGATGTCGTGATATTGATGAGAAAAAGATTGTTTATTTTTTGCCCATTTTACGGACAAGATATTAAGGTCAAACTTTGTATGGTGATCTCCACAACATGTAGAACGCACATATAATATTTCACGAGTTTTCGAGACAAATTTTTTTCGGCCGAATGGCTAATTTTTTTTGATCTAATGTAAATTAAATGGCTTCGCATGAAACGACGGCAATTTTCAGTGTCAATTTCATCAATTTTATTGGTTCAAATCGATGCTCTAGTGCCCGTTAGTAAATATTTGGCTCTTATTTGAAGAAAACGGTGAGTGTCGGCCTCATTGATGTCGTGATATTGATGAGAAAAAAAGATTGTTTATTTTTTTGCCCATTTTACGGACAAGATATTAAGGTCAAACTTTGTATGGCTGATCTCCACAACATGTAGAACGCACATATCATATTTCACGAGTTTTCGAGACAATTTTTTTTCGGCCGAATGGCTAATTTTTTGATCTAATGTAAATTAAATGGCTTCGCATGAAACGACGGCAATTTTCCAGGTGTCAATTTCATCAATTTTATTGGTTCAAATCGATGCTCTAGTGCCCGTTAGTAAATATTTGGCTCTTATTTGAAGAAAACGGTGAGTGTCGGCCTCATTGATGTCGTGATATTGATGAGAAAAAAGATTGTTTATTTTTTGCCCATTTTACGGACAAGATATTAAGGTCAAACTTTGTATGGTGATCTCCACAACATGTAGAACGCACATATAATATTTCACGAGTTTTCGAGACAAATTTTTTTTCGGCCGAATGGCTAATTTTTTTTGATCTAATGTAAATTAAATGGCTTCGCATGAAACGACGGCAATTTTTCAGTGTCAATTTCATCAATTTTATTGGTTCAAATCGATGCTCTAGTGCCCGTTAGTAAATATTTGGCTCTTATTTGAAGAAAACGGTGAGTGTCGGCCTCATTGATGTCGTGATATTGATGAGAAAAAAGATTGTTTATTTTTTGCCCATTTTACGGACAAGATATTAAGGTCAAACTTTGTATGACTGGTCTCCACAACATGTAGAACGCACATATAATATTTCACGAGTTTTCGAGACAAATTTTTTTCGGCCGAATGGCTAATTTTTTTATCTAATGTAAATTAAATGGCTTCGCATGAAACGACGGCAATTTTCAGTGTCAATTTCATCAATTTTATTGGTTCAAATCGATGCTCTAGTGCCCGTTAGTAAATATTTGGCTCTTATTTGAAGAAAACGGTGAGTGTCGGCCTCATTGATGTCGTGATATTGATGAGAAAAAAGATTGTTTATTTTTTGCCCATTTTACGGACAAGATATTAAGGTCAAACTTTGTATGACTGGTCTCCACAACATGTAGAACGCACATATAATATTTCACGAGTTTTCGAGACAAATTTTTTTTCGGCCGAATGGCTAATTTTTTTATCTAATGTAAATTAAATGGCTTCGCATGAAACGACGGCAATTTTCAGGTGTCAATTTCATCAATTTTATTGGTTCAAATCGATGCTCTAGTGCCCAGTTAGTAAATATTTGGCTCTTATTTGAAGAAAACGGTGAGTGTCGGCCTCATTGATGTCGTGATATTGATGAGAAAAAAAGATTGTTTATTTTTTTGCCCATTTTACGGACAAGATATTAAGGTCAAACTTTGTATGAGTGATCTCCACAACATGTAGAACGCACATATAATATTTCACGAGTTTTCGAGACAAATTTTTTTTCGGCCGAATGGCTAATTTTTTTGATCTAATGTAAATTAAATGGCTTCGCATGAAACGACGGCAATTTTCAGTGTCAATTTCATCAATTTTATTGGTTCAAATCGATGCTCTAGTGCCCAGTTAGTAAATATTTGGCTCTTATTTGAAGAAAACGGTGAGTGTCGGCCTCATTGATGTCGTGATATTGATGAGAAAAAAAGATTGTTTATTTTTTTGCCCATTTTACGGACAAGATATTAAGGTCAAACTTTGTATGGCTGGTCTCCACAACATGTAGAACGCACATATAATATTTCACGAGTTTTCGAGACAAATTTTTTTTCGGCCGAATGGCTAATTTTTTTTGATCTAATGTAAATTAAATGGCTTCGCATGAAACGACGGCAATTTTCAGTGTCAATTTCATCAATTTTATTGGTTCAAATCGATGCTCTAGTGCCCAGTTAGTAAATATTTGGCTCTTATTTGAAGAAAACGGTGAGTGTCGGCCTCATTGATGTCGTGATATTGATGAGAAAAAAAGATTGTTTATTTTTTTGCCCATTTTACGGACAAGATATTAAGGTCAAACTTTGTATGACTGATCTCCACAACATGTAGAACGCACATATAATATTTCACGAGTTTTCGAGACAAATTTTTTTCGGCCGAATGGCTAATTTTTTTATCTAATGTAAATTAAATGGCTTCGCATGAAACGACGGCAATTTTCCAAGTGTCAATTTCATCAATTTTATTGGTTCAAATCGATGCTCTAGTGCCCGTTAGTAAATATTTGGCTCTTATTTGACGAAAACGGTGAGTGTCGGCCTCATTGATGTCGTGATATTGATGAGGAAAAAAGATTGTTTATTTTTTGTCCATTTTACGGACAAGATATTAAGGTCAAACTTTGTATGACTGATCTCCACAACATGTAGAACGCACATATAATATTTCACGAGTTTTCGAGACAATTTTTTTTCGGCCGAATGGCTAATTTTTTGATCTAATGTAAATTAAATGGCTTCGCATGAAACGACGGCAATTTTCCAAGTGTCAATTTCATCAATTTTATTGGTTCAAATCGATGCTCTAGTGCCCGTTAGTAAATATTTGGCTCTTATTTGAAGAAAACGGTGAGTGTCGGCCTCATTGATGTCGTGATATTGATGAGAAAAAAGATTGTTTATTTTTTGCCCATTTTACGGACAAGATATTAAGGTCAAACTTTGTATGACTGATCTCCACAACATGTAGAACGCACATATCATATTTCACGAGTTTTCGAGACAATTTTTTTTCGGCCGAATGGCTAATTTTTTTTTGATCTAATGTAAATTAAATGGCTTCGCATGAAACGACGGCAATTTTCAGTGTCAATTTCATCAATTTTATTGGTTCAAATCGATGCTCTAGTGCCCGTTAGTAAATATTTGGCTCTTATTTGAAGAAAACGGTGAGTGTCGGCCTCATTGATGTCGTGATATTGATGAGAAAAAAAGATTGTTTATTTTTTTGCCCATTTTACGGACAAGATATTAAGGTCAAACTTTGTATGGTGGTCTCCACAACATGTAGAACGCACATATAATATTTCACGAGTTTTCGAGACAAATTTTTTTCGGCCGAATGGCTAATTTTTTTTATCTAATGTAAATTAAATGGCTTCGCATGAAACGACGGCAATTTTCCAGGTGTCAATTTCATCAATTTTATTGGTTCAAATCGATGCTCTAGTGCCCGTTAGTAAATATTTGGCTCTTATTTGAAGAAAACGGTGAGTGTCGGCCTCATTGATGTCGTGATATTGATGAGAAAAAAAGATTGTTTATTTTTTTGCCCATTTTACGGACAAGATATTAAGGTCAAACTTTGTATGACTGATCTCCACAACATGTAGAACGCACATATAATATTTCACGAGTTTTCGAGACAAACTTTTTTTTCGGCCGAATGGCTAATTTTTTTATCTAATGTAAATTAAATGGCTTCGCATGAAACGACGGCAATTTTCCAGGTGTCAATTTCATCAATTTTATTGGTTCAAATCGATGCTCTAGTGCCCGTTAGTAAATATTTGGCTCTTATTTGAAGAAAACGGTGAGTGTCGGCCTCATTGATGTCGTGATATTGATGAGAAAAAAGATTGTTTATTTTTTGCCCATTTTACGGACAAGATATTAAGGTCAAACTTTGTATGACTGATCTCCACAACATGTAGAACGCACATATAATATTTCACGAGTTTTCGAGACAAATTTTTTTTTCGGCCGAATGGCTAATTTTTTGATCTAATGTAAATTAAATGGCTTCGCATGAAACGACGGCAATTTTCCAGGTGTCAATTTCATCAATTTTATTGGTTCAAATCGATGCTCTAGTGCCCGTTAGTAAATATTTGGCTCTTATTTGAAGAAAACGGTGAGTGTCGGCCTCATTGATGTCGTGATATTGATGAGAAAAAAGATTGTTTATTTTTTTGCCCATTTTACGGACAAGATATTAAGGTCAAACTTTGTATGAGTGATCTCCACAACATGTAGAACGCACATATCATATTTCACGAGTTTTCGAGACAAATTTTTTTTCGGCCGAATGGCTAATTTTTTTTTGATCTAATGTAAATTAAATGGCTTCGCATGAAACGACGGCAATTTTCAGTGTCAATTTCATCAATTTTATTGGTTCAAATCGATGCTCTAGTGCCCGTTAGTAAATATTTGGCTCTTATTTGAAGAAAACGGTGAGTGTCGGCCTCATTGATGTCGTGATATTGATGAGAAAAAAAGATTGTTTATTTTTTTGCCCATTTTACGGACAAGATATTAAGGTCAAACTTTGTATGGCTGGTCTCCACAACATGTAGAACGCACATATAATATTTCACGAGTTTTCGAGACAAATTTTTTTTCGGCCGAATGGCTAATTTTTTTATCTAATGTAAATTAAATGGCTTCGCATGAAACGACGGCAATTTTCAGTGTCAATTTCATCAATTTTATTGGTTCAAATCGATGCTCTAGTGCCCGTTAGTAAATATTTGGCTCTTATTTGAAGAAAACGGTGAGTGTCGGCCTCATTGATGTCGTGATATTGATGAGAAAAAAAGATTGTTTATTTTTTTGCCCATTTTACGGACAAGATATTAAGGTCAAACTTTGTATGGCTGATCTCCACAACATGTAGAACGCACATATAATATTTCACGAGTTTTCGAGACAAATTTTTTTTTCGGCCGAATGGCTAATTTTTTTTTGATCTAATGTAAATTAAATGGCTTCGCATGAAACGACGGCAATTTTTCAGTGTCAATTTCATCAATTTTATTGGTTCAAATCGATGCTCTAGTGCCCGTTAGTAAATATTTGGCTCTTATTTGAAGAAAACGGTGAGTGTCGGCCTCATTGATGTCGTGATATTGATGAGAAAAAAAGATTGTTTATTTTTTGCCCATTTTACGGACAAGATATTAAGGTCAAACTTTGTATGGCTGATCTCCACAACATGTAGAACGCACATATCATATTTCACGAGTTTTCGAGACAAATTTTTTTTTCGGCCGAATGGCTAATTTTTTTTGATCTAATGTAAATTAAATGGCTTCGCATGAAACGACGGCAATTTTCGAGTGTCAATTTCATCAATTTTATTGGTTCAAATCGATGCTCTAGTGCCCGTTAGTAAATATTTGGCTCTTATTTGAAGAAAACGGTGAGTGTCGGCCTCATTGATGTCGTGATATTGATGAGAAAAAAGATTGTTTATTTTTTGCCCATTTTACGGACAAGATATTAAGGTCAAACTTTGTATGACTGGTCTCCACAACATGTAGAACGCACATATAATATTTCACGAGTTTTCGAGACAAATTTTTTTCGGCCGAATGGCTAATTTTTTTTGATCTAATGTAAATTAAATGGCTTCGCATGAAACGACGGCAATTTTCCGGTGTCAATTTCATCAATTTTATTGGTTCAAATCGATGCTCTAGTGCCCGTTAGTAAATATTTGGCTCTTATTTGAAGAAAACGGTGAGTGTCGGCCTCATTGATGTCGTGATATTGATGAGAAAAAAAGATTGTTTATTTTTTTGCCCATTTTACGGACAAGATATTAAGGTCAAACTTTGTATGACTGATCTCCACAACATGTAGAACGCACATATCATATTTCACGAGTTTTCGAGACAAATTTTTTTTCGGCCGAATGGCTAATTTTTTTATCTAATGTAAATTAAATGGCTTCGCATGAAACGACGGCAATTTTCCAGGTGTCAATTTCATCAATTTTATTGGTTCAAATCGATGCTCTAGTGCCCGTTAGTAAATATTTGGCTCTTATTTGAAGAAAACGGTGAGTGTCGGCCTCATTGATGTCGTGATATTGATGAGAAAAAAAGATTGTTTATTTTTTGCCCATTTTACGGACAAGATATTAAGGTCAAACTTTGTATGACTGATCTCCACAACATGTAGAACGCACATATCATATTTCACGAGTTTTCGAGACAATTTTTTTTCGGCCGAATGGCTAATTATTTGATCTAATGTAAATTAAATGGCTTCGCATGAAATGACGGCAATTTTCCAGGTGTCAATTTCATCAATTTTATTGGTTCAAATCGATGCTCTAGTGCCCGTTAGTAAATATTTGGCTCTTATTTGAAGAAAACGGTGAGTGTCGGCCTCATTGATGTCGTGATATTGATGAGAAAAAAAGATTGTTTATTTTTTGCCCATTTTACGGACAAGATATTAAGGTCAAACTTTGTATGACTGATCTCCACAACATGTAGAACGCACATATAATATTTCACGAGTTTTCGAGACACTTTTTTTTCGGCCGAATGGCTAATTTTTTGATCTAATGTAAATTAAATGGCTTCGCATGAAACGACGGCAATTTTCCAGGTGTCAATTTCATCAATTTTATTGGTTCAAATCGATGCTCTAGTGCCCGTTAGTAAATATTTGGCTCTTATTTGAAGAAAACGGTGAGTGTCGGCCTCATTGATGTCGTGATATTGATGAGAAAAAAGATTGTTTATTTTTTGCCCATTTTACGGACAAGATATTAAGGTCAAACTTTGTATGACTGATCTCCACAACATGTAGAACGCACATATCATATTTCACGAGTTTTCGAGACAAATTTTTTTCGGCCGAATGGCTAATTTTTTTATCTAATGTAAATTAAATGGCTTCGCATGAAACGACGGCAATTTTTCAGGTGTCAATTTCATCAATTTTATTGGTTCAAATCGATGCTCTAGTGCCCGTTAGTAAATATTTGGCTCTTATTTGAAGAAAACGGTGAGTGTCGGCCTCATTGATGTCGTGATATTGATGAGAAAAAAGATTGTTTATTTTTTGCCCATTTTACGGACAAGATATTATGGTCAAACTTTGTATGACTGATCTCCACAACATGTAGAACGCACATATTATATTTCACGAGTTTTCGAGACAAATTTTTTTTCGGCCGAATGGCTAATTATTTGATCTAATGTAAATTAAATGGCTTCGTATGAAACGACGGCAATTTTCCAGGTGTCAATTTCATCAATTTTATTGGTTCAAATCGATGCTCTAGTGCCCGTTAGTAAATATTTGGCTCTTATTTGAAGAAAACGGTGAGTGTCGGCCTCATTGATGTCGTGATATTGATGAGAAAAAAGATTGTTTAGTTTTTTGCCCATTTTACGGACAAGATATTAAGGTCAAACTTTGTATGACTGATCTCCACAACATGTAGAACGCACATATCATATTTCACGAGTTTTCGAGACAATTTTTTTTCGGCCGAATGGCTAATTTTTTTGATCTAATGTAAATTAAATGGCTTCGCATGAAACGACGGCAATTTTCAGGTGTCAATTTCATCAATTTTATTGGTTCAAATCGATGCTCTAGTGCCCGTTAGTAAATATTTGGCTCTTATTTGAAGAAAACGGTGAGTGTCGGCCTCATTGATGTCGTGATATTGATGAGAAAAAAGATTGTTTATTTTTTGCCCATTTTACGGACAAGATATTAAGGTCAAACTTTGTATGACTGATCTCCACAACATGTAGAACGCACATATAATATTTCACGAGTTTTCGAGACAAACTTTTTTTTCGGCCGAATGGCTAATTTTTTTGATCTAATGTAAATTAAATGGCTTCGCATGAAACGACGGCAATTTTCCAGGTGTCAATTTCATCAATTTTATTGGTTCAAATCGATGCTCTAGTGCCCGTTAGTAAATATTTGGCTCTTATTTGAAGAAAACGGTGAGTGTCGGCCTCATTGATGTCGTGATATTGATGAGCAAAAAAGATTGTTTATTTTTTGCCCATTTTACGGACAAGATATTATGGTCAAACTTTGTATGACTGATCTCCACAACATGTAGAACGCACATATTATATTTCACGAGTTTTCGAGACAAATTTTTTTCGGCCGAATGGCTAATTATTTGATCTAATGTAAATTAAATGGCTTCGTATGAAATGACGGCAATTTTCCAGGTGTCAATTTCATCAATTTTATTGGTTCAAATCGATGCTCTAGTGCCCGTTAGTAAATATTTGGCTCTTATTTGAAGAAAACGGTGAGTGTCGGCCTCATTGATGTCGTGATATTGATGAGAAAAAAGATTGTTTATTTTTTGCCCATTTTACGGACAAGATATTAAGGTCAAACTTTGTATGACTGATCTCCACAACATGTAGAACGCACATATCATATTTCACGAGTTTTCGAAACAAGTTTTTTTCGGCCGAATGGCTAATTTTTTGATCTAATGTAAATTAAACGGCTTCGCATGAAATGACGTCAATTTTCGAGGTGTCAATTTCATCAATTTTATTTGGTTCAAATCGATGCTCTAGTGTCCCGTTAGTAAATATTTGGCTCTTATTTGAAGAAAACGGTGAGTGTCGGCCTCATTGATGTCGTGATATTGATGATGAGAAAAAGATTGTTTATTTTTTTGCCCATTTTACGGACAAGATATTAAGGTCAAACTTTGTATGACTGATCTCCACAACATGTAGAACGCACATATAATATTTCACGAGTTTTCGAGACAAACTTTTTTTTCGGCCGAATGGCTAATTTTTTTGATCTAATGTAAATTAAATGGCTTCGCATGAAACGACGGCAATTTTCCAGGTGTCAATTTCATCAATTTTATTGGTTCAAATCGATGCTCTAGTGCCCGTTAGTAAATATTTGGCTCTTATTTGAAGAAAACGGTGAGTGTCGGCCTCATTGATGTCGTGATATTGATGAGAAAAAAAGATTGTTTATTTTTTTGCCCATTTTACGGACAAGATATTAAGGTCAAACTTTGTATGACTGATCTCCACAACATGTAGAACGCACATATCATATTTCACGAGTTTTCGAGACAAATTTTTTTTCGGCCGAATGGCTAATTATTTGATCTAATGTAAATTAAATGGCTTCGCATGAAATGACGGCAATTTTCCAGGTGTCAATTTCATCAATTTTATTGGTTCAAATCGATGCTCTAGTGCCCGTTAGTAAATATTTGGCTCTTATTTGAAGAAAACGGTGAGTGTCGGCCTCATTGATGTCGTGATATTGATGATGAAAAAAGATTGTTTATTTTTTGCCCATTTTACGGACAAGATATTAAGGTCAAACTTTGTATGACTGATCTCCACAACATGTAGAACGCACATATCATATTTCACGAGTTTTCGAGACAATTTTTTTTCGGCCGAATGGCTAATTTTTTTTGATCTAATGTAAATTAAATGGCTTCGCATGAAACGACGGCAATTTTCGAGGTGTCAATTTCATCAATTTTATTGGTTCAAATCGATGCTCTAGTGCCCGTTAGTAAATATTTGGCTCTTATTTGAAGAAAACGGTGAGTGTCGGCCTCATTGATGTCGTGATATTGATGAGAAAAAGATTGTTTATTTTTTTGTCCATTTTACGGACAAGATATTAAGGTCAAACTTTGTATGACTGATCTCCACAACATGTAGAACGCACATATAATATTTCACGAGTTTTCGAGACACCTTTTTTTCGGCCGAATGGCTAATTTTTTGATCTAATGTAAATTAAATGGCTTCGCATGAAACGACGGCAATTTTCCAGTGTCAATTTCATCAATTTTATTGGTTCATATCGATGCTCTAGTGCCCGTTAGTAAATATTTGGCTCTTATTCGAAGAAAACGGTGAGTGTCGGCCTCATTGATGCCGTGATATTCATGACAAAAAAAGATTGTTTATTTTTTTGCCCATTTTACGGACAAGATATTAAGGTAAAACTTTGTATGACTGATCTCCACAACATGTAGAACGCACATATCATATTTCACGAGTTTTCGAGACAAATTTTTTTTCGGCCGAATGGCTAATTTTTTTTGATCTAATGTAAATTAAATGGCTTCGCATGAAACGACGGCAATTTTCCAAGTGTCAATTTCATCAATTTTATTGGTTCAAATCGATGCTCTAGTGCCCGTTAGTAAATATTTGGCTCTTATTTGAAGAAAACGGTGAGTGTCGGCCTCATTGATGTCGTGATATTGATGAGAAAAAAGATTGTTTATTTTTTGCCCATTTTACGGACAAGATATTAAGGTCAAACTTTGTATGACTGATCTCCACAACATGTAGAACGCACATATAATATTTCACGAGTTTTCGAGACAACTTTTTTTCGGTCGAATGGCTAATTTTTTGATCTAATGTAAATTAAATGGCTTCGCATGAAACGACGGCAATTTTCCAGGTGTCAATTTCATCAATTTTATTGGTTCAAATCGATGCTCTAGTGCCCGTTAGTAAATATTTGGCTCTTATTTGAAGAAAACGGTGAGTGTCGGCCTCATTGATGTCGTGATATTGATGAGAAAAAAGATTGTTTATTTTTTGCCCATTTTACGGACAAGATATTAAGGTCAAACTTTGTATGACTGATCTCCACAACATGTAGAACGCACATATCATATTTCACGAGTTTTCGAGACAATTTTTTTTCGGCCGAATGGCTAATTTTTTTATCTAATGTAAATTAAATGGCTTCGCATGAAACGACGGCAATTTTCCAGGTGTCAATTTCATCAATTTTATTGGTTCAAATCGATGCTCTAGTGCCCGTTAGTAAATATTTGGCTCTTATTTGAAGAAAACGGTGAGTGTCGGCCTCATTGATGTCGTGATATTGATGAGAAAAAAGATTGTTTATTTTTTTGCCCATTTTACTGGACAAGATATTAAGGTCAAACTTTGTATGACTGATCTCCACAACATGTAGAACGCACATATCATATTTCACGAGTTTTCGAGACAAATTTTTTTTCGGCCGAATGGCTAATTTTTTTTTGATCTAATGTAAATTAAATGGCTTCGCATGAAACGACGGCAATTTTCCAGTGTCAATTTCATCAATTTTATTGGTTCAAATCGATGCTCTAGTGCCCGTTAGTAAATATTTGGCTCTTATTTGAAGAAAACGGTGAGTGTCGGCCTCATTGATGTCGTGATATTGATGAGAAAAAAAGATTGTTTATTTTTTTGCCCATTTTACGGACAAGATATTAAGGTCAAACTTTGTATGACTGATCTCCACAACATGTAGAACGCACATATTATATTTCACGAGTTTTCGAGACAAATTTTTTTCGGCCGAATGGCTAATTATTTTGATCTAATGTAAATTAAATGGCTTCGCATGAAACGACGGCAATTTTCCAGTGTCAATTTCATCAATTTTATTGGTTCAAATCGATGCTCTAGTGCCCGTTAGTAAATATTTGGCTCTTATTTGAAGAAAACGGTGAGTGTCGGCCTCATTGATGTCGTGATATTGATGAGAAAAAAGATTGTTTATTTTTTGCCCATTTTACGGACAAGATATTAAGGTCAAACTTTGTATGACTGATCTCCACAACATGTAGAACGCACATATCATATTTCACGAGTTTTCGAGACAAATTTTTTTCTGCCGAATGGCTAATTTTTTTATCTAATGTAAATTAAATGGCTTCGCATGAAACGACGGCAATTTTCCAGGTGTCAATTTCATCAATTTTATTGGTTCAAATCGATGCTCTAGTGCCCGTTAGTAAATATTTGGCTCTTATTTGAAGAAAACGGTGAGTGTCGGCCTCATTGATGTCGTGATATTGATGAGAAAAAAAGATTGTTTATTTTTTTGCCCATTTTACTGGACAAGATATTAAGGTCAAACTTTGTATGACTGATCTCCACAACATGTAGAACGCACATATAATATTTCACGAGTTTTCGAGACAAATTTTTTTTCGGCCGAATGGCTAATTATTTTGATCTAATGTAAATTAAATGGCTTCGTATGAAACGACGGCAATTTTCCAGTGTCAATTTCATCAATTTTATTGGTTCAAATCGATGCTCTAGTGCCCGTTAGTAAATATTTGGCTCTTATTTGAAGAAAACGGTGAGTGTCGGCCTCATTGATGTCGTGATATTGATGAGAAAAAAGATTGTTTATTTTTTGCCCATTTTACGGACAAGATATTAAGGTCAAACTTTGTATGACTGATCTCCACAACATGTAGAACGCACATATCATATTTCACGAGTTTTCGAAACAAGTTTTTTTCGGCCGAATGGCTAATTTTTTTGATCTAATGTAAATTAAATGGCTTCGCATGAAATGACGGCAATTTTCAGGTGTCAATTTCATCAATTTTATTGGTTCAAATCGATGCTCTAGTGCCCGTTAGTAAATATTTGGCTCTTATTTGAAGAAAACGGTGAGTGTCGGCCTCATTGATGTCGTGATATTGATGAGAAAAAGATTGTTTATTTTTTTGGCCCATTTTACTGGACAAGATATTAAGGTCAAACTTTGTATGACTGATCTCCACAACATGTAGAACGCACATATAATATTTCACGAGTTTTCGAGACAACTTTTTTTTCTACGAATGGCTAATTTTTTTGATCTAATGTAAATTAAATGGCTTCGCATGAAACGACGGCAATTTTCCAGTGTCAATTTCATCAATTTTATTGGTTCAAATCGATGCTCTAGTGCCCGTTAGTAAATATTTGGCTCTTATTTGAAGAAAACGGTGAGTGTCGGCCTCATTGATGTCGTGATATTGATGAGAAAAAAGATTGTTTATTTTTTGCCCATTTTACGGACAAGATATTAAGGTCAAACTTTGTATGACTGATCTCCACAACATGTAGAACGCACATATCATATTTCACGAGTTTTCGAGACAATTTTTTTTCGGCCGAATGGCTAATTTTTTTTTGATCTAATGTAAATTAAATGGCTTCGCATGAAACGACGGCAATTTTCCAGGTGTCAATTTCATCAATTTTATTGGTTCAAATCGATGCTCTAGTGCCCGTTAGTAAATATTTGGCTCTTATTTGAAGAAAACGGTGAGTGTCGGCCTCATTGATGTCGTGATATTGATGAGAAAAAAGATTGTTTATTTTTTGCCCATTTTACGGACAAGATATTAAGGTCAAACTTTGTATGACTGATCTCCACAACATGTAGAACGCACATATCATATTTCACGAGTTTTCGAGACAATTTTTTTTCGGCCGAATGGCTAATTATTTGATCTAATGTAAATTAAACGGCTTCGCATGAAATGACGTCAATTTTCGAGGTGTCAATTTCATCAATTTTATTTGCTCATATCGATGCTCTAGTGTCCGTTAGTAAATATTTGGCTCTTATTCGAGGAAAACGGCGACCGTCGCCTGCATTGATGTCGTGATATTGATGATGAGAAAAGATTGTTTATTTTTTGTCCATTTTACGGACAAGATATTAAGGTCAAACTTTGTATGACTGATCTCCACAACATGTAGAACGCACATATAATATTTCACGAGTTTTCGAGACACCTTTTTTTCGGCCGAATGGCTAATTTTTTGATCTAATGTAAATTAAATGGCTTCGCATGAAACGACGGCAATTTTCCAGGTGTCAATTTCATCAATTTTATTGGTTCAAATCGATGCTCTAGTGCCCGTTAGTAAATATTTGGCTCTTATTTGAAGAAAACGGTGAGTGTCGGCCTCATTGATGTCGTGATATTGATGAGAAAAAAGATTGTTTATTTTTTGCCCATTTTACGGACAAGATATTAAGGTCAAACTTTGTATGACTGATCTCCACAACATGTAGAACGCACATATCATATTTCACGAGTTTTCGAAACAACTTTTTTTCGGCCGAATGGCTAATTTTTTGATCTAATGTAAATTAAACGGCTTCGCATGAAATGACGTCAATTTTCGAGGTGTCAATTTCATCAATTTTATTGGTTCAAATCGATGCTCTAGTGCCCGTTAGTAAATATTTGGCTCTTATTTGAAGAAAACGGTGAGTGTCGGCCTCATTGATGTCGTGATATTGATGAGAAAAAAGATTGTTTATTTTTTGCCCATTTTACGGACAAGATATTATGGTCAAACTTTGTATGACTGATCTCCACAACATGTAGAACGCACATATTATATTTCACGAGTTTTCGAGACAATTTTTTTTCGGCCGAATGGCTAATTATTTGATCTAATGTAAATTAAATGGCTTCGTATGAAATGACGGCAATTTTCAGTGTCAATTTCATCAATTTTATTGGTTCATATCGATGCTCTAGTGCCCGTTAGTAAATATTTGGCTCTTATTCGAAGAAAACGGTGAGTGTCGGCCTCATTGATGCCGTGATATTCATGACGAAAAAAGATTGTTTATTTTTTTACCCATTTTACGGACAAGATATTAAGGTCAAACTTTGTATGACTGATCTCCACAACATGTAGAACGCACATATCATATTTCATGAGTTTTCGAAACAAGTTTTTTTCGGCCGAATGGCTAATTTTTTGATCTAATGTAAATTAAACGGCTTCGCATGAAATGACGTCAATTTTCGAGGTGTCAATTTCATCAATTTTATTTGCTCATATCGATGCTCTAGTGTCCGTTAGTAAATATTTGGCTCTTATTCGAGGAAAACGGCGACCGTCGCCCGCATTGATGTCGTGATATTGATGATGAAAAAAGATTGTTTATTTTTTGTCCATTTTACGGACAAGATATTAAGGTCAAACTTTGTATGACTGATCTCCACAACATGTAGAACGCACATATAATATTTCATGAGTTTTCGAGACAACTTTTTTTCGGCCGAATGGCTAATTTTTTTATCTAATGTAAATTAAACGGCTTCGCATGAAACGACGTCAATTTTCGAGGTGTCAATTTCATCAATTTTATTTGCTCATATCGATGCTCTAGTGCCCGTTAGTAAATATTTGGCTCTTATTCGAAGAAAACGGCGAGCGTCACCCTCATTGATGTCGTGATATTGATGACGAGAAAAGATTGTTTATTTTTTGTCCATTTTACGGACAAGATATTAAGGTCAAACTTTGTATGACTGATCTCCACAACATGTAGAACGCACATATAATATTTCACGAGTTTTCGAGACAATTTTTTTTTCGGCCGAATGGCTAATTATTTGATATAATGTAAATTAAATGGCTTCGTATGAAACGACGTCAATTTTCGAGGTGTCAATTTCATCAATTTTATTTGCTCATATCGATGCTCTAGTGTCCGTTAGTAAATATTTGGCTCTTATTCGAAGAAAATGGCGAGCGTCGCCCTCATTGATGTCGTGATATTGATGATGAAAAAAGATTGTTTATTTTTTTGTCCATTTTACTGGACAAGATATTAAGGTCAAACTTTCTATGACTCGATCTCCACAACATGTAGAACGCACATATAATATTTCACGAGTTTTCGAGACAATTTTTTTCGGCCGAATGGCTAATTATTTGATCTAATGTAAATTAAATGGCTTCGCATGAAACGACGGCAAGTTCCCAGGTGTCATTTTCATCAATTTTATTGGTTGAAATCGATGCTCTAGTGCCCGTTAATAAATATTTGGCTCTTATTCGAGAAAAACGGCGACCGTCGCCCGCATTGATGTCATGATATTGATGATGAGAAAAAGATTGTTTATTTTTTTGTCCATTATTTGATATAATGTAAATTAAATGGCTTCGCATGAAACGACGTCAATTTTCGAGGTGTCAATTTCATCAATTTTATTTGCTCATATCGATGCTCTAGTGTCCGTCAGTAAATATTTGGCTCTTATTCGAAGAAAATGGCGAGCGTCGCCCTCATTGATGTCGTGATATTGATGATGAAAAAAGATTGTTTATTTTTTGTCCATTTTACGGACAAGATATTAAGGTCAAACTTTCTATGACTGATCTCCACAACATGTAGAACGCACATATAATATTTCACGAGTTTTCGAGACAATTTTTTTTCGGCCGAATGGCTAATTATTTGATGTAATGTAAATTAAATGGCTTCGCATGAAACGACGGCAATTTTCCAGGTGTCAATTTCATCAATTTTATTGGTTCAAATCGATGCTCTAGTGCCCGTTAGTAAATATTTGGCTCTTATTTGAAGAAAACGGTGAGTGTCGTCCCCATTGATGTCGTGATATTGATGAGAAAAAAGATTGATTATTTTTTGCCCATTTTACGGACAAGATATTAAGGTCAAACTTTGTATGACTGATCTCCACAACATGTAGAACGCACATATCATATTTCACGAGTTTTCGAAACAACTTTTTTTCGGCCGAATGGCTAATATTTTGATCTAATGTAAATTAAACGGCTTCGAATGAAATGACGACAATTTTTGAGGTGTCAATTTCATCAATTTTATTGGTTCAAATCAATGCTCTAGTGCCCGTTAGTAAATATTTGGCTCTTATTTGAAGAAAACGGTGAGTGTCGGCCTCATTGATGTCGTGATATTGATGAGAAAAAAGATTGTTTATTTTTTGCCCATTTTACGGACAAGATATTATGGTCAAACTTTGTATGACTGATCTCCACAACATGTAGAACGCACATATTATATTTCACGAGTTTTCGAGACAATTGTTTTTTCGGCCGAATGGCTAATTATTTGATCTAATGTAAATTAAATGGCTTCGTATGAAATGACGGCAATTTTCCAGGTGTCAATTTCATCAATTTTATTGGTTCAAATCAATGCTCTAGTGCCCGTTAGTAAATATTTGGCTCTTATTTGAAGAAAACGGTGAGTGTCGGCCTCATTGATGTCGTGATATTGATGAGAAAGAAGATTGTTTATTTTTTGCCCATTTTACGGACAAGATACTAAGGTCAAACTTTGTGTGACTGATCTCCACAACATGTAGAACGCACATATCATATTTCATGAGTTTTCGAAACAAGTTTTTTTCGGCCGAATGGCTAATTCTTTGATCTAATGTAAGTTAAACGGCTTCGCATGAAACGACGTCAATTTTCGAGGTGTCAATTTCATCAATTTTATTTGCTCATATCGATGCTCTAGTGTCCGTTAGTAAATATTTGGCTCTTATTCGAGGAAAACGGCGACCGTCGCCCGCATTGATGTCGTGATATTGATGATGAGAAAAGATTGTTTATTTTTTGTCCATTTTACGGACAAGATATTAAGGTCAAACTTTGTATGACTGATCTCCACAACATGTAGAACGCTCATATAATATTTCATGAGTTTTCGAGACAACTTTTTTTCGGCCGAATGGCTAATTTTTTTATCTAATGTAAATTAAACGGCGTCGCATGAAACGACGTCAATTTTCGAGGTGTCAATTTCATCAATTTTATTTGCTCATATCGATGCTCTAGTGTCCAGTCGAGTAAATATTTGGCTCTTATTCGAAGAAAATGGCGAGCGTCACCCTCATTGATGTCGTGATATGGATGACGAAAAAAAGATTGTTTATTTTTTGCCCATTTTACGGACAAGATATTAAGGTCAAACTTTGTATGACTGATCTCCACAACATGTAGAACGCACATATCATATTTCACGAGTTTTCGAGACAATTTTTTTTCGGCCGAATGGCTAATTATTTGATCTAATGTAAATTAAATGGCTTCGTATGAAACGACGTCAATTTTCGAGGTGTCAATTTCATCAATTTTATTTGCTCATATCGATGCTCTAGTGTCCGTCAGTAAATATTTGGCTCTTATTCGAAGAAAATGGCGAGCGTCGCCCTCATTGATGTCGTGATATTGATGATGAAAAAAGATTGTTTATTTTTTGTCCATTTTACGGACAAGATATTAAGGTCAAACTTTCTATGACTGATCTCCACAACATGTAGAACGCACATATAATATTTCACGAGTTTTCGAGACAATTTTTTTCGGCCGAATGGCTAATTATTTGATCTAATGTAAATTAAATGGCTTCGCATGAAACGACGGCAAGTTCCCAGGTGTCATTTTCATCAATTTTATTGGTTGAAATCGATGCTCTAGTGCCCGTTAATAAATATTTGGCTCTTATTCGAGAAAAACGGCGACCGTCGCCCGCATTGATGTCGTGATATTGATGATGAGAAAAGATTGTTTATTTTTTGTCCATTATTTGATATAATGTAAATTAAATGGCTTCGCATGAAACGACGTCAATTTTCGAGGTGTCAATTTCATCAATTTTATTTGCTCATATCGATGCTCTAGTGTCCGTCAGTAAATATTTGGCTCTTATTCGAAGAAAATGGCGAGCGTCGCCCTCATTGATGTCGTGATATTGATGATGAAAAAAGATTGTTTATTTTTTGTCCATTTTACGGACAAGTTATTAAGGTCAAACTTTCTATGACTGATCTCCACAACATGTAGAACGCACATATAATATTTCACGAGTTTTCGAGACAATTTTTTTCGGCCGAATGGCTAATTATTTGATCTAATGTAAATTAAATGGCTTCGCATGAAACGACGGCAATTTTCCAGTGTCAATTTCATCAATTTTATTGGTTCAAATTGATGCTCTAGTGCCCGTTAGTAAATATTTGGCTCTTATTTGAAGAAAACGGTGAGTGTCGTCCCCCATTGATGTCGTGATATTGATGAGAAAAAAAGATTGATTATTTTTTTGCCCATTTTACGGACAAGATATTAAGGTCAAACTTTGTATGACTGATCTCCACAACATGTAGAACGCACATATCATATTTCACGAGTTTTCGAAACAACTTTTTTTCGACCGAATGGCTAATATTTTTGATCTAATGTAAATTAAACGGCTTCGAATGAAATGACGACAATTTTCGAGGTGTCAATTTCATCAATTTTATTGGTTCAAATCAATGCTCTAGTGCCCGTTAGTAAATATTTGGCTCTTATTTGAAGAAAACGGTGAGTGTCGGCCTCATTGATGTCGTGATATTGATGAGAAAAAAGATTGTTTATTTTTTGCCCATTTTACGGACAAGATATTATGGTCAAACTTTGTATGACTGATCTCCACAACATGTAGAACGCACATATTATATTTCACGAGTTTTCGAGACAATTGTTTTTCGGCCGAATGGCTAATTATTTGATCTAATGTAAATTAAATGGCTTCGTATGAAATGACGGCAATTTTCCAGGTGTCAATTTCATCAATTTTATTGGTTCAAATCAATGCTCTAGTGCCCGTTAGTAAATATTTGGCTCTTATTTGAAGAAAACGGTGAGTGTCGGCCTCATTGATGTCGTGATATTGATGAGAAAGAAGATTGTTTATTTTTTGCCCATTTTACGGACAAGATATTAAGGTCAAACTTTGTATGACTGATCTCCACAACATGTAGAACGCACATATCATATTTCATGAGTTTTCGAAACAACTTTTTTTCGGCCGAATGGCTAATTTTTTGATCTAATGTAAGTTAAACGGCTTCGCATGAAACGACGTCAATTTTCGAGGTGTCAATTTCATCAATTTTATTTGCTCATATCGATGCTCTAGGGTCCGTTAGTAAATATTAGGCTCTTATTCGAGGAAAACGGCGACCGTCGGCCGCATTGATGTCGTGATCTTGATGATGAGAAAAGATTGTTTATTTTTTGTCCATTTTACGGACAAGATATTAAGGTCAAACTTTGTATGACTGATCTCCACAACATGTAGAACGCTCATATAATATTTCATGAGTTTTCGAGACAACTTTTTTTCGGCCGAATGGCTAATTTTTTTATCTAATGTAAATTAAACGGCGTCGCATGAAACGACGTCAATTTTCGAGGTGTCAATTTCATCAATTTTATTTGCTCATATCGATGCTCTAGTGTCCGTCAGTAAATATTTGGCTCTTATTCGAAGAAAATGGCGAGCGTCACCCTCATTGATGTCGTGATATGGATGACGAAAAAAGATTGTTTATTTTTTGTCCATTTTACGGACAAGATATTAAGGTCAAACTTTCTATGACTGATCTCCACAACATGTAGAACGCACATATAATATTTCACGAGTTTTCGAGACAAATTTTTTTGGCCGAATGGCTAATTATTTGATATAATGTAAATTAAATGGCTTCGTATGAAACGACGTCAATTTTCGAGGTGTCAATTTCATCAATTTTATTTGCTCATATCGATGCTCTAGTGTCCGTCAGTAAATATTTGGCTCTTATTCGAAGAAAATGGCGAGCGTCGCCCTCATTGATGTCGTGATATTGATGATGAAAAAAGATTGTTTATTTTTTGTCCATTTTACGGACAAGATATTAAGGTCAAACTTTCTATGACTGATCTCCACAACATGTAGAACGCACATATAATATTTCACGAGTTTTCGAGACAATTTTTTTCGGCCGAATGGCTAATTATTTGATCTAATGTAAATTAAATGGCTTCGCATGAAACGACGGCAAGTTTCCAGGTGTCATTTTCATCAATTTTATTGGTTGAAATCGATGCTCTAGTGCCCGTTAATAAATATTTGGCTCTTATTCGAGAAAAACGGCGACCGTCGCCCGCATTGATGTCGTGATATTGATGATGAGAAAAGATTGTTTATTTTTTGTCCATTGTTTGATATAATGTAAATTAAATGGCTTCGCATGAAACGACGTCAATTTTCGAGGTGTCAATTTCATCAATTTTATTTGCTCATATCGATGCTCTAGTGTCCGTCAGTAAATATTTGGCTCTTATTCGAAGAAAATGGCGAGCGTCGCCCTCATTGATGTCGTGATATTGATGATGAGAAAAGATTGTTTATTTTTTTGTCCATTTTACTGACAAGATATTAAGGTCAAACTTTCTATGACTGATCTCCACAACATGTAGAACGCACATATAATATTTCACGAGTTTTCGAGACAATTTTTTTTCGCCGAATGGCTAATTATTTGATCTAATGTAAATTAAATGGCTTCGCATGGAAACGACGGCATGTTTCCAGTGTCATTTTCATCAATTTTATTGGTTGAAATCGATGCTCTAGTGCCCGTTAATAAATATTTGGCTCTTATTCGAGAAAAACGGCGACGGTCGCCCGCATTGATGTCGTGATATTGATGATGAGAAAAGATTGTTTATTTTTTTGTCCATTTTACCGAAAAGATATTAAGGTCAAACATTGTATGACTGATCTCCACAACATGTAGAACGCACATATAATATTTCACGAGTTTTCGAGACAATTTTTTTCGCCGAATGGCTAATTATTTGATCTAATGTAAATTAAATGGCTTTCGCATGAAACGACGGCAAGTTTTCCAGTGCCATTTTCATCAATTTTATTGGTTGAAATCGATGCTCTAGTGCCCGTTAATAAATATTTTGCTCTTATTTGAGAAAAACGGCGACCGTCGCCCGCATTGATGTCGTGATATTGATGATGAGAAAAGATTGTTTATTTTTTTGTCCATTTTACTGGAAAAGATATTAAGGTCAAACATTGTATGACTGATCTCCACAACATGTAGAACGCTCATATAATATTTCACGAGTTTTCGAGACACCTTTTTTTCAGCCGAATGGCTAGATTTTTTTATCTAATGTAAATTAAACGGCTTCGCATGAAATGACGTCAATTTTCGAGGTGTCAATTTCATCAATTTTATTTGCTCATATCGATGCTCTAGTGCCCGTTAATAAATATTTGGCTCTTATTCGAGGAAAAACGGCGAGCGTCACCCCTCATTGATGTCGTGATATTGATGACGAAAAAAGATTGTTTATTTTTTGTCCATTTTACGGAAAAGATATTAAGGTCAAACTTTCTATGACTGATCTCCACAACATGTAGAACGCACATATAATATTTCACGAGTTTTCGAGACAATTTTTTTCGGCCGAATGGCTAATTATTTGATCTAATGTAAATTAAATGGCTTCGCATGGAACGACGGCAAGTTTCCAGGTGTCATTTTCATCAATTTTATTGGTTGAAATCGATGCTCTAGTGCCCGTTAATAAATATTTGGCTCTTATTCGAGAAAAACGGCGACCGTCGCCCGCATTGATGTCGTGATATTGATGATGAGAAAAGATTGTTTATTTTTTGTCCATTTTACCGAAAAGATATTAAGGTCAAACATTGTATGACTGATCTCCACAACATGTAGAACGCACATATAATATTTCACGAGTTTTCGAGACAATTTTTTTCGGCCGAATGGCTAATTATTTGATCTAATGTAAATTAAATGGCTTCGCATGAAACGACGGCAAGTTTCCAGGTGCCATTTTCATCAATTTTATTGGTTGAAATCGATGCTCTAGTGCCCGTTAATAAATATTTTGCTCTTATTCGAGAAAAACGGCGACCGTCGCCCGCATTGATGTCGTGATATTGATGATGAGAAAAGATTGTTTATTTTTTGTCCATTTTACGGAAAAGATATTAAGGTCAAACATTGTATGACTGATCTCCACAACATGTAGAACGCTCATATAATATTTCACGAGTTTTCGAGACACCTTTTTTTCGGCCGAATGGCTAATTTTTTTATCTAATGTAAATTAAACGGCTTCGCATGAAATGACGTCAATTTTCGAGGTGTCAATTTCATCAATTTTATTTGCTCATATCGATGCTCTAGTGCCCGTTAATAAATATTTGGCTCTTATTCGAGAAAAACGGCGAGCGTCACCCCTCATTGATGTCGTGATATTGATGACGAAAAAAGATTGTTTATTTTTTTGTCCATTTTACTGAAAAGATATTAAGGTCAAACTTTCTATGACTGATCTCCACAACATGTAGAACGCACGTATAATATTTCACGAGTTTTCGAGACAATTTTTTTTTCAGCCGAATGGCTAATTATTTGATCTAATGTAAATTAAATGGCTTCGCATGAAACGACGGCAAGTTTTCCGAGTGTCATTTTCATCAATTTTATTGGTTGAAATCGATGCTCTAGTGCCCGTTAATAAATATTTGGCTCTTATTCGAGAAAAAACGGCGACCGTCGCCCGCATTGATGCCGTGATATTGATGATGAGAAAAGATTGTTTATTTTTTGTCCATTTTACGGACAAGATATTAAGGTCAAACTTTCTATGACTGATCTCCACAACATGTAGAACGCACATATAATATTTCACGAGTTTGGAGACACCTTTTTTTCGGCCGAATGGCTAATTTTTTTTATCTAATGTAAATTAAACGGCTTTCGCATGAAATGACGTCAATTTTCGAGGTGTCAATTTCATCAATTTTATTTGCTCATATCGATGCTCTAGTGTCCGTCAGTAAATATTTGGCTCTTATTCGAAGAAAATGGCGAGCGTCACCCTCATTGATGTCGTGATATGGATGACGAAAAAAGATTGTTTATTTTTTTGTCCATTTTACTGACAAGATATTAAGGTCAAACTTTCTATGACTGATCTCCACAACATGTAGAACGCACATATAATATTTCACGAGGTTTTCGAGACAATTTTTTTTCGGCCGAATGGTTAATTATTTGATCTAATGTAAATTAAATGGCTTCGCATGAAACGACGGCAAGTTTCCGAGTGTCATTTTCATCAATTTTATTTGGTTGAAATCGATGCTCTAGTGCCCGTTAATAAATATTTGGCTCTTATTCGAGAAAAACGGCGACCGTCGCCCGCATTGATGTCGTGATATTGATGATGAGAAAAGATTGTTTATTTTTTGTCCATTTTACTGGAAAAGATATTAAGGTCAAACATTGTATGACTGATCTCCACAACATGTAGAACGCACGTATAATATTTCACGAGTTTTTCGAGACAATTTTTTTTCGGCCGAATGGCTAATTATTTGATCTAATGTAAATTAAATGGCTTCGCATGAAACGACGGCAAGTTTCGAGTGCCATTTTCATCAATTTTATTGGTTGAAATCGATGCTCTAGTGCCCGTTAATAAATATTTTGCTCTTATTCGAGAAAAACGGCGATCGTCGCCCGCATTGATGTCGTGATATTGATGATGAGAAAAGATTGTTTATTTTTTTGTCCATTTTACTGGAAAAGATATTAAGGTCAAACATTGTATGACTGATCTCCACAACATGTAGAACGCACATATAATATTTCACGAGTTTTCGAGACACCTTTTTTTTCGGCCGAATGGCTAATTATTTGATCTAATGTAAATTAAATGGCTTCGCATGAAACGACGGCAAGTTTTCGAGTGTCATTTTCATCAATTTTATTGGTTGAAATCGATGCTCTAGTGCCCGTTAATAAATATTTGGCTCTTATTCGAGAAAAACGGCGACCGTCGCCCGCATTGATGTCGTGATATTGATGATGAGAAAAGATTGTTTATTTTTTTGTCCATTTTACTGAAAAGATATTAAGGTCAAACATTGTATGACTGATCTCCCACAACATGTAGAACGCACATATAATATTTCACGAGTTTTCGAGACAATTTTTTTTTCGGCCGAATGGCTAATTATTTGATCTAATGTAAATTAAATGGCTTCGCATGAAACGACGTGCAAGTTTCCAGTGCCATTTTCATCAATTTTATTGGTTGAAATCGATGCTCTAGTGCCCGTTAATAAATATTTTGCTCTTATTCGAGAAAAACGGCGACCGTCGCCCGCATTGATGTCGTGATATTGATGATGAGAAAAGATTGTTTATTTTTTTGTCCATTTTACTGAAAAGATATTAAGGTCAAACATTGTATGACTGATCTCCACAACATGTAGAACGCTCATATAATATTTCACGAGTTTTCGAGACACCTTTTTTTCGGCCGAATGGCTAATTTTTTTATCTAATGTAAATTAAACGGCTTCGCATGAAATGACGTCAATTTTCGAGGTGTCAATTTCATCAATTTTATTTGCTCATATCGATGCTCTAGTGCCCGTTAATAAATATTTGGCTCTTATTCGAGAAAAACGGCGAGCGTCACCCTCATTGATGTCGTGATATTGATGACGAAAAAAGATTGTTTATTTTTTTGTCCATTTTACTGGAAAAGATATTAAGGTCAAACTTTCTATGACTGATCTCCACAACATGTAGAACGCACATATAATATTTCACGAGTTTTCGAGACACCTTTTTTTCTACCGAATGGCTAATTTTTTTTATCTAATGTAAATTAAACGGCTTCGCATGAAATGACGTCAATTTTCGAGGTGTCAATTTCATCAATTTTATTTGCTCATATCGATGCTCTAGTGCCCGTTAATAAATATTTGGCTCTTATTCGAGAAAAACGGCGAGCGTCACCCTCATTGATGTCGTGATATTGATGACGAAAAAAGATTGTTTATTTTTTGTCCATTTTACGGAAAAGATATTAAGGTCAAACTTTCTATGACTGATCTCCACAACATGTAGAACGCACATATAATATTTCACGAGTTTTCGAGACAATTTTTTTCGGCCGAATGGCTAATTATTTGATCTAATGTAAATTAAATGGCTTCGCATGAAACGACGGCAAGTTTCGAGTGTCATTTTCATCAATTTTATTGGTTGAAATCGATGCTCTAGTGCCCGTTAATAAATATTTGGCTCTTATTCGAGAAAAACGGTGATCGTCGCCCGCATTGATGTCGTGATATTGATGATGAGAAAAGATTGTTTATTTTTTGTCCATTTTACGGAAAAGATATTAAGGTCAAACATTGTATGACTGATCTCCACAACATGTAGAACGCACATATAATATTTCACGAGTTTTCGAGACAATTTTTTTTCAGCCGAATGGCTAATTATTTGATCTAATGTAAATTAAATGGCTTCGCATGAAACGACGGCAAGTTTTCCAGTGTCATTTTCATCAATTTTATTGGTTGAAATCGATGCTCTAGTGCCCGTTAATAAATATTTTGCTCTTATTCGAGAAAAACGGCGACCGTCGCCCGCATTGATGTCGTGATATTGATGATGAGAAAAGATTGTTTATTTTTTTGTCCATTTTACTGAAAAGATATTAAGGTCAAACATTTTATGACTGATCTCCACAACATGTAGAACGCTCATATAATATTTCACGAGTTTTCGAGACAACTTTTTTTCGGCCGAATGGCTAATTTTTTTATCTAATGTAAATTAAACGGCTTCGCATGAAAAGACGTCAATTTTCGAGGTGTCAATTTCATCAATTTTATTTGCTCATATCGATGCTCTAGTGCCCGTTAATAAATATTTGGCTCTTATTCGAGAAAAACGGCGAGCGTCACCCTCATTGATGTCGTGATATTGATGACGAAAAAAGATTGTTTATTTTTTGTCCATTTTACGGAAAAGATATTAAGGTCAAACTTTCTATGACTGATCTCCACAACATGTAGAACGCACGTATAATATTTCACGAGTTTTCGAGACAATTTTTTTTCAGCCGAATGGCTAATTATTTGATCTAATGTAAATTAAATGGCTTCGCATGAAACGACGGCAAGTTTTCGAGTGTCATTTTCATCAATTTTATTGGTTGAAATCGATGCTCTAGTGCCCGTTAATAAATATTTGGCTCTTATTCGAGAAAAACGGCGACCGTCGCCCGCATTGATGTCGTGATATTGATGATGAGAAAAAGATTGTTTATTTTTTTGTCCATTTTACTGGACAAGATATTAAGGTCAAACTTTCTATGACTGATCTCCACAACATGTAGAACGCACATATAATATTTCACGAGTTTTCGAGACACCTTTTTTTTCGGCCGAATGGCTAATTTTTTTTTATCTAATGTAAATTAAACGGCTTCGCATGAAATGACGTCAATTTTCGAGGTGTCAATTTCATCAATTTTATTTGCTCATATCGATGCTCTAGTGTCCGTCAAGTAAATATTTGGCTCTTATTCGAAGAAAATGGCGAGCGTCACCCTCATTGATGTCGTGATATGGATGACGAAAAAAGATTGTTTATTTTTTTGTCCATTTTACGGACAAGATATTAAGGTCAAACTTTCTATGACTCGATCTCCACAACATGTAGAACGCACATATAATATTTCACGAGGTTTCGAGACAATTTTTTTCGGCCGAATGGTTAATTATTTGATCTAATGTAAATTAAATGGCTTCGCATGAAACGACGGCAAGTTTCCAAGTGTCATTTTCATCAATTTTCTTGGTTGAAATCGATGCTCTAGTGCCCGTTAATAAATATTTGGCTCTTATTCGAGAAAAACGGCGACCGTCGCCCGCATTGATGTCGTGATATTGATGATGAGAAAAGATTGTTTATTTTTTGTCCATTTTACGGAAAAGATATTAAGGTCAAACATTGTATGACTGATCTCCACAACATGTAGAACGCACATATAATATTTCACGAGTTTTTCGAGACAATTTTTTTTCAGTCGAATGGCTAATTATTTGATCTAATGTAAATTAAATGGCTTCGCATGAAACGACGGCAAGTTTCCAGTGCCATTTTCATCAATTTTATTGGTTGAAATCGATGCTCTAGTGCCCGTTAATAAATATTTTGCTCTTATTCGAGAAAAACGGCGATCGTCGCCCGCATTGATGTCGTGATATTGATGATGAGAAAAGATTGTTTATTTTTTTGTCCATTTTACTGGAAAAGATATTAAGGTCAAACATTGTATGACTGATCTCCACAACATGTAGAACGCACATATAATATTTCACGAGTTTTCGAGACACCTTTTTTTCGGCCGAATGGCTAATTATTTGATCTAATGTAAATTAAATGGCTTCGCATGGAACGACGGCAAGTTTTCGAGTGTCATTTTCATCAATTTTATTGGTTGAAATCGATGCTCTAGTGCCCGTTAATAAATATTTGGCTCTTATTCGAGAAAAACGGCGACCGTCGCCCGCATTGATGTCGTGATATTGATGATGAGAAAAGATTGTTTATTTTTTGTCCATTTTACCGAAAAGATATTAAGGTCAAACATTGTATGACAGATCTCCACAACATGTAGAACGCACATATAATATTTCACGAGTTTTCGAGACAATTTTTTTCGGCCGAATGGCTAATTATTTGATCTAATGTAAATTAAATGGCTTCGCATGAAACGACGGCAAGTTTCCAGGTGCCATTTTCATCAATTTTATTGGTTGAAATCGATGCTCTAGTGCCCGTTAATAAATATTTTGCTCTTATTCGAGAAAAACGGCGACCGTCGCCCGCATTGATGTCGTGATATTGATGATGAGAAAAGATTGTTTATTTTTTTGTCCATTTTACTGAAAAGATATTAAGGTCAAACATTGTATGACTGATCTCCACAACATGTAGAACGCTCATATAATATTTCACGAGTTTTCGAGACACCTTTTTTTCGGCCGAATGGCTAATTTTTTTATCTAATGTAAATTAAACGGCTTCGCATGAAATGACGTCAATTTTCGAGGTGTGAATTTCATCAATTTTATTTGCTCATATCGATGCTCTAGTGCCCGTTAATAAATATTTGGCTCTTATTCGAGAAAAACGGCGAGCGTCACCCTCATTGATGTCGTGATATTGATGACGAAAAAGATTGTTTATTTTTTTGTCCATTTTACTGAAAAGATATTAAGGTCAAACTTTCTATGACTGATCTCCACAACATGTAGAACGCACATATAATATTTCACGAGTTTTCGAGACACCTTTTTTTCGGCCGAATGGCTAATTTTTTTTATCTAATGTAAATTAAACGGCTTCGCATGAAATGACGTCAATTTTCGAGGTGTCAATTTCATCAATTTTATTTGCTCATATCGATGCTCTAGTGCCCGTTAATAAATATTTGGCTCTTATTCGAAGAAAAACGGCGAGCGTCACCCTCATTGATGTCGTGATATTGATGACGAAAAAAGATTGTTTATTTTTTTGTCCATTTTACTGAAAAGATATTAAGGTCAAACTTTCTATGACCGATCTCCACAACATGTAGAACGCACATATAATATTTCACGAGTTTTCGAGACAATTTTTTTCGGCCGAATGGCTAATTATTTGATCTAATGTAAATTAAATGGCTTCGCATGAAACGACGGCAAGTTTCCAGGTGTCATTTTCATCAATTTTATTGGTTGAAATCGATGCTCTAGTGCCCGTTAATAAATATTTGGCTCTTATTCGAGAAAAACGGTGATCGTCGCCCGCATTGATGTCGTGATATTGATGATGAGAAAAGATTGTTTATTTTTTGTCCATTTTACGGAAAAGATATTAAGGTCAAACATTGTATGACTGATCTCCACAACATGTAGAACGCACATATAATATTTCACGAGTTTTCGAGACACCTTTTTTTCGGCCGAATGGCTAATTATTTGATCTAATGTAAATTAAATGGCTTCGCATGAAACGACGGCAAGTTTCAGGTGTCATTTTCATCAATTTTATTGGTTGAAATCGATGCTCTAGTGCCCGTTAATAAATATTTGGCTCTTATTCGAGAAAAACGGCGACCGTCGCCCGCATTGATGTCGTGGTATTGATGATGAGAAAAGATTGTTTATTTTTTTGTCCATTTTACTGAAAAGATATTAAGGTCAAACATTGTATGACTGATCTCCACAACATGTAGAACGCACATATAATATTTCACGAGTTTTCGAGACAATTTTTTTTCTAGCCGAATGGCTAATTATTTGATCTAATGTAAATTAAATGGCTTCGCATGAAACGACGGCAAGTTTCCGAGTGCCATTTTCATCAATTTTATTGGTTGAAATCGATGCTCTAGTGCCCGTTAATAAATATTTTGCTCTTATTCGAGAAAAACGGCGACCGTCGCCCGCATTGATGTCGTGATATTGATGATGAGAAAAGATTGTTTATTTTTTGTCCATTTTACGGAAAAGATATTAAGGTCAAACATTGTATGACTGATCTCCACAACATGTAGAACGCTCATATAATATTTCACGAGTTTTCGAGACACCTTTTTTTTCGGCCGAATGGCTAATTTTTTTTATCTAATGTAAATTAAACGGCTTCGCATGAAATGACGTCAATTTTCGAGGTGTGTATTTCATCAATTTTATTTGCTCATATCGATGCTCTAGTGCCCGTTAATAAATATTTGGCTCTTATTCGAGAAAAACGGCGAGCGTCACCCTCATTGATGTCGTGATATTGATGACGAAAAAAGATTGTTTATTTTTTGTCCATTTTACGGAAAAGATATTAAGGTCAAACTTTCTATGACTGATCTCCACAACATGTAGAACGCACATATAATATTTCACGAGTTTTCGAGACACCTTTTTTTCGGCCGAATGGCTAATTTTTTTATCTAATGTAAATTAAACGGCTTCGCATGAAATGACGTCAATTTTCGAGGTGTCAATTTCATCAATTTTATTTGCTCATATCGATGCTCTAGTGCCCGTTAATAAATATTTGGCTCTTATTCGAGAAAAACGGCGAGCGTCACCCTCATTGATGTCGTGATATTGATGACGAAAAAAGATTGTTTATTTTTTGTCCATTTTACGGAAAAGATATTAAGGTCAAACTTTCTATGACTGATCTCCACAACATGTAGAACGCACATATAATATTTCACGAGTTTTCGAGACAATTTTTTTCGGCCGAATGGCTAATTATTTGATCTAATGTAAATTAAATGGCTTCGCATGAAACGACGGCAAGTTTCCAGGTGTCATTTTCATCAATTTTATTGGTTGAAATCGATGCTCTAGTGCCCGTTAATAAATATTTGGCTCTTATTCGAGAAAAACGGCGATCGTCGCCCGCATTGATGTCGTGATATTGATGATGAGAAAAGATTGTTTATTTTTTTGTCCATTTTACTGGAAAAGATATTAAGGTCAAACATTGTATGACTGATCTCCACAACATGTAGAACGTACATATAATATTTCACGAGTTTTCGAGACACCTTTTTTTTCGACCGAATGGCTAATTATTTGATCTAATGTAAATTAAATGGCTTCGCATGGAAACGACGGCAAGTTTCAGGTGTCATTTTCATCAATTTTATTGGTTGAAATCGATGCTCTAGTGCCCGTTAATAAATATTTGGCTCTTATTCGAGAAAAACGGCGACCGTCGCCCGCATTGATGTCGTGATATTGATGATGAGAAAAGATTGTTTATTTTTTGTCCATTTTACGGAAAAGATATTAAGGTCAAACATTGTATGACTGATCTCCACAACATGTAGAACGCACATATAATATTTCACGAGTTTTCGAGACAATTTTTTTCAGCCGAATGGCTAATTATTTGATCTAATGTAAATTAAATGGCTTCGCATGAAACGACGGCAAGTTTCCAGGTGCCATTTTCATCAATTTTATTGGTTGAAATCGATGCTCTAGTGCCCGTTAATAAATATTTTGCTCTTATTCGAGAAAAACGGCGACCGTCGCCCGCATTGATGTCGTGATATTGATGATGAGAAAAGATTGTTTATTTTTTTGTCCATTTTACGGAAAAGATATTAAGGTCAAACATTGTATGACTGATCTCCACAACATGTAGAACGCTCATATAATATTTCACGAGTTTTCGAGACACCTTTTTTTCGGCCGAATGGCTAATTTTTTTTATCTAATGTAAATTAAACGGCTTCGCATGAAATGACGTCAATTTTCGAGGTGTGTATTTCATCAATTTTATTTGCTCATATCGATGCTCTAGTGCCCGTTAATAAATATTTGGCTCTTATTCGAGAAAAACGGCGAGCGTCACCCTCATTGATGTCGTGATATTGATGACGAAAAAAGATTGTTTATTTTTTTGTCCATTTTACTGGAAAAGATATTAAGGTCAAACTTTCTATGACTGATCTCCACAACATGTAGAACGCACATATAATATTTCACGAGTTTTCGAGACACCTTTTTTTCGGCCGAATGGCTAATTTTTTTATCTAATGTAAATTAAACGGCTTCGCATGAAATGACGTCAATTTTCGAGGTGTCAATTTCATCAATTTTATTTGCTCATATCGATGCTCTAGTGCCCGTTAATAAATATTTGGCTCTTATTCGAGAAAAACGGCGAGCGTCACCCTCATTGATGTCGTGATATTGATGACGAAAAAAGATTGTTTATTTTTTGTCCATTTTACGGAAAATATATTAAGGTCAAACTTTCTATGACTGATCTCCACAACATGTAGAACGCACATATAATATTTCACGAGTTTTCGAGACAATTTTTTTCGGCCGAATGGCTAATTATTTGATCTAATGTAAATTAAATGGCTTCGCATGAAACGACGGCAAGTTTCCAGGTGCCATTTTCATCAATTTTATTGGTTGAAATCGATGCTCTAGTGTCCGTCAGTAAATATTTGGCTCTTATTCGAAGAAAATGGCGAGCGTCACCCTCATTGATGTCGTGATATGGATGACGAAAAAAGATTGTTTATTTTTTTGTCCATTTTACTGGACAAGATATTAAGGTCAAACTTTCTATGACTGATCTCCACAACATGTAGAACGCAGATATAATATTTCACGAGGTTTTCGAGACAATTTTTTTTCAGCCGAATGGTTAATTATTTGATCTAATGTAAATTAAATGGCTTCGCATGAAACGACGGCAAGTTTCGAGTGTCATTTTCATCAATTTTATTGGTTGAAATCGATGCTCTAGTGCCCGTTAATAAATATTTGGCTCTTATTCGAGAAAAACGGCGACCAGTCGCCCGCATTGATGTCGTGATATTGATGATGAGAAAAGATTGTTTATTTTTTTGTCCATTTTACTGACAAGATATTAAGGTCAAACTTTCTATGACTGATCTCCACAACATGTAGAACGCACATATAATATTTCACGAGTTTTCGAGACAATTTTTTTTCAGCCGAATGGCTAATTATTTGATCTAATGTAAATTAAATGGCTTCGCATGAAACGACGGCAAGTTTCCAGGTGCCATTTTCATCAATTTTATTGGTTGAAATCGATGCTCTAGTGCCCGTTAATAAATATTTTGCTCTTATTCGAGAAAAACGGCGACCGTCGCCCGCATTGATGTCGTGATATTGATGATGAGAAAAGATTGTTTATTTTTTGTCCATTTTACGGAAAAGATATTAAGGTCAAACATTGTATGACTGATCTCCACAACATGTAGAACGCTCATATAATATTTCACGAGTTTTCGAGACACCTTTTTTTCGGCCGAATGGCTAATTTTTTTATCTAATGTAAATTAAACGGCTTCGCATGAAATGACGTCAATTTTCGAGGTGTGTATTTCATCAATTTTATTTGCTCATATCGATGCTCTAGTGCCCGTTAATAAATATTTGGCTCTTATTCGAGAAAAACGGCGAGCGTCACCCTCATTGATGTCGTGATATTGATGACGAAAAAAGATTGTTTATTTTTTGTCCATTTTACGGAAAAGATATTAAGGTCAAACTTTCTATGACTGATCTCCACAACATGTAGAACGCACATATAATATTTCACGAGTTTTCGAGACACCTTTTTTTCGGCCGAATGGCTAATTTTTTTATCTAATGTAAATTAAACGGCTTCGCATGAAATGACGTCAATTTTCGAGGTGTCAATTTCATCAATTTTATTTGCTCATATCGATGCTCTAGTGCCCGTTAATAAATATTTGGCTCTTATTCGAGAAAAACGGCGAGCGTCACCCTCATTGATGTCGTGATATTGATGACGAAAAAAGATTGTTTATTTTTTGTCCATTTTACGGAAAATATATTAAGGTCAAACTTTCTATGACTGATCTCCACAACATGTAGAACGCACATATAATATTTCACGAGTTTTCGAGACAATTTTTTTTTCGGCCGAATGGCTAATTATTTGATCTAATGTAAATTAAATGGCTTCGCATGAAACGACGGCAAGTTTTCGAGTGCCATTTTCATCAATTTTATTGGTTGAAATCGATGCTCTAGTGTCCGTCAGTAAATATTTGGCTCTTATTCGAAGAAAATGGCGAGCGTCGCCCTCATTGATGTCGTGATATGGATGACGAAAAAAGATTGTTTATTTTTTGTCCATTTTACGGACAAGATATTAAGGTCAAACTTTCTATGACTGATCTCCACAACATGTAGAATGCACATATAATATTTCACGAGGTTTCGAGACAATTTTTTTCGGCCGAATGGTTAATTATTTGATCTAATGTAAATTAAATGGCTTCGCATGAAATGACGGCAAGTTTCCAGGTGTCATTTTCATCAATTTTATTGGTTGAAATCGATGCTCTAGTGCCCGTTAATAAATATTTGGCTCTTATTCGAGAAAAACGGCGACCGTCGCCCGCATTGATGCCGTGATATTGATGATGAGAAAAGATTGTTTATTTTTGGTCCATTTTACGGAAAAGATATTAAGGTCAAACATTGTATGACTGATCTCCACAACATGTAGAACGCACGTATAATATTTCACGAGTTTTTGAGACAATTTTTTTCGGCCGAATGGCTAATTATTTGATCTAATGTAAATTAAATGGCTTCGCATGAAACGACGGCAAGTTTTCGAGTGCCATTTTCATCAATTTTATTTGGCTCAAATCGATGCTCTAGTGTCCAGTCAGTAAATATTTGGCTCTTATTCGAAGAAAATGGCGAGCGTCACCCTCATTGATGTCGTGATATGGATGACGAAAAAAAGATTGTTTATTTTTTTGTCCATTTTACGGACAAGATATTAAGGTCAAACTTTCTATGACTGATCTCCACAACATGTAGAACGCACGATATAATATTTCACGAGGTTTTCGAGACAATTTTTTTTCGGCCGAATGGTTAATTATTTGATCTAATGTAAATTAAATGGCTTCGCATGAAACGACGGCAAGTTTCCAGGTGTCATTTTCATCAATTTTATTGGTTGAAATCGATGCTCTAGTGCCCGTTAATAAATATTTGGCTCTTATTCGAGAAAAACGGCGACCGTCGCCCGCATTGATGCCGTGATATTGATGATGAGAAAAGATTGTTTATTTTTTGTCCATTTTACGGACAAGATATTAAGGTCAAACTTTGTATGACTGATCTCCACAACATGTAGAACGCACATATAATATTTCACGAGTTTGGAGACACCTTTTTTTCGGCCGAATGGCTAATTTTTTTATCTAATGTAAATTAAACGGCTTCGCATGAAATGACGTCAATTTTCGAGGTGTCAATTTCATCAATTTTATTTGCTCATATCGATGCTCTAGTGTCCGTCAGTAAATATTTGGCTCTTATTCGAAGAAAATGGCGAGCGTCACCCTCATTGATGTCGTGATATGGATGACGAAAAAAAGATTGTTTATTTTTTGTCCATTTTACGGACAAGATATTAAGGTCAAACTTTCTATGACTGATCTCCACAACATGTAGAACGCACATATAATATTTCACGAGGTTTCGAGACAATTTTTTCGGCCGAATGGTTAATTATTTGATCTAATGTAAATTAAATGGCTTCGCATGAAACGACGGCAAGTTTCCGAGTGTCATTTTCATCAATTTTATTTGGTTGAAATCGATGCTCTAGTGCCCGTTAATAAATATTTGGCTCTTATTCGAGAAAAACGGCGACCGTCGCCCGCATTGATGTCGTGATATTGATGATGAGAAAAGATTGTTTATTTTTTGTCCATTTTACGGAAAAGATATTAAGGTCAAACATTGTATGACTGATCTCCACAACATGTAGAACGCACGTATAATATTTCACGAGTTTTTGAGACAATTTTTTTCGGCCGAATGGCTAATTATTTGATCTAATGTAAATTAAATGGCTTCGCATGAAACGACGGCAAGTTTCCAGGTGCCATTTTCATCAATTTTATTGGTTGAAATCGATGCTCTAGTGTCCGTCAGTAAATATTTGGCTCTTATTCGAAGAAAATGGCGAGCGTCACCCTCATTGATGTCGTGATATGGATGACGAAAAAAGATTGTTTATTTTTTGTCCATTTTACGGACAAGATATTAAGGTCAAACTTTCTATGACTGATCTCCACAACATGTAGAACGCACGATATAATATTTCACGAGGTTTTCGAGACAATTTTTTTTCGGTCGAATGGTTAATTATTTGATCTAATGTAAATTAAATGGCTTCGCATGAAACGACGGCAAGTTTCAGGTGTCATTTTCATCAATTTTATTGGTTGAAATCGATGCTCTAGTGCCCGTTAATAAATATTTGGCTCTTATTCGAGAAAAACGGCGACCGTCGCCCGCATTGATGTCGTGATATTGATGATGAGAAAAGATTGTTTATTTTTTGTCCATTTTACGGAAAAGATATTAAGGTCAAACATTGTATGGCTGATCTCCACAACATGTAGAACGCACATATAATATTTCACGAGTTTTCGAGACACCTTTTTTTCGGCCGAATGGCTAATTTTTTTATCTAATGTAAATTAAACGGCTTCGCATGAAATGACGTCAATTTTCGAGGTGTTAATTTCATCAATTTTATTTGCTCATATCGATGCTCTAGTGTCCAGTCGGTAAATATTTGGCTCTTATTCGAAGAAAATGGCAAGCGTCACCCTCATTGATGTCGTGATATGGATGACGAAAAAAGATTGTTTATTTTTTTGTCCATTTTACGGACAAGATATTAAGGTCAAACTTTCTATGGCTGATCTCCACAACATGTAGAACGCACATATCATATTTCACGAGTTTTCGAGACAATTTTTTTTCGGCCGAATGGCTAATTATTTGATATAATGTAAATTAAATGGCTTCGCATGAAACGACGTCAATTTTTGAGGTGTCAATTTCATCAATTTTATTTGCTCATATCGATGCTCTAGTGTCCAGTCGAGTAAATATTTGGCTCTTATTCGAAGAAAATGGCAAGCGTCGCCCTCATTGATGTCGTGATATGGATGACGAAAAAAGATTGTTTATTTTTTGTCCATTTTACGGACAAGATATTAAGGTCAAACTTTCTATGACTGATCTCCACAACATGTAGAACGCACATATAATATTTCACGAGGTTTTCGAGACAATTTTTTTTCGGTCGAATGGTTAATTATTTGATCTAATGTAAATTAAATGGCTTCGCATGAAATGACGGCAAGTTTCCGGTGTCATTTTCATCAATTTTATTGGTTGAAATCGATGCTCTAGTGCCCGTTAATAAATATTTGGCTCTTATTCGAGAAAAACGGCGACCGTCGCCCGCATTGATGTCGTGATATTGATGATGAGAAAAGATTGTTTATTTTTTGTCCATTTTACGGAAAAGATATTAAGGTCAAACATTGTATGACTGATCTCCACAACATGTAGAACGCACATATAATATTTCACGAGTTTTGAGACACCTTTTTTTTTCGGTCGAATGGCTAATTTTTTTTTATCTAATGTAAATTAAACGGCTTCGCATGAAATGACGTCAATTTTCGAGGTGTCAATTTCATCAATTTTATTTGCTCATATCGATGCTCTAGTGTCCAGTCAGGTAAATATTTGGCTCTTATTCGAAGAAAATGGCGAGCGTCACCCTCATTGATGTCGTGATATGGATGACGAAAAAAAGATTGTTTATTTTTTGTCCATTTTACGGACAAGATATTAAGGTCAAACTTTCTATGGCTGATCTCCACAACATGTAGAACGCACATATAATATTTCACGAGGTTTTCGAGACAATTTTTTTTCGGCCGAATGGTTAATTATTTGATCTAATGTAAATTAAATGGCTTCGCATGAAACGACGGCAAGTTTCCGAGTGTCATTTTCATCAATTTTATTTGGTTGAAATCGATGCTCTAGTGCCCGTTAATAAATATTTGGCTCTTATTCGAGAAAAAGCGGCGACCGTCGCCCGCATTGATGTCGTGATATTGATGATGAGAAAAGATTGTTTATTTTTTTGTCCATTTTACGGAAAAGATATTAAGGTCAAACATTGTATGGTGATCTCCACAACATGTAGAACGCACGTATAATATTTCACGAGTTTTTGAGACAATTTTTTTTCGGTCGAATGGCTAATTATTTGATCTAATGTAAATTAAATGGCTTCGCATGAAACGACGGCAAGTTTTCCAGGTGTCAATTTTCATCAATTTTATTGGTTGAAATCGATGCTCTAGTGTCCAGTCGATAAATATTTGGCTCTTATTCGAAGAAAATGGCGAGCGTCACCCTCATTGATGTCGTGATATGGATGACGAAAAAAAGATTGTTTATTTTTTTGTCCATTTTACGGACAAGATATTAAGGTCAAACTTTCTATGACTGATCTCCACAACATGTAGAACGCATGATATAATATTTCACGAGGTTTTCGAGACAATTTTTTTTTCGGCCGAATGGTTAATTATTTGATCTAATGTAAATTAAATGGCTTCGCATGAAACGACGGCAAGTTTTCAGTGTCATTTTCATCAATTTTCTTGGTTGAAATCGATGCTCTAGTGCCCGTTAATAAATATTTGGCTCTTATTCGAGAAAAAACGGCGACCGTCGCCCGCATTGATGTCGTGATATTGATGATGAGAAAAGATTGTTTATTTTTTGTCCATTTTACGGAAAAGATATTAAGGTCAAACATTGTATGACTGATCTCCACAACATGTAGAACGCACATATAATATTTCACGAGTTTTCGAGACACCTTTTTTTCGGCCGAATGGCTAATTTTTTTATCTAATGTAAATTAAACGGCTTCGCATGAAATGATGTCAATTTTCGGGGTGTTAATTTCATCAATTTTATTTGCTCATATCGATGCTCTAGTGTCCAGTCAGGTAAATATTTGGCTCTTATTCGAAGAAAATGGCAAGCGTCACCCTCATTGATGTCGTGATATGGTTGATGAAAAAAAGATTGTTTATTTTTTTGTCCATTTTACGGACAAGATATTAAGGTCAAACTTTCTATGACTGATCTCCACAACATGTAGAACGCACATATAATATTTCACGAGTTTTCGAGACATTTTTTTTCGGCCGAATGGCTAATTATTTGATATAATGTAAATTAAATGGCTTCGCATGAAACGAGCGTCAATTTTTCGAGGTGTCAATTTCATCAATTTTATTTGCTCATATCGATGCTCTAGTGTCCAGTCAGGTAAATATTTGGCTCTTATTCGAAGAAAATGGCAAGCGTCGCCCTCATTGATGTCGTGATATGGATGACGAAAAAAGATTGTTTATTTTTTGTCCATTTTACGGACAAGATATTAAGGTCAAACTTTCTATGACTGATCTCCACAACATGTAGAACGCACATATAATATTTCACGAGGTTTCGAGACAATTTTTTTCGGCCGAATGGTTAATTATTTGATCTAATGTAAATTAAATGGCTTCGCATGAAATGACGGCAAGTTTTCAGGTGTCATTTTCATCAATTTTATTGGTTGAAATCGATGCTCTAGTGCCCGTTAATAAATATTTGGCTCTTATTCGAGAAAAAGCGGCGACCGTCGCCCGCATTGATGTCGTGATATTGATGATGAGAAAAGATTGTTTATTTTTTGTCCATTTTACGGAAAAGATATTAAGGTCAAACATTGTATGGTGATCTCCACAACATGTAGAACGCACATATAATATTTCACGAGTTTTCGAGACACCTTTTTTTCGGCCGAATGGCTAATTTTTTGATCTAATGTAAACTAAACGGCTTCGCATGAAATGACGTCAATTTTCGAGGTGTCAATTTCATCAATTTTATTTGCTCATATCGATGCTCTAGTGTCCAGTCAGTAAATATTTGGCTCTTATTCGAAGAAAATGGCGAGCGTCACCCTCATTGATGTCGTGATATGGATGACGAAAAAAAGATTGTTTATTTTTTTGTCCATTTTACGGACAAGATATTAAGGTCAAACTTTCTATGACTGATCTCCACAACATGTAGAACGCACATATAATATTTCACGAGGTTTTCGAGACAATTTTTTTTTCGGCCGAATGGTTAATTATTTGATCTAATGTAAATTAAATGGCTTCGCATGAAACGACGGCAAGTTTTCCAGGTGTCATTTTCATCAATTTTATTGGTTGAAATCGATGCTCTAGTGCCCGTTAATAAATATTTGGCTCTTATTCGAGAAAAACGGCGACCGTCGCCCGCATTGATGTCGTGATATTGATGATGAGAAAAGATTGTTTATTTTTTTGTCCATTTTACGGAAAAGATATTAAGGTCAAACATTGTATGACTGATCTCCACAACATGTAGAACGCACATATAATATTTCACGAGTTTTTCGAGACACCTTTTTTTTCGGCCGAATGGCTAATTTTTTTATCTAATGTAAATTAAACGGCTTCGCATGAAATGATGTCAATTTTCGGGGTGTTAATTTCATCAATTTTATTTGCTCATATCGATGCTCTAGTGTCCAGTCAGTAAATATTTGGCTCTTATTCGAAAGAAAATGGCGAGCGTCACCCTCATTGATGTCGTGATATGGATGACGAAAAAAGATTGTTTATTTTTTTGTCCATTTTACGGACAAGATATTAAGGTCAAACTTTCTATGACTGATCTCCACAACATGTAGAACGCACATATTATATTTCACGAGTTTTCGAGACATTTTTTTATCGGCCGAATGGCTAATTATTTGATATAATGTAAATTAAATGGCTTCGCATGAAACGACGTCAATTTTTCGAGGTGTCAATTTCATCAATTTTATTTGCTCATATCGATGCTCTAGTGTCCAGTCAAGTAAATATTTGGCTCTTATTCGAAGAAAATGGCGAGCGTCACCCTCATTGATGTCGTGATATGGATGACGAAAAAAGATTGTTTATTTTTTTGTCCATTTTACGGACAAGATATTAAGGTCAAACTTTCTATGACTGATCTCCACAACATGTAGAACGCAGATATAATATTTCACGAGGTTTTCGAGACAATTTTTTTTCGGCCGAATGGTTAATTATTTGATCTAATGTAAATTAAATGGCTTCGCATGAAACGACGTGCAAGTTTTCGAGTGTCATTTTCATCAATTTTATTTGGTTGAAATCGATGCTCTAGTGCCCGTTAATAAATATTTCGCTCTTATTCGAGAAAAACGGCGACCGTCGCCCGCATTGATGTCGTGATATTGATGATGAGAAAAGATTGTTTATTTTTTGTCCATTTTACGGAAAAGATATTAAGGTCAAACATTGTATGACTGATCTCCACAACATGTAGAACGCACATATAATATTTCACGAGTTTTCGAGACACCTTTTTTTCGGCCGAATGGCTAATTATTTGATCTAATGTAAATTAAATGGCTTCGCATGAAATGACGGCAAGTTTCCAGGTGTCATTTTCATCAATTTTATTGGTTGAAATCGATGCTCTAGTGCCCGTTAATAAATATTTGGCTCTTATTCGAGAAAAACGGCGACCGTCGCCCGCATTGATGTCGTGATATTGATGATGAGAAAAGATTGTTTATTTTTTGTCCATTTTACGGAAAAGATATTAAGGTCAAACATTGTATGACTGATCTCCACAACATGTAGAACGCACATATAATATTTCACGAGTTTTCGAGACACCTTTTTTTTCGGCCGAATGGCTAATTTTTTTATCTAATGTAAATTAAACGGCTTCGCATGAAATGACGTCAATTTTCGAGGTGTCAATTTCATCAATTTTATTTGCTCATATCGATGCTCTAGTGTCCGTCAGTAAATATTTGGCTCTTATTCGAAGAAAATGGCGAGCGTCACCCTCATTGATGTCGTGATATGGATGACGAAAAAAGATTGTTTATTTTTTGTCCATTTTACGGACAAGATATTAAGGTCAAACTTTCTATGACTGATCTCCACAACATGTAGAACGCAGATATAATATTTCACGAGGTTTCGAGACAATTTTTTTCGGCCGAATGGTTAATTATTTGATCTAATGTAAATTAAATGGCTTCGCATGAAACGACGGCAAGTTTCCAGGTGTCATTTTCATCAATTTTCTTGGTTGAAATCGATGCTCTAGTGCCCGTTAATAAATATTTGGCTCTTATTCGAGAAAAACAGCGACCGTCGCCCGCATTGATGTCGTGATATTGATGTTGAGAAAAGATTGTTTATTTTTTGTCCATTTTACGGAAAAGATATTAAGGTCAAACATTGTATGACTGATCTCCACAACATGTAGAACGCACATATAATATTTCACGAGTTTTCGAGACACCTTTTTTTCGGCCGAATGGCTAATTTTTTTATCTAATGTAAATTAAACGGCTTCGCATGAAATGACGTTAATTTTCGAGGTGTTAATTTCATCAATTTTATTTGCTCATATCGATGCTCTAGTGTCCGTCAGTAAATATTTGGCTCTTATTCGAAGAAAATGGCGAGCGTCACCCTCATTGATGTCGTGATATGGATGACGAAAAAAGATTGTTTATTTTTTGTCCATTTTACGGACAAGATATTAAGGTCAAACTTTCTATGACTGATCTCCACAACATGTAGAACGCACATATTATATTTCACGAGTTTTCGAGACATTTTTTTTCGGCCGAATGGCTAATTATTTGATATAATGTAAATTAAATGGCTTCGCATGAAACGACGTCAATTTTTGAGGTGTCAATTTCATCAATTTTATTTGCTCATATCGATGCTCTAGTGTCCGTCAGTAAATATTTGGCTCTTATTCGAAGAAAATGGCAAGCATCTCCCTCATTGATGTCGTGATATGGATGACGAAAAAAGATTGTTTATTTTTTGTCCATTTTACGGACAAGATATTAAGGTCAAACTTTCTATGACTGATCTCCACAACATGTAGAACGCACATATAATATTTCACGAGGTTTCGAGACAATTTTTTTCGGCCGAATGGTTAATTATTTGATCTAATGTAAATTAAATGGCTTCGCATGAAACGACGGCAAGTTTCCAGGTGTCATTTTCATCAATTTTATTGGTTGAAATCGATGCTCTAGTGCCCGTTAATAAATATTTGGCTCTTATTCGAGAAAAACGGCGACCGTCGCCCGCATTGATGTCGTGATATTGATGATGAGAAAAGATTGTTTATTTTTTGTCCATTTTACGGAAAAGATATTAAGGTCAAACATTGTATGACTGATCTCCAAACATGTAGAACGCACATATAATATTTCACGAGTTTTTGAGACAATTTTTTTCGGCCGAATGGCTAATTATTTGATCTAATGTAAATTAAATGGCTTCGCATGAAACGACGGCAAGTTTCCAGGTGCCATTTTCATCAATTTTATTGGTTGAAATCGATGCTCTAGTGCCCGTTAATAAATATTTTGCTCTTATTCGAGAAAAACGGCGACCGTCGCCCGCATTGATGTCGTGATATTGATGATAAGAAAAAGATTGTTTATTTTTTTGTCCATTTTACGGAAAAGATATTAAGGTCAAACATTGTATGACTGATCTCCACAACATGTAGAACGCACATATAATATTTCACGAGTTTTCGAGACACCTTTTTTTCAGCCGAATGGCTAATTTTTTAATCTAATGTAAATTAAACGGCTTCGCATGAAATGACGTCAATTTTCGAGGTTTCAATTTCATCAATTTTATTTGCTCATATCGATGCTCTAGTGTCCAGTCGAGTAAATATTTGGCTCTTATTCGAAGAAAATGGCGAGCGTCACCCTCATTGATGTCGTGATATGGATGACGAAAAAAGATTGTTTATTTTTTGTCCATTTTACGGACAAGATATTAAGGTCAAACTTTCTATGACTGATCTCCACAACATGTAGAACGCACATATAATATTTCACGAGTTTTTGAGACAATTTTTTTCGGCTGAATGGCTAATTATTTGATATAATGTAAATTAAATGGCTTCGCATGAAACGACGTCAATTTTCGAGGTGTCAATTTCATCAATTTTATTTGCTCATATCGATGCTCTAGTGTCCGTCAGTAAATATTTGGCTCTTATTCGAAGAAAATGGCGAGCGTCGCCCTCATTGATGTCGTGATATTGATGATGAAAAAAGATTGTTTATTTTTTGTCCATTTTACGTGACAAGATATTAAGGTCAAACTTTCTATGATCGATCTCCACAACATGTAGAACGCACATATAATATTTCACGAGTTTTCGAGACAATTTTTTTGGGCCGAATGGCTAATTATTTGATCTAATGTAAATTAAATGGCTTCGCATGAAACGACGACAAGTTTCCAGGTGTCATTTTCATCAATTTTATTGGTTGAAATCGATGCTCTAGTGCCCGTTAATAAATATTTGGCTCTTATTCGAGAAAAACGGCGACCGTCGCCCGCATTGATGTCGTGATATTGATGATGAGAAAAGATTGTTTATTTTTTGTCCATTTTACGGAAAAGATATTAAGGTCAAACATTGTATGACTGATCTCCACAACATGTAGAACGCACATATAATATTTCACGAGTTTTCGAGACACCTTTTTTTCGGCCGAATGGCTAATTTTTTTATCTAATGTAAATTAAACGGCTTCGCATGAAATGACGTCAATTTTCGAGGTGTCAATTTCATCAATTTTATTTGCTCATATCGATGCTCTAGTGTCCGTCAGTAAATATTTGGCTCTTATTCGAAGAAAATGGCGAGCGTCACCCTCATTGATGTCGTGATATGGATGACGAAAAAAGATTGTTTATTTTTTGTCCATTTTACGGACAAGATATTAAGGTCAAACTTTCTATGACTGATCTCCACAACATGTAGAACGCACATATAATATTTCACGAGTTTTCGAGACAATTTTTTTTCAGCCGAATGGCTAATTATTTGATATAATGTAAATTAAATGGCTTCGCATGAAACGACGTCAATTTTTGAGGTGTCAATTTCATCAATTTTATTTGCTCATATCGATGCTCTAGTGTCCAGTCGAGTAAATATTTGGCTCTTATTCGAAGAAAATGGCAAGCATCTCCCTCATTGATGTCGTGATATGGATGACGAAAAAAGATTGTTTATTTTTTTGTCCATTTTACTGGACAAGATATTAAGGTCAAACTTTCTATGACTGATCTCCACAACATGTAGAACGCACATATAATATTTCACGAGGTTTCGAGACAATTTTTTTCGGCCGAATGGTTAATTATTTGATCTAATGTAAATTAAATGGCTTCGCATGAAACGACGGCAAGTTTCCAGGTGTCATTTTCATCAATTTTATTGGTTGAAATCGATGCTCTAGTGCCCGTTAATAAATATTTGGCTCTTATTCGAGAAAAACGGCGACCGTCGCCCGCATTGATGTCGTGATATTGATGATGAGAAAAGATTGTTTATTTTTTGTCCATTTTACGGAAAAGATATTAAGGTCAAACATTGTATGACTGATCTCCACAACATGTAGAACGCACATATAATATTTCACGAGTTTTTGAGACAATTTTTTTCGGCCGAATGGCTAATTATTTGATCTAATGTAAATTAAATGGCTTCGCATGAAACGACGGCAAGTTTCCAGGTGCCATTTTCATCAATTTTATTGGTTGAAATCGATGCTCTAGTGCCCGTTAATAAATATTTTGCTCTTATTCGAGAAAAACGGCGACCGTCGCCCGCATTGATGTCGTGATATTGATGATAAGAAAAGATTGTTTATTTTTTGTCCATTTTACGGAAAAGATATTAAGGTCAAACATTGTATGACTGATCTCCACAACATGTAGAACGCACATATAATATTTCACGAGTTTTCGAGACACCTTTTTTTTTCAGCCGAATGGCTAATTTTTTTTATCTAATGTAAATTAAACGGCTTCGCATGAAATGACGTCAATTTTCGAGGTTTCAATTTCATCAATTTTATTTGCTCATATCGATGCCCTAGTGTCCGTCAGTAAATATTTGGCTCTTATTCGAAGAAAATGGCGAGCGTCACCCTCATTGATGTCGTGATATGGATGACGAAAAAAGATTGTTTATTTTTTTGTCCATTTTACTGGACAAGATATTAAGGTCAAACTTTCTATGACTGATCTCCACAACATGTAGAACGCACATATAATATTTCACGAGTTTTTGAGACAAATTTTTTCGGCTGAATGGCTAATTATTTGATATAATGTAAATTAAATGGCTTCGCATGAAACGACGTCAATTTTCGAGGTGTCAATTTCATCAATTTTATTTGCTCATATCGATGCTCTAGTGTCCGTCAGTAAATATTTGGCTCTTATTCGAAGAAAATGGCGAGCGTCGCCCTCATTGATGTCGTGATATTGATGATGAAAAAAGATTGTTTATTTTTTGTCCATTTTACGTACAAGATATTAAGGTCAAACTTTCTATGACTGATCTCCACAACATGTAGAACGCACATATAATATTTCACGAGTTTTCGAGACAATTTTTTTGGGCCGAATGGCTAATTATTTGATCTAATGTAAATTAAATGGCTTCGCATGAAACGACGACAAGTTTCCAGGTGCCATTTTCATCAATTTTATTGGTTGAAATCGATGCTCTAGTGCCCGTTAATAAATATTTTGCTCTTATTCGAGAAAAACGGCGACCGTCGCCCGCATTGATGTCGTGATATTGATGATAAGAAAAGATTGTTTATTTTTTGTCCATTTTACGGAAAAGATATTAAGGTCAAACATTGTATGACTGATCTCCACAACATGTAGAACGCACATATAATATTTCACGAGTTTTCGAGACACCTTTTTTTCAGCCGAATGGCTAATTTTTTTATCTAATGTAAATTAAACGGCTTCGCATGAAATGACGTCAATTTTCGAGGTTTCAATTTCATCAATTTTATTTGCTCATATCGATGCCCTAGTGTCCGTCAGTAAATATTTGGCTCTTATTCGAAGAAAATGGCGAGCGTCACCCTCATTGATGTCGTGATATGGATGACGAAAAAAGATTGTTTATTTTTTGTCCATTTTACGGACAAGATATTAAGGTCAAACTTTCTATGACTGATCTCCACAACATGTAGAACGCACATATAATATTTCACGAGTTTTTGAGACAAATTTTTTTCGGCTGAATGGCTAATTATTTGATATAATGTAAATTAAATGGCTTCGCATGAAACGACGTCAATTTTCGAGGTGTCAATTTCATCAATTTTATTTGCTCATATCGATGCTCTAGTGTCCAGTCGAGTAAATATTTGGCTCTTATTCGAAGAAAATGGCGAGCGTCGCCCTCATTGATGTCGTGATATTGATGATGAAAAAAAGATTGTTTATTTTTTTGTCCATTTTACGTACAAGATATTAAGGTCAAACTTTCTATGACTGATCTCCACAACATGTAGAACGCACATATAATATTTCACGAGTTTTCGAGACAATTTTTTTGGGCCGAATGGCTAATTATTTGATCTAATGTAAATTAAATGGCTTCGCATGAAACGACGACAAGTTTCCAGGTGCCATTTTCATCAATTTTATTGGTTGAAATCGATGCTCTAGTGCCCGTTAATAAATATTTTGCTCTTATTCGAGAAAAACGGCGACCGTCGCCCGCATTGATGTCGTGATATTGATGATAAGAAAAGATTGTTTATTTTTTTGTCCATTTTACGGAAAAGATATTAAGGTCAAACATTGTATGACTGATCTCCACAACATGTAGAACGCACATATAATATTTCACGAGTTTTCGAGACACCTTTTTTTCAGCCGAATGGCTAATTTTTTTATCTAATGTAAATTAAACGGCTTCGCATGAAATGACGTCAATTTTCGAGGTTTCAATTTCATCAATTTTATTTGCTCATATCGATGCTCTAGTGTCCAGTCAGTAAATATTTGGCTCTTATTCGAAGAAAATGGCGAGCGTCACCCTCATTGATGTCGTGATATGGATGACGAAAAAAAGATTGTTTATTTTTTTGTCCATTTTACGGACAAGATATTAAGGTCAAACTTTCTATGACTGATCTCCACAACATGTAGAACGCACATATAATATTTCACGAGTTTTTGAGACAATTTTTTTTCTAGCTGAATGGCTAATTATTTGATATAATGTAAATTAAATGGCTTCGCATGAAACGACGTCAATTTTCGAGGTGTCAATTTCATCAATTTTATTTGCTCATATCGATGCTCTAGTGTCCAGTCGGTAAATATTTGGCTCTTATTCGAAGAAAATGGCGAGCGTCGCCCTCATTGATGTCGTGATATTGATGATGAAAAAAAGATTGTTTATTTTTTTGTCCATTTTACGTACAAGATATTAAGGTCAAACTTTCTATGACTGATCTCCACAACATGTAGAACGCACATATAATATTTCACGAGTTTTCGAGACAATTTTTTTGGGCCGAATGGCTAATTATTTGATCTAATGTAAATTAAATGGCTTCGCATGAAACGACGACAAGTTTTCCAGGGTGTCATTTTCATCAATTTTATTGGTTGAAATCGATGCTCTAGTGCCCGTTAATAAATATTTGGCTCTTATTCGAGAAAAAGCGACGACCGTCGCCCGCATTGATGTCGTGATATTGATGATGAGAAAAGATTGTTTATTTTTTGTCCATTTTACGGAAAAGATATTAAGGTCAAACATTGTATGACTGATCTCCACAACATGTAGAACGCACATATAATATTTCACGAGTTTTCGAGACACCTTTTTTTCGGCCGAATGGCTAATTTTTTTATCTAATGTAAATTAAACGGCTTCGCATGAAATGACGTCAATTTTCGAGGTGTCAATTTCATCAATTTTATTTGCTCATATCAATGCTCTAGTGTCCAGTCAGTAAATATTTGGCTCTTATTCGAAGAAAATGGCGAGCGTCACCCTCATTGATGTCGTGATATGGATGACGAAAAAAGATTGTTTATTTTTTGTCCATTTTACGGACAAGATATTAAGGTCAAACTTTCTATGACTGATCTCCACAACATGTAGAACGCAGATATAATATTTCACGAGGTTTCGAGACAATTTTTTTCGGCCGAATGGTTAATTATTTGATCTAATGTAAATTAAATGGCTTCGCATGAAACGACGGCAAGTTTCCAGGTGTCATTTTCATCAATTTTCTTGGTTGAAATCGATGCTCTAGTGCCCGTTAATAAATATTTGGCTCTTATTCGAGAAAAACAGCGACCGTCGCCCGCATTGATGTCGTGATATTGATGATGAGAAAAGATTGTTTATTTTTTGTCCATTTTACGGAAAAGATATTAAGGTCAAACATTTTATGACTGATCTCCACAACATGTAGAACGCACATATAATATTTCACGAGTTTTCGAGACACCTTTTTTTTTCGGCCGAATGGCTAATTTTTTTTATCCAATGTAAATTAAACGGCTTCGCATGAAATGACGTCAATTTTCGAGGTGTCAATTTCATCAATTTTATTTGCTCATATCGATGCTCTAGTGTCCGTCAGTAAATATTTGGCTCTTATTCGAAGAAAATGGCGAGCGTCACCCTCATTGATGTCGTGATATGGATGACGAAAAAAGATTGTTTATTTTTTGTCCATTTTACGGACAAGATATTAAGGTCAAACTTTCTATGACTGATCTCCACAACATGTAGAACGCAGATATAATATTTCACGAGGTTTCGAGACAATTTTTTTCGGCCGAATGGTTAATTATTTGATCTAATGTAAATTAAATGGCTTCGCATGAAACGACGGCAAGTTTTCAGGGTGTCATTTTCATCAATTTTCCTTGGTTGAAATCGATGCTCTAGTGCCCGTTAATAAATATTTGGCTCTTATTCGAGAAAAACAGCGACTGTCGCCCGCATTGATGTCGTGATATTGATGATGAGAAAAGATTGTTTATTTTTTGTCCATTTTACGGAAAAGATATTAAGGTCAAACATTGTATGACTGATCTCCACAACATGTAGAACGCACATATAATATTTCACGAGTTTTCGAGACACCTTTTTTTCGGCCGAATGGCTAATTTTTTTATCCAATGTAAATTAAACGGCTTCGCATGAAATGACGTCAATTATCGAGGTGTCAATTTCATCAATTTTATTTGCTCATATCGATGCTCTAGTGTCCAGTCGAGTAAATATTTGGCTCTTATTCGAAGAAAATGGCGAGCGTCACCCTCATTGATGTCGTGATATGGATGACGAAAAAAGATTGTTTATTTTTTTGTCCATTTTACGGACAAGATATTAAGGTCAAACTTTCTATGACTGATCTCCACAACATGTAGAACGCACATATAATATTTCACGAGTTTTCGAGACATTTTTTTTCGGCCGAATGGCTAATTATTTGATATAATGTAAATTAAATGGCTTCGCATGAAACGACGTCAATTTTTGAGGTGTCAATTTCATCAATTTTATTTGCTCATATCGATGCTCTAGTGTCAGTCGATAAATATTTGGCTCTTATTCGAAGAAAATGGCAAGCGTCGCCCTCATTGATGTCGTGATATGGATGACGAAAAAAGATTGTTTAGTTTTTGTCCATTTTACGGACAAGATATTAAGGTCAAACATTGTATGACTGATCTCCACAACATGTAGAACGCACATATAATATTTCACGAGGTTTCGAGACAATTTTTTTCGGCCGAATGGTTAATTATTTGATCTAATGTAAATTAAATGGCTTCGCATGAAACGACGGCAAGTTTCCAGGTGTCATTTTCATCAATTTTATTGGTTGAAATCAATGCTCTAGTGCCCGTTAATAAATCTTTGGCTCTTATTCGAAGAAAATGGCAAGCGTCGCCCTCATTGATGTCGTGATATGGATGACGAAAAAAGATTGTTTATTTTTTGTCCATTTTACGGACAAGATATTAAGGTCAAACTTTCTATGACTGATCTCCACAACATGTAGAACGCAGATATAATATTTCACGAGGTTTCGAGACAATTTTTTTCGGCCGAATGGTTAATTATTTGATCTAATGTAAATTAAATGGCTTCACATGAAACGACGGCAAGTTTCGAGTGTCATTTTCATCAATTTTATTGGTTGAAATCGATGCTCTAGTGCCCGTTAATAAATATTTGGCTCTTATTCGAAGAAAATGGCAAGCGTCGCCCTCATTGATGTCGTGATATGGATGACGAAAAAAGATTGTTTATTTTTTTGTCCATTTTACGGACAAGATATTAAGGTCAAACTTTCTATGATCGATCTCCACAACATGTAGAACGCACATATAATATTTCACGAGGTTTCGAGACAATTTTTTTTCGGCCGAATGGTTAATTATTTGATCTAATGTAAATTAAATGGCTTCGCATGAAACGACGGCAAGTTTCCAGGTGTCATTTTCATCAATTTTATTGGTTGAAATCGATGCTCTAGTGCCCGTTAATAAATATTTGGCTCTTATTCGAGAAAAACGGCGACCTTCGCCCGCATTGATGTCGTGATATTGATGATGAGAAAAGATTGTTTATTTTTTGTCCATTTTACGGAAAAGATATTAAGGTCAAACATTGTATGACTGATCTCCACAACATGTAGAACGCACATATAATATTTCACGAGTTTTCTAGACATTTTTTTTCGGCCGAATGGCTAATTATTTGATATAATGTAAATTAAATGGCTTCGCATGAAACGACGTCAATTTTTGAGGTGTCAATTTCATCAATTTTATTTGCTCATATCGATGCTCTAGTGTCCGTCAGTAAATATTTGGCTCTTATTCGAAGAAAATGGCAAGCGTCGCCCTCATTGATGTCGTGATATGGATGACGAAAAAAAGATTGTTTATTTTTTGTCCATTTTACGGACAAGATATTAAGGTCAAACTTTCTATGACTGATCTCCACAACATGTAGAACGCACATATAATATTTCACGAGGTTTCGAGACAATTTTTTTCGGCCGAATGGTTAATTATTTGATCTAATGTAAATTAAATGGCTTCGCATGAAACGACGGCAAGTTTCCAGGTGTCATTTTCATCAATTTTATTGGTTGAAATCGATGCTCTAGTGCCCGTTAATAAATATTTGGCTCTTATTCGAAGAAAATGGCAAGCGTCGCCCTCATTGATGTCGTGATATGGATGACGAAAAAAAGATTGTTTATTTTTTTGTCCATTTTACGGACAAGATATTAAGGTCAAACTTTCTATGATCGATCTCCACAACATGTAGAACGCGAGATATAATATTTCACGAGGATTCGAGACAATTTTTTTCGGCCGAATGGTTAATTATTTGATCTAATGTAAATTAAATGGCTTCGCATGAAACGACGGCAAGTTTCCAGGTGTCATTTTCATCAATTTTATTGGTTGAAATCGATGCTCTAGTGCCCGTTAATAAATATTTGGCTCTTATTCGAAGAAAATGGCAAGCGTCGCCCTCATTGATGTCGTGATATGGATGACGAAAAAAGATTGTTTATTTTTTGTCCATTTTACGGACAAGATATTAAGGTCAAACTTTCTATGACTGATCTCCACAACATGTAGAACGCACATATAATATTTCACGAGTTTTCGAGACATTTTTTTTCGGCCGAATTGCTAATTATTTGATATAATGTAAATTAAATGGCTTCGCATGAAACGACGTCAATTTTTGAGGTGTCAATTTCATCATTTTTATTTGCTCATATCGATGCTCTAGTGTCCAGTCAGGTAAATATTTGGCTCTTATTCGAAGAAAATGGCAAGCGTCGCCCTCATTGATGTCGTGATATGGATGACGAAAAAAGATTGTTTATTTTTTGTCCATTTTACGGACAAGATATTAAGGTCAAACTTTCTATGACTGATCTCCACAACATGTAGAACGCACATATAATATTTCACGAGGTTTCGAGACAATTTTTTTCGGCCGAACGGTTAATTATTTGATCTAATGTAAAGTAAATGGCTTCGCATGAAACGACGGCAAGTTTCCAGGTGTCATTTTCATCAATTTTATTGGTTGAAATCGATGCTCTAGTGCCCGTTAATAAATATTTGGCTCTTATTCGAAGAAAATGGCAAGCGTCGCCCTCATTGATGTCGTGATATGGATGACGAAAAAAGATTGTTTATTTTTTGTCCATTTTACGGACAAGATATTAAGGTCAAACTTTCTATGACTGATCTCCACAACATGTAGAACGCAGATATAATATTTCACGAGGTTTCGAGACAATTTTTTTCGGCCGAATGGTTAATTATTTGATCTAATGTAAATTAAATGGCTTCGCATGAAACGACGGCAAGTTTCAGGTGTCATTTTCATCAATTTTATTGGTTGAAATCGATGCTCTAGTGCCCGTTAATAAATATTTGGCTCTTATTCGAAGAAAATGGCAAGCGTCGCCCTCATTGATGTCGTGATATGGATGACGAAAAAAGATTGTTTATTTTTTGTCCATTTTACGGACAAGATATTAAGGTCAAACTTTCTATGACTGATCTCCACAACATGTAGAACGCACATATAATATTTCACGAGGTTTTCGAGACAATTTTTTTTCGGCCGAATGGTTAATTATTTGATCTAATGTAAATTAAATGGCTTCACATGAAACGACGGCAAGTTTCCGAGTGTCATTTTCATCAATTTTATTGGTTGAAATCGATGCTCTAGTGCCCGTTAATAAATATTTGGCTCTTATTCGAAGAAAATGGCAAGCGTCGCCCTCATTGATGTCGTGATATGGATGACGAAAAAAGATTGTTTATTTTTTGTCCATTTTACGGACAAGATATTAAGGTCAAACTTTCTATGACTGATCTCCACAACATGTAGAACGCACATATAATATTTCACGAGGTTTCGAGACAATTTTTTTCGGCCGAATGGTTAATTATTTGATCTAATGTAAATTAAATGGCTTCGCATGAAACGACGGCAAGTTTCCAGGTGTCATTTTCATCAATTTTATTGGTTGAAATCGATGCTCTAGTGCCCGTTAATAAATATTTGGCTCTTATTCGAGAAAAACGGCGACCTTCGCCCGCATTGATGTCGTGATATTGATGATGAGAAAAGATTGTTTATTTTTTGTCCATTTTACGGAAAAGATATTAAGGTCAAACATTGTATGACTGATCTCCACAACATGTAGAACGCACATATAATATTTCACGAGTTTTCTAGACATTTTTTTTCGGCCGAATGGCTAATTATTTGATATAATGTAAATTAAATGGCTTCGCATGAAACGACGTCAATTTTTGAGGTGTCAATTTCATCAATTTTATTTGCTCATATCGATGCTCTAGTGTCCGTCAGTAAATATTTGGCTCTTATTCGAAGAAAATGGCAAGCGTCGCCCTCATTGATGTCGTGATATGGATGACGAAAAAAGATTGTTTATTTTTTGTCCATTTTACGGACAAGATATTAAGGTCAAACTTTCTATGACTGATCTCCACAACATGTAGAACGCACATATAATATTTCACGAGGTTTCGAGACAATTTTTTTCGGCCGAATGGTTAATTATTTGATCTAATGTAAATTAAATGGCTTCGCATGAAACGACGGCAAGTTTCCAGGTGTCATTTTCATCAATTTTATTGGTTGAAATCGATGCTCTAGTGCCCGTTAATAAATATTTGGCTCTTATTCGAAGAAAATGGCAAGCGTCGCCCTCATTGATGTCGTGATATGGATGACGAAAAAAGATTGTTTATTTTTTGTCCATTTTACGGACAAGATATTAAGGTCAAACTTTCTATGACTGATCTCCACAACATGTAGAACGCAGATATAATATTTCACGAGGATTCGAGACAATTTTTTTCGGCCGAATGGTTAATTATTTGATCTAATGTAAATTAAATGGCTTCGCATGAAACGACGGCAAGTTTCCAGGTGTCATTTTCATCAATTTTATTGGTTGAAATCGATGCTCTAGTGCCCGTTAATAAATATTTGGCTCTTATTCGAAGAAAATGGCAAGCGTCGCCCTCATTGATGTCGTGATATGGATGACGAAAAAAGATTGTTTATTTTTTGTCCATTTTACGGACAAGATATTAAGGTCAAACTTTCTATGACTGATCTCCACAACATGTAGAACGCACATATAATATTTCACGAGTTTTCGAGACATTTTTTTTCGGCCGAATTGCTAATTATTTGATATAATGTAAATTAAATGGCTTCGCATGAAACGACGTCAATTTTTGAGGTGTCAATTTCATCATTTTTATTTGCTCATATCGATGCTCTAGTGTCCGTCAGTAAATATTTGGCTCTTATTCGAAGAAAATGGCAAGCGTCGCCCTCATTGATGTCGTGATATGGATGACGAAAAAAGATTGTTTATTTTTTGTCCATTTTACGGACAAGATATTAAGGTCAAACTTTCTATGATCGATCTCCACAACATGTAGAACGCACATATAATATTTCACGAGGTTTCGAGACAATTTTTTTTCAGCCGAACGGTTAATTATTTGATCTAATGTAAAGTAAATGGCTTCGCATGAAACGACGGCAAGTTTCCAGGTGTCATTTTCATCAATTTTATTGGTTGAAATCGATGCTCTAGTGCCCGTTAATAAATATTTGGCTCTTATTCGAAGAAAATGGCAAGCGTCGCCCTCATTGATGTCGTGATATGGATGACGAAAAAAGATTGTTTATTTTTTTGTCCATTTTACTGACAAGATATTAAGGTCAAACTTTCTATGACTGATCTCCACAACATGTAGAACGCTAGATATAATATTTCACGAGGTTTTCGAGACAATTTTTTTTCGGCCGAATGGTTAATTATTTGATCTAATGTAAATTAAATGGCTTCGCATGAAACGACGGCAAGTTTCCGAGTGTCATTTTCATCAATTTTATTGGTTGAAATCGATGCTCTAGTGCCCGTTAATAAATATTTGGCTCTTATTCGAAGAAAATGGCAAGCGTCGCCCTCATTGATGTCGTGATATGGATGACGAAAAAAGATTGTTTATTTTTTTGTCCATTTTACGGACAAGATATTAAGGTCAAACTTTCTATGACTGATCTCCACAACATGTAGAACGCACATATAATATTTCACGAGGTTTTCGAGACAATTTTTTTTTCGGCCGAATGGTTAATTATTTGATCTAATGTAAATTAAATGGCTTCGCATGAAACGACGGCAAGTTTTCCAGGTGTCATTTTCATCAATTTTATTGGTTGAAATCGATGCTCTAGTGCCCGTTAATAAATATTTGGCTCTTATTCGAGAAAAACGGCGACCTTCGCCCGCATTGATGTCGTGATATTGATGATGAGAAAAGATTGTTTATTTTTTTGTCCATTTTACGGAAAAGATATTAAGGTCAAACATTGTATGACTCGATCTCCACAACATGTAGAACGCACATATAATATTTCACGAGTTTTTCGAGACAATTTTTTTTCGGCCGAATGGCTAATTATTTGATCTAATGTAAATTAAATGGCTTCGCATGAAACGACGGCAAGTTTCCGGTGCCATTTTCATCAATTTTATTGGTTGTAAATCGATGCTCTAGTGCCCGTTAATAAATATTTTGCTCTTATTCGAGAAAAACGGCGACCGTCGCCCGCATTGATGTCGTGATATTGATGATGAGAAAAGATTGTTTATTTTTTTGTCCATTTTACTGAAAAGATATTAAGGTCAAACATTGTATGACTGATCTCCACAACATGTAGAACGCACATATACTATTTCACGAGTTTTCGAGACACCTTTTTTTCGGCCGAATGGCTAATTTTTTTTATCTAATGTAAATTAAACGGCTTCGCATGAAATGACGTCAATTTTCGAGGTGTCAATTTCATCAATTTTATTTGCTCATATCGATGCTCTAGTGTCCGTCAAGTAAATATTTGGCTCTTATTCGAAGAAAATGGCGAGCGTCACCCTTATTGATGTCGTGATATGGATGACGAAAAAAAGATTGTTTATTTTTTTGTCCATTTTACGGACAAGATATTAAGGTCAAACTTTCTATGACTGATCTCCACAACATGTAGAACGCACATATAATATTTCACGAGTTTTTCGAGACAATTTTTTTTCGGCCGAATGGCTAATTATTTGATATAATGTAAATTAAATGGCTTCGCATGAAACGACGTCAATTTTCGAGGTGTCAATTTCATCAATTTTATTTGCTCATATCGATGCTCTAGTGTCCGTCAAGTAAATATTTGGCTCTTATTCGAAGAAAATGGCAAGCGTCGCCCTCATTGATGTCGTGATATGGATGACGAAAAAAGATTGTTTATTTTTTTGTCCATTTTACTGACAAGATATTAAGGTCAAACTTTCTATGACTGATCTCCACAACATGTAGAACGCACATATAATATTTCACGAGGTTTTCGAGACAATTTTTTTTCGGCCGAATGGTTAATTATTTGATCTAATGTAAATTAAATGGCTTCGCATGAAACGACGGCAAGTTTTCCAGGTGTCATTTTCATCAATTTTATTGGTTGAAATCGATGCTCTAGTGCCCGTTAATAAATATTTGGCTCTTATTCGAGAAAAACGGCGACCGTCGCCCGCATTGATGTCGTGATATTGATGATGAGAAAAGATTGTTTATTTTTTTGTCCATTTTACGGAAAAGATATTAAGGTCAAACATTGTATGACTGATCTCCACAACATGTAGAACGCACATATAATATTTCACGAGTTTTTCGAGACAATTTTTTTTCGGCCGAATGGCTAATTATTTGATCTAATGTAAATTAAATGGCTTCGCATGAAACGACGGCAAGTTTCCGAGTGCCATTTTCATCAATTTTATTGGTTGAAATCGATGCTCTAGTGCCCGTTAATAAATATTTTGCTCTTATTCGAGAAAAACGGCGACCGTCGCCCGCATTGATGTCGTGATATTGATGATGAGAAAAGATTGTTTATTTTTTTGTCCATTTTACTGAAAAGATATTAAGGTCAAACATTGTATGACTGATCTCCACAACATGTAGAACGCACATATAATATTTCACGAGTTTTCGAGACACCTTTTTTTCGGCCGAATGGCTAATTTTTTTTATCTAATGTAAATTAAACGGCTTCGCATGAAATGACGTCAATTTTCGAGGTGTCAATTTCATCAATTTTATTTGCTCATATCGATGCTCTAGTGTCCGTCAAGTAAATATTTGGCTCTTATTCGAAGAAAATGGCGAGCGTCACCCTCATTGATGTCGTGATATGGATGACGAAAAAAGATTGTTTATTTTTTTGTCCATTTTACGGACAAGATATTAAGGTCAAACTTTCTATGATTGATCTCCACAACATGTAGAACGCACATATAATATTTCACGAGTTTTTCGAGACAATTTTTTTTCGGCCGAATGGCTAATTATTTGATATAATGTAAATTAAATGGCTTCGCATGAAACGACGTCAATTTTCGAGGTGTCAATTTCATCAATTTTATTTGCTCATATCGATGCTCTAGTGTCCGTTAGTAAATATTTGGCTCTTATTCGAGGAAAACGGCGACCGTCGGCCTCATTGATGTCGTGATATTGATGAGAAAAAAGATTGTTTATTTTTTTGTCCATTTTACGTGACAAGATATTAAGGTCAAACTTTGTATGACTGATCTCCACAACATGTAGAACGCACATATCATATTTCACGAGTTTTCGAGACAATTTTTTTTCGGCCGAATGGCTAATTATTTGATCTAATGTAAATTAAATGGCTTCGCATGAAACGACGGCAATTTTCCAGGTGTCAATTTCATCAATTTTATTGGTTCAAATCGATGCTCTAGTGCCCGTTAATAAATATTTGGCTCTTATTCGAGAAAAACGGCGACCGTCGCCCGCATTGATGTCGTGATATTGATGATGAGAAAAGATTGTTTATTTTTTTGTCCATTTTACTGAAAAGATATTAAGGTCAAACATTGTATGACTGATCTCCACAACATGTAGAACGCACATATAATATTTCACGAGTTTTCGAGACACCTTTTTTTCGGCCGAATGGCTAATTTTTTGATCTAATGTAAATTAAACGGCTTCGCATGAAATGACGTCAATTTTCGAGGTGTCAATTTCATCAATTTTATTTGCTCATATCGATGCTCTAGTGTCCGTCAGTAAATATTTGGCTCTTATTCGAAGAAAATGGCGAGCGTCGCCCTCATTGATGTCGTGATATTGATGACGAGAAAAGATTGTTTATTTTTTGTCCATTTTACGGACAAGATATTAAGGTCAAACTTTGTATGACTGATCTCCACAACATGTAGAACGCACATATAATATTTCACGAGTTTTCGAGACAATTTTTTTTCGGCCGAATGGCTAATTATTTGATCTAATGTAAATTAAATGGCTTCGCATGAAACGACGGCAATTTTCCAGGTGTCAATTTCATCAATTTTATTGGTTCAAATCGATGCTCTAGTGCCCGTTAATAAATATTTGGCTCTTATTCGAGAAAAACGGCGACCGTCGCCCGCATTGATGTCGTGATATTGATGATGAGAAAAGATTGTTTATTTTTTTGTCCATTTTACTGGAAAAGATATTAAGGTCAAACATTGTATGACTGATCTCCACAACATGTAGAACGCACATATAATATTTCACGAGTTTTCGAGACACCTTTTTTTTCGGCCGAATGGCTAATTTTTTTTTATCTAATGTAAATTAAACGGCTTCGCATGAAATGACGTCAATTTTCGAGGTGTCAATTTCATCAATTTTATTTGCTCATATCGATGCTCTAGTGTCCAGTCAAGTAAATATTTGGCTCTTATTCGAAGAAAATGGCGAGCGTCACCCTCATTGATGTCGTGATATGGATGACGAAAAAAGATTGTTTATTTTTTTGTCCATTTTACGGACAAGATATTAAGGTCAAACTTTCTATGACTGATCTCCACAACATGTAGAACGCACATATAATATTTCACGAGTTTTCGAGACAATTTTTTTCGGCCGAATGGCTAATTATTTGATATAATGTAAATTAAATGGCTTCGCATGAAACGACGTCAATTTTTTATGGTGTCAATTTCATCAATTTTATTTGCTCATATCGATGCTCTAGTGTCCGTCAGTAAATATTTGGCTCTTATTCGAAGAAAATGGCGAGCGTCGCCCTCATTGATGTCGTGATATTGATGATGAAAAAAGATTGTTTATTTTTTGTCCATTTTACGGACAAGATATTAAGGTCAAACTTTCTATGACTGATCTCCACAACATGTAGAACGCACATATAATATTTCACGAGTTTTCGAGACAATTTTTTTCGGCCGAATGGCTAATTATTTGATCTAATGTAAATTAAATGGCTTCGCATGAAACGACGGCAATTTTCCAGGTGTCAATTTCATCAATTTTATTGGTTCAAATCGATGCTCTAGTGCCCGTTAATAAATATTTGGCTCTTATTTCAGAAAAACGGCGACCGTCGCCCGCATTGACGTCGTGATATTGATGATGAGAAAAGATTGTTTACTTTTTGTCCATTTTACGGAAAAGATATTAAGGTCAAACATTGTATGACTGATCTCCACAACATGTAGAACGCACATATAATATTTCACGAGTTTTCGAGACACCTTTTTTTCGGCCGAATGGCTAATTTTTTTATCTAATGTAAATTAAACGGCTTCGCATGAAATGACGTCAATTTTCGAGGTGTCAATTTCATCAATTTTATTTGCTCATATCGATGCTCTAGTGTCCGTCAGTAAATATTTGGCTCTTATTCGAAGAAAATGGCGAGCGTCACCCTCATTGATGTCGTGATATGGATGACGAAAAAAGATTGTTTATTTTTTGTCCATTTTACGGACAAGATATTAAGGTCAAACTTTCTATGACTGATCTCCACAACATGTAGAACGCACATATAATATTTCACGAGTTTTCGAGACAATTTTTTTTCGGCCGAATGGCTAATTATTTGATATAATGTAAATTAAATGGCTTCGCATGAAACGACGTCAATTTTTCGAGGTGTCAATTTCATCAATTTTATTTGCTCATATCGATGCTCTAGTGTCCGTCAGTAAATATTTGGCTCTTATTCGAAGAAAATGGCGAGCGTCGCCCTCATTGATGTCGTGATATTGATGACGAGAAAAGATTGTTTATTTTTTGTCCATTTTACGGACAAGATATTAAGGTCAAACTTTGTATGACTGATCTCCACAACATGTAGAACGCACATATAATATTTCACGAGTTTTCGAGACAATTTTTTTTCGGTCGAATGGCTAATTTTTTGATCTAATGTAAATTAAATGGCTTCGCATGAAACGACGGCAATTTTCCAGGTGTCATTTTCATCAATTTTATTGGTTGAAATCGATGCTCTAGTGCACGTTAATAAATATTTGGCTCTTATTCGAGAAAAACGGCGACCGTCGCCCGCATTGATGTCGTGATATTGATGATGAGAAAAGATTGTTTATTTTTTGTCCATTTTACGGACAAGATATTAAGGTCAAACTTTGTATGACTGATCTCCACAACATGTAGAACGCACATATAATATTTCACGAGTTTTCGAGACACCTTTTTTTCGGCCGAATGGCTAATTTTTTTATCTAATGTAAATTAAACGGCTTCGCATGAAATGACGTCAATTTTCGAGGTGTCAATTTCATCAATTTTATTTGCTCATATCGATGCTCTAGTGTCCGTCAGTAAATATTTGGCTCTTATTCGAAGAAAATGGCGAGCGTCACCCTCATTGATGTCGTGATATGGATGACGAAAAAAGATTGTTTATTTTTTGTCCATTTTACGGACAAGATATTAAGGTCAAACTTTCTATGACTGATCTCCACAACATGTAGAACGCACATATAATATTTCACGAGTTTTCGAGACAATTTTTTTTCGGCCGAATGGCTAATTATTTGATATAATGTAAATTAAATGGCTTCGCATGAAACGACGTCAATTTTCGAGGTGTCAATTTCATCAATTTTATTTGCTCATATCGATGCTCTAGTGTCCGTCAGTAAATATTTGGCTCTTATTCGAAGAAAATGGCGAGCGTCGCCCTCATTGATGTCGTGATATTGATGACGAAAAAAGATTGTTTATTTTTTGTCCATTTTACCGACAAGATATTAAGGTCAAACTTTGTATGACTGATCTCCACAACATGTAGAACGCACATATAATATTTCACGAGTTTTCGAGACAATTTTTTTTCGGCCGAATGGCTAATTATTTGATCTAATGTAAATTAAATGGCTTCGCATGAAACGACGGCAATTTTCTAGGTGTCAATTTCATCAATTTTATTGGTTCAAATCGATGCTCTAGTGCCCGTTAATAAATATTTGGCTCTTATTCGAGAAAAACGGCGACCGTCGCCCGCATTGATGTCGTGATATTGATGATGAGAAAAGATTGTTTATTTTTTGTCCATTTTACGGAAAAGATATTAAGGTCAAACATTGTATGACTGATCTCCACAACATGTAGAACGCACATATAATATTTCACGAGTTTTCGAGACACCTTTTTTTTCGGCCGAATGGCTAATTTTTTTTTATCTAATGTAAATTAAACGGCTTCGCATGAAATGACGTCAATTTTCGAGGTGTCAATTTCATCAATTTTATTTGCTCATATCGATGCTCTAGTGTCCGTCAGTAAATATTTGGCTCTTATTCGAAGAAAATGGCGAGCGTCACCCTCATTGATGTCGTGATATGGATGACGAAAAAAGATTGTTTATTTTTTGTCCATTTTACGGACAAGATATTAAGGTCAAACTTTCTATGACTGATCTCCACAACATGTAGAACGCACATATAATATTTCACGAGTTTTCGAGACAATTTTTTTCGGCCGAATGGCTAATTATTTGATATAATGTAAATTAAATGGCTTCGCATGAAACGACGTCAATTTTCGAGGTGTCAATTTCATCAATTTTATTTGCTCATATCGATGCTCTAGTGTCCGTCAGTAAATATTTGGCTCTTATTCGAAGAAAATGGCGAGCGTCGCCCTCATTGATGTCGTGATATTGATGATGAAAAAAAAATTGTTTATTTTTTTGTCCATTTTACTGGACAAGATATTAAGGTCAAACTTTCTATGACTGATCTCCACAACATGTAGAACGCACATATAATATTTCACGAGTTTTCGAGATAATTTTTTTTCGGCCGAATGGCTAATTATTTGATCTAATGTAAATTAAATGGCTTCGCATGAAACGACGGCAATTTTCCAGGTGTCAATTTCATCAATTTTATTGGTTCAAATCAATGCTCCAGTGCCCGTTAATAAATATTTGGCTCTTATTCGAGAAAAACGGCGACCGTCGCCCGTATTGATGTCGTGATATTGATGATGAGAAAAGATTGTTTATTTTTTGTCCATTTTACGGAAAAGATATTAAGGTCAAACATTGTATGACTGATCTCCACAACATGTAGAACGCACATATAATATTTCACGAGTTTTCGAGACACCTTTTTTTCGGCCGAATGGCTAATTTTTTTATCTAATGTAAATTAAACGGCTTCGCATGAAATGACGTCAATTTTCGAGGTGTCAATTTCATCAATTTTATTTGCTCATATCGATGCTCTAGTGTCCGTCAGTAAATATTTGGCTCTTATTCGAAGAAAATGGCGAGCGTCACCCTCATTGATGTCGTGATATGGATGACGAAAAAAGATTGTTTATTTTTTGTCCATTTTACGGACAAGATATTAAGGTCAAACTTTCTATGACTGATCTCCACAACATGTAGAACGCACATATAATATTTCACGAGTTTTCGAGACAATTTCTTTTCGGCCGAATGGCTAATTATTTGATATAATGTAAATTAAATGGCTTCGCATGAAACGACGTCAATTTTCGAGGTGTCAATTTCATCAATTTTATTTGCTCATATCGATGCTCTAGTGTCCGTCGGTAAATATTTGGCTCTTATTCGAAGAAAATGGCGAGCGTCGCCCTCATTGATGTCGTGATATTGATGATGAAAAAAAAGATTGTTTATTTTTTTGTCCATTTTACTGGACAAGATATTAAGGTCAAACTTTCTATGACTGATCTCCACAACATGTAGAACGCACATATAATATTTCACGAGTTTTCGAGATAATTTTTTTTCGGCCGAATGGCTAATTATTTGATCTAATGTAAATTAAATGGCTTCGCATGAAACGACGGCAATTTTCCAGTGTCAATTTCATCAATTTTATTGGTTCAAATCAATGCTCCAGTGTCCCGTTAATAAATATTTGGCTCTTATTCGAGAAAAACGGCGACCGTCGCCCGTATTGATGTCGTGATATTGATGATGAGAAAAGATTGTTTATTTTTTGTCCATTTTACGGAAAAGATATTAAGGTCAAACATTGTATGACTGATCTCCACAACATGTAGAACGCACATATAATATTTCACGAGTTTTCGAAACAAGTTTTTTTCGGCCGAATGGCTAATTTTTTGATCTAATGTAAATTAAACGGCTTCGCATGAAATGACGTCAATTTTCGAGGTGTCAATTTCATCAATTTTATTTGCTCATATCGATGCTCTAGTGTCCGTCAGTAAATATTTGGCTCTTATTCGAAGAAAATGGCGAGCGTCACCCTCATTGATGTCGTGATATGGATGACGAAAAAAGATTGTTTATTTTTTGTCCATTTTACGGACAAGATATTAAGGTCAAACTTTGTATGACTGATCTCCACAACATGTAGAACGCACATATCATATTTCACGAGTTTTCGAGACAATTTTTTTTCGGCCGAATGGCTAATTATTTGATGTAATGTAAATTAAATGGCTTCGCATGAAACGACGGCAATTTTCCAGGTGTCAATTTCATCAATTTTATTTGGTTCATATCGATGCTCTAGTGTCCGTTAGTAAATATTTTGCTCTTATTCGAGAAAAACGGCGACCGTCGCCCGCATTGATGTCGTGATATTGATGATGAGAAAAGATTGTTTATTTTTTTGTCCATTTTACTGGAAAAGATATTAAGGTCAAACATTGTATGACTCGATCTCCACAACATGTAGAACGCACATATAATATTTCACGAGTTTTCGAGACACCTTTTTTTCGGCCGAATGGCTAATTTTTTGATCTAATGTAAATTAAACGGCTTCGCATGAAATGACGTCAATTTTCGAGGTGTCAATTTCATCAATTTTATTTGCTCATATCGATGCTCTAGTGTCCATCAAGTAAATATTTGGCTCTTATTCGAAGAAAATGGCGAGCGTCACCCTCATTGATGTCGTGATATGGATGACGAAAAAAGATTGTTTATTTTTTGTCCATTTTACGGACAAGATATTAAGGTCAAACTTTCTATGACTGATCTCCACAACATGTAGAACGCACATATAATATTTCACGAGTTTTCGAGACAATTTTTTTCGGCCGAATGGCTAATTATTTGATATAATGTAAATTAAATGGCTTCGCATGAAACGACGTCAATTTTCGAGGTGTCAATTTCATCAATTTTATTTGCTCATATCGATGCTCTAGTGTCCGTCAGTAAATATTTGGCTCTTATTCGAAGAAAATGGCGAGCGTCGCCCTCATTGATGTCGTGATATTGATGATGAAAAAAAATTGTTTATTTTTTGTCCATTTTACGGACAAGATATTAAGGTCAAACTTTCTATGACTGATCTCCACAACATGTAGAACGCACATATAATATTTCACGAGTTTTCGAGATAATTTTTTTTCGGCCGAATGGCTAATTATTTGATCTAATGTAAATTAAATGGCTTCGCATGAAACGACGGCAATTTTCCGGTGTCAATTTCATCAATTTTATTGGTTCAAATCAATGCTCCAGTGCCCGTTAATAAATATTTGGCTCTTATTCGAGAAAAACGGCGACCGTCGCCCGTATTGATGTCGTGATATTGATGATGAGAAAAGATTGTTTATTTTTTGTCCATTTTACGGAAAAGATATTAAGGTCAAACATTGTATGACTGATCTCCACAACATGTAGAACGCACATATAATATTTCACGAGTTTTCGAGACACCTTTTTTTCGGCCGAATGGCTAATTTTTTTTTATCTAATGTAAATTAAACGGCTTCGCATGAAATGACGTCAATTTTCGAGGTGTCAATTTCATCAATTTTATTTGCTCATATCGATGCTCTAGTGTCCGTCAGTAAATATTTGGCTCTTATTCGAAGAAAATGGCGAGCGTCACCCTCATTGATGTCGTGATATGGATGACGAAAAAAAGATTGTTTATTTTTTTGTCCATTTTACGGACAAGATATTAAGGTCAAACTTTCTATGACTGATCTCCACAACATGTAGAACGCACATATAATATTTCACGAGGTTTTCGAGACAATTTTTTTTCGGCCGAATGGCTAATTATTTGATCTAATGTAAATTAAATGGCTTCGCATGAAACGACGGCAAGTTTTCCAGGGTGTCATTTTCATCAATTTTATTGGTTGAAATCGATGCTCTAGTGCCCGTTAATAAATATTTGGCTCTTATTCGAGAAAAACGGCGACCGTCGCCCGCATTGATGTCGTGATATTGATGATGAGAAAAGATTGTTTATTTTTTGTCCATTTTACGGAAAAGATATTAAGGTCAAACATTGTATGACTGATCTCCACAACATGTAGAACGCACATATAATATTTCACGAGTTTTCGAGACACCTTTTTTTCGGCCGAATGGCTAATTTTTTTATCTAATGTAAATTAAACGGCTTCGCATGAAATGACGTCAATTTTCGAGGTGTCAATTTCATCAATTTTATTTGCTCATATCGATGCTCTAGTGTCCATCAGTAAATATTTGGCTCTTATTCGAAGAAAATGGCGAGCGTCGCCCTCATTGATGTCGTGATATTGATGATGAAAAAAAATTGTTTATTTTTTGTCCATTTTACGGACAAGATATTAAGGTCAAACTTTCTATGACTGATCTCCACAACATGTAGAACGCACATATAATATTTCACGAGTTTTCGAGATAATTTTTTTTCGGCCGAATGGCTAATTATTTGATCTAATGTAAATTAAATGGCTTCGCATGAAACGACGGCAAGTTTTCCGAGTGTCAATTTTCATCAATTTTATTGGTTGAAATCGATGCTCTAGTGCCCGTTAATAAATATTTGGCTCTTATTCGAGAAAAACGGCGACCGTCGCCCGCATTGATGTCGTGATATTGATGATGAGAAAAGATTGTTTATTTTTTGTCCATTTTACGGAAAAGATATTAAGGTCAAACATTGTATGACTGATCTCCACAACATGTAGAACGCACATATAATATTTCACGAGTTTTCGAGACACCTTTTTTTCGGCCGAATGGCTAATTTTTTTTTATCTAATGTAAATTAAACGGCTTCGCATGAAATGACGTCAATTTTCGAGGTGTCAATTTCATCAATTTTATTTGCTCATATCGATGCTCTAGTGTCCAGTCGGTAAATATTTGGCTCTTATTCGAAGAAAATGGCGAGCGTCGCCCTCATTGATGTCGTGATATTGATGACGAAAAAAAGATTGTTTATTTTTTGTCCATTTTACGGACAAGATATTAAGGTCAAACTTTCTATGACTGATCTCCACAACATGTAGAACGCACATATAATATTTCACGAGTTTTCGAGATAATTTTTTTTCGGCCGAATGGCTAATTATTTGATCTAATGTAAATTAAATGGCTTCGCATGAAACGACGGCAAGTTTCCAGGTGTCATTTTCATCAATTTTATTGGTTGAAATCGATGCTCTAGTGCCCGTTAATAAATATTTGGCTCTTATTCGAGAAAAACGGCGACCGTCGCCCGCATTGATGTCGTGATATTGATGATGAGAAAAGATTGTTTATTTTTTGTCCATTTTACGGACAAGATATTAAGGTCAAACTTTGTATGACTGATCTCCACAACATGTAGAACGCACATATAATATTTCACGAGTTTTCGAGACACCTTTTTTTCGGCCGAATGGCTAATTTTTTGATCTAATGTAAACTAAACGGCTTCGCATGAAATGACGTCAATTTTCGAGGTGTCAATTTCATCAATTTTATTTGCTCATATCGATGCTCTAGTGTCCGTCAGTAAATATTTGGCTCTTATTCGAAGAAAATGGCGAGCGTCGCCCTCATTGATGTCGTGATATGGATGACGAAAAAAGATTGTTTATTTTTTGTCCATTTTACGGACAAGATATTAAGGTCAAACTTTCTATGACTGATCTCCACAACATGTAGAACGCACATATAATATTTCACGAGGTTTCGAGACAATTTTTTTCGGCCGAATGGTTAATTATTTGATCTAATGTAAATTAAATGGCTTCGCATGAAACGACGGCAAGTTTCCGAGTGTCATTTTCATCAATTTTATTGGTTGAAATAGATGCTCTAGTGCCCGTTAATAAATATTTGGCTCTTATTCGAGAAAAACGGCGACCGTCGCCCGCATTGATGTCGTGATATTGATGATGAGAAAAGATTGTTTATTTTTTGTCCATTTTACGGAAAAGATATTAAGGTCAAACATTGTATGACTGATCTCCACAACATGTAGAATGCACATATAATATTTCACGAGTTTTCGAGACACCTTTTTTTTTCGGCCGAATGGCTAATTTTTTTTTATCTAATGTAAATTAAACGGCTTCGCATGAAATGACGTCAATTTTCGAGGTGTCAATTTCATCAATTTTATTTGCTCATATCGATGCTCTAGTGTCCATCAGTAAATATTTGGCTCTTATTCGAAGAAAATGGCGAGCGTCGCCCTCATTGATGTCGTGATATTGATGATGAAAAAAAAATTGTTTATTTTTTGTCCATTTTACGGACAAGATATTAAGGTCAAACTTTCTATGACTGATCTCCACAACATGTAGAACGCACATATAATATTTCACGAGGTTTCGAGACAATTTTTTTCGGCCGAATGGTTAATTATTTGATCTAATGTAAATTAAATGGCTTCGCATGAAACGACGGCAAGTTTCCAGGTGTCATTTTCATCAATTTTATTGGTTGAAATCGATGCTCTAGTGCCCGTTAATAAATATTTGGCTCTTATTCGAGAAAAACGGCGACCGTCGCCCGCATTGATGTCGTGATATTGATGATGAGAAAAGATTGTTTATTTTTTGTCCATTTTACGGAAAAGATATTAAGGTCAAACATTGTATGACTGATCTCCACAACATGTAGAACGCACATATAATATTTCACGAGTTTTCGAGACACCTTTTTTTCGGCCGAATGGCTAATTTTTTTTATCTAATGTAAATTAAACGGCTTCGCATGAAATGACGTCAATTTTCGAGGTGTCAATTTCATCAATTTTATTTGCTCATATCGATGCTCTAGTGTCCAGTCGGTAAATATTTGGCTCTTATTCGAAGAAAATGGCGAGCGTCACCCTCATTGATGTCGTGATATGGATGACGAAAAAAAGATTGTTTATTTTTTTGTCCATTTTACGGACAAGATATTAAGGTCAAACTTTCTATGACTGATCTCCACAACATGTAGAACGCACATATAATATTTCACGAGGTTTTCGAGACAATTTTTTTTTCGGCCGAATGGTTAATTATTTGATCTAATGTAAATTAAATGGCTTCGCATGAAACGACGGCAAGTTTCCGGTGTCATTTTCATCAATTTTATTGGTTGAAATAGATGCTCTAGTGCCCGTTAATAAATATTTGGCTCTTATTCGAGAAAAACGGCGACCGTCGCCCGCATTGATGTCGTGATATTGATGATGAGAAAAGATTGTTTATTTTTTTGTCCATTTTACGGAAAAGATATTAAGGTCAAACATTGTATGACTGATCTCCACAACATGTAGAATGCACATATAATATTTCACGAGTTTTCGAGACACCTTTTTTTTCGGCCGAATGGCTAATTTTTTTTATCTAATGTAAATTAAACGGCTTCGCATGAAATGACGTCAATTTTCGAGGTGTCAATTTCATCAATTTTATTTGCTCATATCGATGCTCTAGTGTCCATCAGTAAATATTTGGCTCTTATTCGAAGAAAATGGCGAGCGTCGCCCTCATTGATGTCGTGATATTGATGATGAAAAAAAAATTGTTTATTTTTTTGTCCATTTTACGGACAAGATATTAAGGTCAAACTTTCTATGACTGATCTCCACAACATGTAGAACGCACATATAATATTTCACGAGGTTTCGAGACAATTTTTTTCGGCCGAATGGTTAATTATTTGATCTAATGTAAATTAAATGGCTTCGCATGAAACGACGGCAAGTTTCCGAGTGTCATTTTCATCAATTTTATTGGTTGAAATCGATGCTCTAGTGCCCGTTAATAAATATTTGGCTCTTATTCGAGAAAAACGGCGACCGTCGCCCGCATTGATGTCGTGATATTGATGATGAGAAAAGATTGTTTATTTTTTTGTCCATTTTACGGAAAAGATATTAAGGTCAAACATTGTATGACTGATCTCCACAACATGTAGAACGCACATATAATATTTCACGAGTTTTCGAGACACCTTTTTTTCGGCCGAATGGCTAATTTTTTTATCTAATGTAAATTAAACGGCTTCGCATGAAATGACGTCAATTTTCGAGGTGTCAATTTCATCAATTTTATTTGCTCATATCGATGCTCTAGTGTCCAGTCGGTAAATATTTGGCTCTTATTCGAAGAAAATGGCGAGCGTCACCCTCATTGATGTCGTGATATGGATGACGAAAAAAGATTGTTTATTTTTTGTCCATTTTACGGACAAGATATTAAGGTCAAACTTTCTATGACTGATCTCCACAACATGTAGAACGCACATATAATATTTCACGAGGTTTCGAGACAATTTTTTTCGGCCGAATGGTTAATTATTTGATCTAATGTAAATTAAATGGCTTCGCATGAAACGACGGCAAGTTTCCAGGTGTCATTTTCATCAATTTTATTGGTTGAAATAGATGCTCTAGTGCCCGTTAATAAATATTTGGCTCTTATTCGAGAAAAACGGCGACCGTCGCCCGCATTGATGTCGTGATATTGATGATGAGAAAAGATTGTTTATTTTTTGTCCATTTTACGGAAAAGATATTAAGGTCAAACATTGTATGACTGATCTCCACAACATGTAGAATGCACATATAATATTTCACGAGTTTTCGAGACACCTTTTTTTCGGCCGAATGGCTAATTTTTTTATCTAATGTAAATTAAACGGCTTCGCATGAAATGACGTCAATTTTCGAGGTGTCAATTTCATCAATTTTATTTGCTCATATCGATGCTCTAGTGTCCATCGAGTAAATATTTGGCTCTTATTCGAAGAAAATGGCGAGCGTCGCCCTCATTGATGTCGTGATATTGATGATGAAAAAAAATTGTTTATTTTTTGTCCATTTTACGGACAAGATATTAAGGTCAAACTTTCTATGACTGATCTCCACAACATGTAGAACGCACATATAATATTTCACGAGGTTTTCGAGACAATTTTTTTTCGGCCGAATGGCTAATTATTTGATCTAATGTAAATTAAATGGCTTCGCATGAAACGACGGCAAGTTTCAGTGTCATTTTCATCAATTTTATTGGTTGAAATCGATGCTCTAGTGCCCGTTAATAAATATTTGGCTCTTATTCGAGAAAAACGGCGACCGTCGCCCGCATTGATGTCGTGATATTGATGATGAGAAAAGATTGTTTATTTTTTTGTCCATTTTACGGAAAAGATATTAAGGTCAAACATTGTATGACTGATCTCCACAACATGTAGAACGCACATATAATATTTCACGAGTTTTCGAGACACCTTTTTTTCGGCCGCATGGCTAATTTTTTTTATCTAATGTAAATTAAACGGCTTCGCATGAAATGACGTCAATTTTCGAGGTGTCAATTTCATCAATTTTATTTGCTCATATCGATGCTCTAGTGTCCAGTCGAGTAAATATTTGGCTCTTATTCGAAGAAAATGGCGAGCGTCACCCTCATTGATGTCGTGATATGGATGACGAAAAAAGATTGTTTATTTTTTTGTCCATTTTACGGACAAGATATTAAGGTCAAACTTTCTATGACTCGATCTCCACAACATGTAGAACGCACATATAATATTTCACGAGGTTTCGAGACAATTTTTTTTTCGGCCGAATGGTTAATTATTTGATCTAATGTAAATTAAATGGCTTCGCATGAAACGACGGCAAGTTTCCGAGTGTCATTTTCATCAATTTTATTGGTTGAAATAGATGCTCTAGTGCCCGTTAATAAATATTTGGCTCTTATTCGAGAAAAACGGCGACCGTCGCCCGCATTGATGTCGTGATATTGATGATGAGAAAAGATTGTTTATTTTTTTGTCCATTTTACGGAAAAGATATTAAGGTCAAACATTGTATGACTGATCTCCACAACATGTAGAATGCACATATAATATTTCACGAGTTTTCGAGACACCTTTTTTTTCGGCCGAATGGCTAATTTTTTTTTATCTAATGTAAATTAAACGGCTTCGCATGAAATGACGTCAATTTTCGAGGTGTCAATTTCATCAATTTTATTTGCTCATATCGATGCTCTAGTGTCCATCAGTAAATATTTGGCTCTTATTCGAAGAAAATGGCGAGCGTCGCCCTCATTGATGTCGTGATATTGATGATGAAAAAAAATTGTTTATTTTTTGTCCATTTTACGGACAAGATATTAAGGTCAAACTTTCTATGACTGATCTCCACAACATGTAGAACGCACATATAATATTTCACGAGGTTTCGAGACAATTTTTTTCGGCCGAATGGTTAATTATTTGATCTAATGTAAATTAAATGGCTTCGCATGAAACGACGGCAAGTTTCAGTGTCATTTTCATCAATTTTATTGGTTGAAATCGATGCTCTAGTGCCCGTTAATAAATATTTGGCTCTTATTCGAGAAAAACGGCGACCGTCGCCCGCATTGATGTCGTGATATTGATGATGAGAAAAGATTGTTTATTTTTTGTCCATTTTACGGAAAAGATATTAAGGTCAAACATTGTATGACTGATCTCCACAACATGTAGAACGCACATATAATATTTCACGAGTTTTCGAGACACCTTTTTTTCGGCCGCATGGCTAATTTTTTTATCTAATGTAAATTAAACGGCTTCGCATGAAATGACGTCAATTTTCGAGGTGTCAATTTCATCAATTTTATTTGCTCATATCGATGCTCTAGTGTCCATCAAGTAAATATTTGGCTCTTATTCGAAGAAAATGGCGAGCGTCACCCTCATTGATGTCGTGATATGGATGACGAAAAAAGATTGTTTATTTTTTTGTCCATTTTACGGACAAGATATTAAGGTCAAACTTTCTATGACTCGATCTCCACAACATGTAGAACGCACATATAATATTTCACGAGGTTTCGAGACAATTTTTTTCGGCCGAATGGTTAATTATTTGATCTAATGTAAATTAAATGGCTTCGCATGAAACGACGGCAAGTTTCCAGGTGTCATTTTCATCAATTTTATTGGTTGAAATAGATGCTCTAGTGCCCGTTAATAAATATTTGGCTCTTATTCGAGAAAAACGGCGACCGTCGCCCGCATTGATGTCGTGATATTGATGATGAGAAAAGATTGTTTATTTTTTTGTCCATTTTACGGAAAAGATATTAAGGTCAAACATTGTATGACTGATCTCCACAACATGTAGAATGCACATATAATATTTCACGAGTTTTCGAGACACCTTTTTTTTGGCCGAATGGCTAATTTTTTTATCTAATGTAAATTAAACGGCTTCGCATGAAATGACGTCAATTTTCGAGGTGTCAATTTCATCAATTTTATTTGCTCATATCGATGCTCTAGTGTCCATCAGTAAATATTTGGCTCTTATTCGAAGAAAATGGCGAGCGTCGCCCTCATTGATGTCGTGATATTGATGATGAAAAAAAATTGTTTATTTTTTGTCCATTTTACGGACAAGATATTAAGGTCAAACTTTCTATGACTGATCTCCACAACATGTAGAACGCACATATAATATTTCACGAGGTTTCGAGACAATTTTTTTCGGCCGAATGGTTAATTATTTGATCTAATGTAAATTAAATGGCTTCGCATGAAACGACGGCAAGTTTCCAGGTGTCATTTTCATCAATTTTATTGGTTGAAATCGATGCTCTAGTGCCCGTTAATAAATATTTGGCTCTTATTCGAGAAAAACGGCGACCGTCGCCCGCATTGATGTCGTGATATTGATGATGAGAAAAGATTGTTTATTTTTTGTCCATTTTACGGAAAAGATATTAAGGTCAAACATTGTATGACTGATCTCCACAACATGTAGAACGCACATATAATATTTCACGAGTTTTCGAGACACCTTTTTTTCGGCCGAATGGCTAATTTTTTTATCTAATGTAAATTAAACGGCTTCGCATGAAATGACGTCAATTTTCGAGGTGTCAATTTCATCAATTTTATTTGCTCATATCGATGCTCTAGTGTCCATCAGTAAATATTTGGCTCTTATTCGAAGAAAATGGCGAGCGTCACCCTCATTGATGTCGTGATATGGATGACGAAAAAAGATTATTTATTTTTTGTCCATTTTACGGACAAGATATTAAGGTCAAACTTTCTATGACTGATCTCCACAACATGTAGAACGCACATATAATATTTCACGAGGTTTCGAGACAATTTTTTTCGGCCGAATGGTTAATTATTTGATCTAATGTAAATTAAATGGCTTCGCATGAAACGACGGCAAGTTTCCAGGTGTCATTTTCATCAATTTTATTGGTTGAAATAGATGCTCTAGTGCCCGTTAATAAATATTTGGCTCTTATTCGAGAAAAACGGCGACCGTCGCCCGCATTGATGTCGTGATATTGATGATGAGAAAAGATTGTTTATTTTTTTGTCCATTTTACGGAAAAGATATTAAGGTCAAACATTGTATGACTCGATCTCCACAACATGTAGAATGCACATATAATATTTCACGAGTTTTCGAGACACCTTTTTTTTCGGCCGAATGGCTAATTTTTTTTATCTAATGTAAATTAAACGGCTTCGCATGAAATGACGTCAATTTTCGAGGTGTCAATTTCATCAATTTTATTTGCTCATATCGATGCTCTAGTGTCCATCGAGTAAATATTTGGCTCTTATTCGAAGAAAATGGCGAGCGTCGCCCTCATTGATGTCGTGATATTGATGATGAAAAAAAAATTGTTTATTTTTTTTGTCCATTTTACTGGACAAGATATTAAGGTCAAACTTTCTATGACTGATCTCCACAACATGTAGAACGCACATATAATATTTCACGAGTTTTCGAGATAATTTTTTTTCGGCCGAATGGCTAATTATTTGATCTAATGTAAATTAAATGGCTTCGCATGAAACGACGGCAAGTTTCCAGGTGTCATTTTCATCAATTTTATTGGTTGAAATCGATGCTCTAGTGCCCGTTAATAAATATTTGGCTCTTATTCGAGAAAAACGGCGACCGTCGCCCGCATTGATGTCGTGATATTGATGATGAGAAAAGATTGTTTATTTTTTGTCCATTTTACGGAAAAGATATTAAGGTCAAACATTGTATGACTGATCTCCACAACATGTAGAACGCACATATAATATTTCACGAGTTTTCGAGACACCTTTTTTTCGGCCGCATGGCTAATTTTTTTATCTAATGTAAATTAAACGGCTTCGCATGAAATGACGTCAATTTTCGAGGTGTCAATTTCATCAATTTTATTTGCTCATATCGATGCTCTAGTGTCCAGTCAAGTAAATATTTGGCTCTTATTCGAAGAAAATGGCGAGCGTCACCCTCATTGATGTCGTGATATGGATGACGAAAAAAGATTGTTTATTTTTTTGTCCATTTTACTGGACAAGATATTAAGGTCAAACTTTCTATGACTCGATCTCCACAACATGTAGAACGCACATATAATATTTCACGAGGTTTCGAGACAATTTTTTTTCGGCCGAATGGTTAATTATTTGATCTAATGTAAATTAAATGGCTTCGCATGAAACGACGGCAAGTTTCCGAGTGTCATTTTCATCAATTTTATTGGTTGAAATAGATGCTCTAGTGCCCGTTAATAAATATTTGGCTCTTATTCGAGAAAAACGGCGACCGTCGCCCGCATTGATGTCGTGATATTGATGATGAGAAAAGATTGTTTATTTTTTTGTCCATTTTACTGAAAAGATATTAAGGTCAAACATTGTATGACTGATCTCCACAACATGTAGAATGCACATATAATATTTCACGAGTTTTCGAGACACCTTTTTTTTCGGCCGAATGGCTAATTTTTTTTATCTAATGTAAATTAAACGGCTTCGCATGAAATGACGTCAATTTTCGAGGTGTCAATTTCATCAATTTTATTTGCTCATATCGATGCTCTAGTGTCCATCAGTAAATATTTGGCTCTTATTCGAAGAAAATGGCGAGCGTCGCCCTCATTGATGTCGTGATATTGATGATGAAAAAAAATTGTTTATTTTTTGTCCATTTTACTGACAAGATATTAAGGTCAAACTTTCTATGACTCGATCTCCACAACATGTAGAACGCACATATAATATTTCACGAGTTTTCGAGATAATTTTTTTTCGGCCGAATGGCTAATTATTTGATCTAATGTAAATTAAATGGCTTCGCATGAAACGACGGCAAGTTTCCAGGTGTCATTTTCATCAATTTTATTGGTTGAAATCGATGCTCTAGTGCCCGTTAATAAATATTTGGCTCTTATTCGAGAAAAACGGCGACCGTCGCCCGCATTGATGTCGTGATATTGATGATGAGAAAAGATTGTTTATTTTTTTGTCCATTTTACTGAAAAGATATTAAGGTCAAACATTGTATGACTCGATCTCCACAACATGTAGAACGCACATATAATATTTCACGAGTTTTCGAGACACCTTTTTTTTCGGCCGCATGGCTAATTTTTTTATCTAATGTAAATTAAACGGCTTCGCATGAAATGACGTCAATTTTCGAGGTGTCAATTTCATCAATTTTATTTGCTCATATCGATGCTCTAGTGTCCGTCAGTAAATATTTGGCTCTTATTCGAAGAAAATGGCGAGCGTCACCCTCATTGATGTCGTGATATGGATGACGAAAAAAGATTGTTTATTTTTTTGTCCATTTTACTGGACAAGATATTAAGGTCAAACTTTCTATGACTCGATCTCCACAACATGTAGAACGCACATATAATATTTCACGAGGTTTTCGAGACAATTTTTTTTCGGCCGAATGGTTAATTATTTGATCTAATGTAAATTAAATGGCTTCGCATGAAACGACGGCAAGTTTCCAGTGTCATTTTCATCAATTTTATTGGTTGAAATCGATGCTCTAGTGCCCGTTAATAAATATTTGGCTCTTATTCGAGAAAAACGGCGACCGTCGCCCGCATTGATGTCGTGATATTGATGATGAGAAAAGATTGTTTATTTTTTTGTCCATTTTACTGGAAAAGATATTAAGGTCAAACATTGTATGACTGATCTCCACAACATGTAGAACGCACATATAATATTTCACGAGTTTTCGAGACACCTTTTTTTCGGCCGAATGGCTAATTTTTTTTATCTAATGTAAATTAAACGGCTTCGCATGAAATGACGTCAATTTTCGAGGTGTCAATTTCATCAATTTTATTTGCTCATATCGATGCTCTAGTGTCCATCAAGAAATATTTGGCTCTTATTCGAAGAAAATGGCGAGCGTCGCCCTCATTGATGTCGTGATATTGATGATGAAAAAAAGATTGTTTATTTTTTTGTCCATTTTACTGACAAGATATTAAGGTCAAACTTTCTATGACTGATCTCCACAACATGTCGAACGCACATATAATATTTCACGAGTTTTCGAGACAATTTCTTTTCGGCCGAATGGCTAATTATTTGATATAATGTAAATTAAATGGCTTCGCATGAAACGACGTCAATTTTCGAGGTGTCAATTTCATCAATTTTATTTGCTCATATCGATGCTCTAGTGTCCATCAAGAAATATTTGGCTCTTATTCGAAGAAAATGGCGAGCGTCGCCCTCATTGATGTCGTGATATTGATGATGAAAAAAAATTGTTTATTTTTTTGTCCATTTTACTGACAAGATATTAAGGTCAAACTTTCTATGACTCGATCTCCACAACATGTCGAACGCACATATAATATTTCACGAGTTTTCGAGACAATTTTTTTTCGCCGAATGGTTAATTATTTGATCTAATGTAAATTAAATGGCTTCGCATGAAACGACGGCAAGTTTTCCAGGGTGTCATTTTCATCAATTTTATTGGTTGAAATCGATGCTCTAGTGCCCGTTAATAAATATTTGGCTCTTATTCGAGAAAAACGGCGACCGTCGCCCGCATTGATGTCGTGATATTGATGATGAGAAAAGATTGTTTATTTTTTTGTCCATTTTACTGAAAAGATATTAAGGTCAAACATTGTATGACTCGATCTCCACAACATGTAGAACGCACATATAATATTTCACGAGTTTTCGAGACACCTTTTTTTCGGCCGAATGGCTAATTTTTTTTATCTAATGTAAATTAAACGGCTTCGCATGAAATGAGCGTCAATTTTCGAGGTGTCAATTTCATCAATTTTATTTGCTCATATCGATGCTCTAGTGTCCATCAAGTAAATATTTGGCTCTTATTCGAAGAAAATGGCGAGCGTCGCCCTCATTGATGTCGTGATATTGATGATGAAAAAAAGATTGTTTATTTTTTTGTCCATTTTACTGACAAGATATTAAGGTCAAACTTTCTATGACTCGATCTCCACAACATGTCGAACGCACATATAATATTTCACGAGTTTTCGAGACAATTTCTTTCGGCCGAATGGCTAATTATTTGATATAATGTAAATTAAATGGCTTCGCATGAAACGACGTCAATTTTCGAGGTGTCAATTTCATCAATTTTATTTGCTCATATCGATGCTCTAGTGTCCATCAAGAAATATTTGGCTCTTATTCGAAGAAAATGGCGAGCGTCGCCCTCATTGATGTCGTGATATTGATGATGAAAAAAAAATTGTTTATTTTTTTGTCCATTTTACTGACAAGATATTAAGGTCAAACTTTCTATGACTCGATCTCCACAACATGTCGAACGCACATATAATATTTCACGAGTTTTCGAGACAATTTTTTTTCTGCCGAATGGCTAACTATTTGATCTAATGTAAATTAAATGGCTTCGCATGAAACGACGGCAAGTTTTCCAGTGTCATTTTCATCAATTTTATTGGTTGAAATCGATGCTCTAGTGCCCGTTAATAAATATTTGGCTCTTATTCGAGAAAAACGGCGACCGTCGCCCTCATTAATGTCGTGATATTGATGATGAGAAAAGATTGTTTATTTTTTTGTCCATTTTACTGAAAAAGATATTAAGGTCAAACATTGTATGACTCGATCTCCACAACATGTAGAACGCACATATAATATTTCACGAGTTTTCGAGACACCTTTTTTTCTGCCGAATGGCTAATTTTTTTTTATCTAATGTAAATTAAACGGCTTCGCATGAAATGACGTCAATTTTCGAGGTGTCAATTTCATCAATTTTATTTGCTCATATCGATGCTCTAGTGTCCGTCAAGAAATATTTGGCTCTTATTCGAAGAAAATGGCGAGCGTCACCCTCATTGATGTCGTGATATGGATGACGAAAAAAGATTGTTTATTTTTTTGTCCCATTTTACTGGACAAGATATTAAGGTCAAACTTTCTATGACTCGATCTCCACAACATGTAGAACGCACATATAATATTTCACGAGTTTTCGAGACAATTTCTTTTCTAGCCGAATGGCTAATTATTTGATATAATGTAAATTAAATGGCTTCGCATGAAACGACGTCAATTTTCGAGGTGTCAATTTCATCAATTTTATTTGCTCATATCGATGCTCTAGTGTCCGTCAAGTAAATATTTGGCTCTTATTCGAAGAAAATGGCGAGCGTCGCCCTCATTGATGTCGTGATATTGATGATGAAAAAAAAATTGTTTATTTTTTTGTCCATTTTACTGGATAAGATATTAAGGTCAAACTTTCTATGATCGATCTCCACAACATGTAGAACGCACATATAATATTTCACGAGTTTTCGAGACACCTTTTTTTTCGGCCGAATGGCTAATTATTTGATCTAATGTAAATTAAACGGCTTCGCATGAAATGACGTCAATTTTCGAGGTGTCAATTTCATCAATTTTATTTGCTCATATCGATGCTCTAGTGTCCGTCAAGTAAATATTTGGCTCTTATTCGAAGAAAATGGCGAGCGTCACCCTCATTGATGTCGTGATATGGATGACGAAAAAAGATTGTTTATTTTTTTGTCCATTTTACTGACAAGATATTAAGGTCAAACTTTCTATGACTCGATCTCCACAACATGTAGAACGCACATATAATATTTCACGAGTTTTCGAGACAATTTCTTTTCGGCCGAATGGCTAATTATTTGATATAATGTAAATTAAATGGCTTCGCATGAAACGACGTCAATTTTCGAGGTGTCAATTTCATCAATTTTATTTGCTCATATCGATGCTCTAGTGTCCATCAGTAAATATTTGGCTCTTATTCGAAGAAAATGGCGAGCGTCGCCCTCATTGATGTCGTGATATTGATGATGAAAAAAAATTGTTTATTTTTTGTCCATTTTACGGATAAGATATTAAGGTCAAACTTTCTATGACTCGATCTCCACAACATGTAGAACGCACATATAATATTTCACGAGTTTTCGAGACACCTTTTTTTCGGCCGAATGGCTAATTTTTTTATTTAATGTAAATTAAACGGCTTCGCATGAAATGACGTCAATTTTCGAGGTGTCAATTTCATCAATTTTATTTGCTCATATCGATGCTCTAGTGTCCGTCAAGTAAATATTTGGCTCTTATTCGAAGAAAATGGCGAGCGTCACCCTCATTGATGTCGTGATATGGATGACGAAAAAAGATTGTTTATTTTTTGTCCATTTTACTGACAAGATATTAAGGTCAAACTTTCTATGACTCGATCTCCACAACATGTAGAACGCACATATAATATTTCACGAGTTTTCGAGACAATTTCTTTCGGCCGAATGGCTAATTATTTGATATAATGTAAATTAAATGGCTTCGCATGAAACGACGTCAATTTTCGAGGTGTCAATTTCATCAATTTTATTTGCTCATATCGATGCTCTAGTGTCCATCGAGTAAATATTTGGCTCTTATTCGAAGAAAATGGCGAGCGTCGCCCTCATTGATGTCGTGATATTGATGATGAAAAAAAATTGTTTATTTTTTTTGTCCATTTTACTGGACAAGATATTAAGGTCAAACTTTCTATGATCGATCTCCACAACATGTAGAACGCACATATAATATTTCACGAGTTTTCGAGACACCTTTTTTTTCGGCCGAATGGCTAATTTTTTTATCTAATGTAAATTAAACGGCTTCGCATGAAATGACGTCAATTTTTCGAGGTATCAATTTCATCAATTTTATTTGCTCATATCGATGCTCTAGTGTCCATCAATAAATATTTGGCTCTTATTCGAAGAAAATGGCGAGCGTCACCCTCATTGATTTCGTGATATGGATGACGAAAAAAGATTGTTTATTTTTTGTCCATTTTACGGACAAGATATTAAGGTCAAACTTTCTATGACTGATCTCCACAACATGTAGAACGCACATATAATATTTCACGAGTTTTCGAGACAATTTCTTTCGGCCGAATGGCTAATTATTTGATATAATGTAAATTAAATGGCTTCGCATGAAACGACGTCAATTTTCGAGGTGTCAATTTCATCAATTTTATTTGCTCATATCGATGCTCTAGTGTCCATCAAGTAAATATTTGGCTCTTATTCGAAGAAAATGGCGAGCGTCGCCCTCATTGATGTCGTGATATTGATGATGAAAAAAAAATTGTTTATTTTTTTGTCCATTTTACGGACAAGATATTAAGGTCAAACTTTCTATGACTGATCTCCACAACATGTCGAACGCACATATAATATTTCACGAGTTTTCGAGACAATTTTTTTCGGCCGAATGGCTAACTATTTGATCTAATGTAAATTAAATGGCTTCGCATGAAACGACGGCAAGTTTTCCAGGTGTCATTTTCATCAATTTTATTGGTTGAAATCGATGCTCTAGTGCCCGTTAATAAATATTTGGCTCTTATTCGAGAAAAACGGCGACCGTCGCCCTCATTGATGTCGTGATATTGATGATGAGAAAAGATTGTTTATTTTTTTGTCCATTTTACGGAAAAGATATTAAGGTCAAACATTGTATGATCGATCTCCACAACATGTAGAACGCACATATAATATTTCACGAGTTTTCGAGACACCTTTTTTTTCGGCCGAATGGCTAATTTTTTTTTATCTAATGTAAATTAAACGGCTTCGCATGAAATGACGTCAATTTTCGAGGTGTCAATTTCATCAATTTTATTTGCTCATATCGATGCTCTAGTGTCCAGTCAGTAAATATTTGGCTCTTATTCGAAGAAAATGGCGAGCGTCACCCTCATTGATGTCGTGATATGGATGACGAAAAAAAGATTGTTTATTTTTTTTGTCCATTTTACGGACAAGATATTAAGGTCAAACTTTCTATGACTGATCTCCACAACATGTAGAACGCACATATAATATTTCACGAGTTTTCGAGACAATTTTTTTTTCGGCCGAAATGGCTAATTATTTGATATAATGTAAATTAAATGGCTTCGCATGAAACGACGTCAAGTTTTCGAGTGTCAATTTCATCAATTTTATTTGCTCATATCGATGCTCTAGTGTCCATCGAGTAAATATTTGGCTCTTATTCGAAGAAAATGGCGAGCGTCGCCCTCATTGATGTCGTGATATTGATGATGAAAAAAAATTGTTTATTTTTTGTCCATTTTACGGACAAGATATTAAGGTCAAACTTTCTATGACTGATCTCCACAACATGTCGAACGCACATATAATATTTCACGAGTTTTCGAGACAATTTTTTTCGGCCGAATGGCTAACTATTTGATCTAATGTAAATTAAATGGCTTCGCATGAAACGATGGCAAGTTTCCAGGTGTCATTTTCATCAATTTTATTGGTTGAAATCGATGCTCTAGTGCCCGTTAATAAATATTTGGCTCTTATTCGAGAAAAACGGCGACCGTCGCCCTCATTAATGTCGTGATATTGATGATGAGAAAAGATTGTTTATTTTTTGTCCATTTTACGGAAAAGATATTAAGGTCAAACATTGTATGACTGATCTCCACAACATGTAGAACGCACATATAATATTTCACGAGTTTTCGAGACACCTTTTTTTCGGCCGAATGGCTAATTTTTTTATCTAATGTAAATTAAACGGCTTCGCATGAAATGACGTCAATTTTCGAGGTGTCAATTTCATCAATTTTATTTGCTCATATCGATGCTCTAGTGTCCAGTCGAGTAAATATTTGGCTCTTATTCGAAGAAAATGGCGAGCGTCACCCTCATTGATGTCGTGATATGGATGACGAAAAAAAGATTGTTTATTTTTTTGTCCATTTTACGGACAAGATATTAAGGTCAAACTTTCTATGACTGATCTCCACAACATGTAGAACGCACATATAATATTTCACGAGTTTTCGAGACAATTTTTTTTCGGCCGAAATGGCTAATTATTTGATATAATGTAAATTAAATGGCTTCGCATGAAACGACGGCAAGTTTCGAGGTGTCAATTTCATCAATTTTATTTGCTCATATCGATGCTCTAGTGTCCATCAGTAAATATTTGGCTCTTATTCGAAGAAAATGGCGAGCGTCGCCCTCATTGATGTCGTGATATTGATGATGAAAAAAAATTGTTTATTTTTTGTCCATTTTACGGACAAGATATTAAGGTCAAACTTTCTATGACTGATCTCCACAACATGTCGAACGCACATATAATATTTCACGAGTTTTCGAGACAATTTTTTTCGGCCGAATGGCTAACTATTTGATCTAATGTAAATTAAATGGCTTCGCATGAAACGATGGCAAGTTTCAAGGTGTCATTTTCATCAATTTTATTGGTTGAAATCGATGCTCTAGTGCCCGTTAATAAATATTTGGCTCTTATTCGAGAAAAACGGCGACCGTCGCCCTCATTAATGTCGTGATATTGATGATGAGAAAAGATTGTTTATTTTTTGTCCATTTTACGGAAAAGATATTAAGGTCAAACATTGTATGACTGATCTCCACAACATGTAGAACGCACATATAATATTTCACGAGTTTTCGAGACACCTTTTTTTTCGGCCGAATGGCTAATTTTTTTATCTAATGTAAATTAAACGGCTTCGCATGAAATGACGTCAATTTTCGAGGTGTCAATTTCATCAATTTTATTTGCTCATGTCGATGCTCTAGTGTCCGTCAGTAAATATTTGGCTCTTATTCGAAGAAAATGGCGAGCGTCACCCTCATTGATGTCGTGATATGGATGACGAAAAAAGATTGTTTATTTTTTGTCCATTTTACTGGACAAGATATTAAGGTCAAACTTTCTATGACTGATCTCCACAACATGTAGAACGCACATATAATATTTCACGGGTTTTCGAGACAATTTTTTTCGGCCAAATGGCTAATTATTTGATATAATGTAAATTAAATGGCTTCGCATGAAACGACGGCAAGTTTCCAGGTGTCAATTTCATCAATTTTATTTGCTCATATCGATGCTCTAGTGTCCATCAGTAAATATTTGGCTCTTATTCGAAGAAAATGGCGAGCGTCGCCCTCATTGATGTCGTGATATTGATGATGAAAAAAAATTGTTTATTTTTTGTCCATTTTACGGATAAGATATTAAGGTCAAACTTTCTATGACTGATCTCCACAACATGTAGAACGCACATATAATATTTCACGAGTTTTCGAGACACCTTTTTTTCGGCCGAATGGCTAATTTTTTTATCTAATGTAAATTAAACGGCTTCGCATGAAATGACGTCAATTTTCGAGGTGTCAATTTCATCAATTTTATTTGCTCATATCGATGCTCTAGTGTCCGTCAGTAAATATTTGGCTCTTATTCGAAGAAAATGGCTAGCGTCACCCTCATTGATGTCGTGATATGGATGACGAAAAAAGATTGTTTATTTTTTGTCCATTTTACGGACAAGATATTAAGGTCAAACTTTCTATGACTGATCTCCACAACATGTAGAACGCACATATAATATTTCACGAGTTTTCGAGAAAATTTCTTTCGGCCGAATGGCTAATTATTTGATATAATGTAAATTAAATGGCTTCGCATGAAACGACGTCAATTTTCGAGGTGTCAATTTCATCAATTTTATTTGCTCATATCGATGCTCTAGTGTCCATCAGTAAATATTTGGCTCTTATTCGAAGAAAATGGCGAGCGTCGCCCTCATTGATGTCGTGATATTGATGATGAAAAAAAATTGTTTATTTTTTGTCCATTTTACGGACAAGATATTAAGGTCAAACTTTCTATGACTCGATCTCCACAACATGTAGAACGCACATATAATATTTCACGAGTTTTCGAGACACCTTTTTTTTCGGCCGAATGGCTAATTTTTTTTTGATCTAATGTAAATTAAACGGCTTCGCATGAAATGACGTCAATTTTCGAGGTATCAATTTCATCAATTTTATTTGCTCATATCGATGCTCTAGTGTCCATCAAGTAAATATTTGGCTCTTATTCGAAGAAAATGGCGAGCGTCACCCTCATTGATGTCGTGATATGGATGACGAAAAAAGATTGTTTATTTTTTGTCCATTTTACGGACAAGATATTAAGGTCAAACTTTCTATGACTGATCTCCACAACATGTAGAACGCACATATAATATTTCACGAGTTTTCGAGAAAATTTCTTTTCGGCCGAATGGCTAATTATTTGATATAATGTAAATTAAATGGCTTCGCATGAAACGACGTCAATTTTCGAGGTGTCAATTTCATCAATTTTATTTGCTCATATCGATGCTCTAGTGTCCATCAGTAAATATTTGGCTCTTATTCGAAGAAAATGGCGAGCGTCGCCCTCATTGATGTCGTGATATTGATGATGAAAAAAAATTGTTTATTTTTTGTCCATTTTACGGACAAGATATTAAGGTCAAACTTTCTATGACTGATCTCCACAACATGTAGAACGCACATATAATATTTTCACGAGTTTTCGAGATAATTTTTTTTCGTCGAATGGCTAATTATTTGATCTAATGTAAATTAAATGGCTTCGCATGAAACGACGGCAATTTTCCAGGTGTCAATTTCATCAATTTTATTGGTTCAAATCAATGCTCCAGTGTCCCGTTAATAAATATTTGGCTCTTATTCGAGAAAAACGGCGACCGTCGCCCGTATTGATGTCGTGATATTGATGATGAGAAAAGATTGTTTATTTTTTTGTCCATTTTACGGAAAAGATATTAAGGTCAAACATTGTATGACTGATCTCCACAACATGTAGAACGCACATATAATATTTCACGAGTTTTCGAGACACCTTTTTTTTCGGCCGAATGGCTAATTTTTTTTATCTAATGTAAATTAAACGGCTTCGCATGAAATGACGTCAATTTTCGAGGTGTCAATTTCATCAATTTTATTTGCTCATGTCGATGCTCTAGTGTCCGTCGAGTAAATATTTGGCTCTTATTCGAAGAAAATGGCGAGCGTCACCCTCATTGATGTCGTGATATGGATGACGAAAAAAGATTGTTTATTTTTTGTCCATTTTACGGACAAGATATTAAGGTCAAACTTTCTATGACTGATCTCCACAACATGTAGAACGCACATATAATATTTCACGCGTTTTCGAGACAATTTTTTTTCGGCCAAATGGCTAATTATTTGATATAATGTAAATTAAATGGCTTCGCATGAAACGACGTCAAGTTTTCGAGTGTCAATTTCATCAATTTTATTTGCTCATATCGATGCTCTAGTGTCCATCGATAAATATTTGGCTCTTATTCGAAGAAAATGGCGAGCGTCGCCCTCATTGATGTCGTGATATTGATGATGAAAAAAAATTGTTTATTTTTTTGTCCATTTTACTGGATAAGATATTAAGGTCAAACTTTCTATGACTGATCTCCACAACATGTAGAACGCACATATAATATTTCACGAGTTTTCGAGACACCTTTTTTTCGACCGAATGGCTAATTTTTTTATCTAATGTAAATTAAACGGCTTCGCATGAAATGACGTCAATTTTCGAGGTGTCAATTTCTTCAATTTTATTTGCTCATATCGATGCTCTAGTGTCCAGTCGAGTAAATATTTGGCTCTTATTCGAAGAAAATGGCTAGCGTCACCCTCATTGATGTCGTGATATGGATGACGAAAAAAGATTGTTTATTTTTTGTCCATTTTACGGACAAGATATTAAGGTCAAACTTTCTATGACTGATCTCCACAACATGTAGAACGCACATATAATATTTCACGAGTTTTCGAGAAAATTTCTTTCGGCCGAATGGCTAATTATTTGATATAATGTAAATTAAATGGCTTCGCATGAAACGACGTCAATTTTCGAGGTGTCAATTTCATCAATTTTATTTGCTCATATCGATGCTCTAGTGTCCATCAGTAAATATTTGGCTCTTATTCGAAGAAAATGGCGAGCGTCGCCCTCATTGATGTCGTGATATTGATGATGAAAAAAAATTGTTTATTTTTTGTCCATTTTACGGACAAGATATTAAGGTCAAACTTTCTATGACTGATCTCCACAACATGTAGAACGCACATATAATATTTCACAAGTTTTCGAGACACCTTTTTTTCGGCCGAATGGCTAATTTTTTTATCTAATGTAAATTAAACGGCTTCGCATGAAATGACGTCAATTTTCGAGGTATCAATTTCATCAATTTTATTTGCTCATATCGATGCTCTAGTGTCCATCAGTAAATATTTGGCTCTTATTCGAAGAAAATGGCGAGCGTCACCCTCATTGATGTCGTGATATGGATGACGAAAAAAGATTGTTTATTTTTTGTCCATTTTACGGACAAGATATTAAGGTCAAACTTTCTATGACTGATCTCCACAACATGTAGAACGCACATATAATATTTCACGAGTTTTCGAGACAAATTTCTTTCGGCCGAATGGCTAATTATTTGATATAATGTAAATTAAATGGCTTCGCATGAAACGACGTCAATTTTCGAGGTGTCAATTTCATCAATTTTATTTGCTCATATCGATGCTCTAGTGTCCATCGAGTAAATATTTGGCTCTTATTCGAAGAAAATGGCGAGCGTCGCCCTCATTGATGTCGTGATATTGATGATGAAAAAAAATTGTTTATTTTTTTGTCCATTTTACTGGACAAGATATTAAGGTCAAACTTTCTATGACTGATCTCCACAACATGTAGAACGCACATATAATATTTTCACGAGTTTTCGAGATAATTTTTTTTCGGCCGAATGGCTAATTATTTGATCTAATGTAAATTAAATGGCTTCGCATGAAACGACGGCAATTTTCCCGGTGTCAATTTCATCAATTTTATTGGTTCAAATCAATGCTCCGAGTGCTCGTTAATAAATATTTGGCTCTTATTCGAGAAAAACGGCGACCGTCGCCCGTATTGATGTCGTGATATTGATGATGAGAAAAGATTGTTTATTTTTTTGTCCATTTTACGGAAAAGATATTAAGGTCAAACATTGTATGACTGATCTCCACAATATGTAGAACGCACATATAATATTTCACGAGTTTTCGAGACACCTTTTTTTTCGGCCGAATGGCTAATTTTTTTTTATCTAATGTAAATTAAACGGCTTCGCATGAAATGACGTCAATTTTCGAGGTGTCAATTTCATCAATTTTATTTGCTCATATCGATGCTCTAGTGTCCAGTCAGGTAAATATTTGGCTCTTATTCGAAGAAAATGGCGAGCGTCACCCTCATTGATGTCGTGATATGGATGACGAAAAAAAGATTGTTTATTTTTTTGTCCATTTTACGGACAAGATATTAAGGTCAAACTTTCTATGACTGATCTCCACAACATGTAGAACGCACATATAATATTTCACGAGGTTTTCGAGAAAATTTTTTTTCGGCCGAATGGTTAATTATTTGATCTAATGTAAATTAAATGGCTTCGCATGAAAAGACGGCAAGTTTTCAGTGTCAATTTCATCAATTTTATTGGTTGAAATCGATGCTCTAGTGCCCGTTAATAAATATTTGGCTCTTATTCGAGAAAAACGGCGACCGTCGCCCGCATTGATGTCGTGATATTGATGATGAGAAAAGATTGTTTATTTTTTTGTCCATTTTACGGAAAAGATATTAAGGTCAAACATTGTATGGTCGATCTCCACAACATGTAGAACGCACATATAATATTTCACGAGTTTTCGAGACACCTTTTTTTCGGCCGAATGGCTAATTTTTTTATCTAATGTAAATTAAACGGCTTCGCATGAAATGACGTCAATTTTCGAGGTGTCAATTTCATCAATTTTATTTGCTCATGTCGATGCTCTAGTGTCCGTCAGTAAATATTTGGCTCTTATTCGAAGAAAATGGCGAGCGTCACCCTCATTGATGTCGTGATATGGATGACGAAAAAAGATTGTTTATTTTTTGTCCATTTTACGGACAAGATATTAAGGTCAAACTTTCTATGACTGATCTCCACAACATGTAGAACGCACATATAATATTTCACGGGTTTTCGAGACAATTTTTTTCGGCCAAATGGCTAATTATTTGATATAATGTAAATTAAATGGCTTCGCATGAAACGACGGCAAGTTTCCAGGTGTCAATTTCATCAATTTTATTTGCTCATATCGATGCTCTAGTGTCCATCAGTAAATATTTGGCTCTTATTCGAAGAAAATGGCGAGCGTCGCCCTCATTGATGTCGTGATATTGATGATGAAAAAAAAATTGTTTATTTTTTTGTCCATTTTACTGGGATAAGATATTAAGGTCAAACTTTCTATGACTGATCTCCACAACATGTAGAACGCACATATAATATTTCACGAGTTTTCGAGACACCTTTTTTTCGGCCGAATGGCTAATTTTTTTATCTAATGTAAATTAAACGGCTTCGCATGAAATGACGTCAATTTTCGAGGTGTCAATTTCATCAATTTTATTTGCTCATATCGATGCTCTAGTGTCCAGTCAAGTAAATATTTGGCTCTTATTCGAAGAAAATGGCTAGCGTCACCCTCATTGATGTCGTGATATGGATGACGAAAAAAGATTGTTTATTTTTTGTCCATTTTACGGACAAGATATTAAGGTCAAACTTTCTATGACTGATCTCCACAACATGTAGAACGCACATATAATATTTCACGAGTTTTCGAGACACCTTTTTTTCGGCCGAATGGCTAATTTTTTTTTGATCTAATGTAAATTAAACGGCTTCGCATGAAATGACGTCAATTTTCGAGGTGTCAATTTCATCAATTTTATTTGCTCATATCGATGCTCTAGTGTCCGTCAGTAAATATTTGGCTCTTATTCGAAGAAAATGGCTAGCGTCACCCTCATTGATGTCGTGATATGGATGACGAAAAAAGATTGTTTATTTTTTGTCCATTTTACGGAAAAGATATTAAGGTCAAACATTGTATGACTGATCTCCACAATATGTAGAACGCACATATAATATTTCACGAGTTTTCGAGACACCTTTTTTTCGGCCGAATGGCTAATTTTTTTATCTAATGTAAATTAAACGGCTTCGCATGAAATGACGTCAATTTTCGAGGTGTCAATTTCATCAATTTTATTTGCTCATATCGATGCTCTAGTGTCCGTCAGTAAATATTTGGCTCTTATTCGAAGAAAATGGCGAGCGTCACCCTCATTGATGTCGTGATATGGATGACGAAAAAAGATTGTTTATTTTTTGTCCATTTTACGGACAAGATATTAAGGTCAAACTTTCTATGACTGATCTCCACAACATGTAGAACGCACATATAATATTTCACGAGGTTTTCGAGAAAATTTTTTTTCGGCCGAATGGCTAATTATTTGATCTAATGTAAATTAAATGGCTTCGCATGAAAAGACGGCAAGTTTTCCAGTGTCAATTTCATCAATTTTATTGGTTGAAATCGATGCTCTAGTGCCCGTTAATAAATATTTGGCTCTTATTCGAGGAAAACGGCGACCGTCGCCTGCATTGATGTCGTGATATTGATGATGAGAAAAGATTGTTTATTTTTTGTCCATTTTACGGACAAGATATTAAGGTCAAACTTTGTATGACTGATCTCCACAACATGTAGAACGCACATATAATATTTCACGAGTTTTCGAGACACCTTTTTTTTCGGCCGAATGGCTAATTTTTTTATCTAATGTAAACTAAACGGCTTCGCATGAAATGACGTCAATTTTCGAGGTGTCAATTTCATCAATTTTATTTGCTCATATCGATGCTCTAGTGTCCAGTCGGTAAATATTTGGCTCTTATTCGAAGAAAATGGCGAGCGTCACCCTCATTGATGTCGTGATATGGATGACGAAAAAAGATTGTTTATTTTTTTGTCCATTTTACGGACAAGATATTAAGGTCAAACTTTCTATGACTGATCTCCACAACATGTAGAACGCACATATAATATTTCACGAGTTTTCGAGACAATTTTTTTTTCGGCCGAAATGGCTAATTATTTGATATAATGTAAATTAAATGGCTTCGCATGAAACGACGGCAATTTTCCAGGTGTCAATTTCATCAATTTTATTTGCTCATATCGATGCTCTAGTGTCCATCAGTAAATATTTGGCTCTTATTCGAAGAAAATGGCGAGCGTCGCCCTCATTGATGTCGTGATATTGATGATGAAAAAAAATTGTTTATTTTTTGTCCATTTTACGGATAAGATATTAAGGTCAAACTTTCTATGACTGATCTCCACAACATGTAGAACGCACATATAATATTTCACGAGTTTTCGAGACACCTTTTTTTCGGCCGAATGGCTAATTTTTTTATCTAATGTAAATTAAACGGCTTCGCATGAAATGACGTCAATTTTCGAGGTGTCAATTTCATCAATTTTATTTGCTCATATCGATGCTCTAGTGTCCGTCAGTAAATATTTGGCTCTTATTCGAAGAAAATGGCTAGCGTCACCCTCATTGATGTCGTGATATGGATGACGAAAAAAGATTGTTTATTTTTTGTCCATTTTACTGACAAGATATTAAGGTCAAACTTTCTATGACTGATCTCCACAACATGTAGAACGCACATATAATATTTCACGAGTTTTCGAGACAAATTTCTTTTTCGGCCGAATGGCTAATTATTTGATATAATGTAAATTAAATGGCTTCGCATGAAACGACGTCAATTTTCGAGGTGTCAATTTCATCAATTTTATTTGCTCATATCGATGCTCTAGTGTCCATCAGTAAATATTTGGCTCTTATTCGAAGAAAATGGCGAGCGTCGCCCTCATTGATGTCGTGATATTGATGATGAAAAAAAGATTGTTTATTTTTTTGTCCATTTTACGGACAAGATATTAAGGTCAAACTTTCTATGACTCGATCTCCACAACATGTAGAACGCACATATAATATTTCACGAGTTTTCGAGACAATTTTTTTCAGCCGAATGGCTAATTATTTGATATAATGTAAATTAAATGGCTTCGCATGAAACGACGTCAATTTTCGAGGTGTCAATTTCATCAATTTTATTTGCTCATATCGATGCTCTAGTGTCCATCAGTAAATATTTGGCTCTTATTCGAAGAAAATGGCGAGCGTCGCCCTCATTGATGTCGTGATATTGATGATGAAAAAAAATTGTTTATTTTTTGTCCATTTTACGGACAAGATATTAAGGTCAAACTTTCTATGACTGATCTCCACAACATGTAGAACGCACATATAATATTTCACGAGTTTTCGAGATAATTTTTTTTCGGCCGAATGGCTAATTATTTGATCTAATGTAAATTAAATGGCTTCGCATGAAACGACGGCAATTTTCCAGGTGTCAATTTCATCAATTTTATTGGTTCAAATCAATGCTCCAGTGTCCCGTTAATAAATATTTGGCTCTTATTCGAGAAAAACGGCGACCGTCGCCCGTATTGATGTCGTGATATTGATGATGAGAAAAGATTGTTTATTTTTTTGTCCATTTTAGGAAAAGATATTAAGGTCAAACATTGTATGACTGATCTCCACAACATGTAGAACGCACATATAATATTTCACGAGTTTTCGAGACACCTTTTTTTCGGCCGAATGGCTAATTTTTTTATCTAATGTAAATTAAACGGCTTCGCATGAAATGACGTCAATTTTCGAGGTGTCAATTTCATCAATTTTATTTGCTCATATCGATGCTCTAGTGTCCAGTCAAGTAAATATTTGGCTCTTATTCGAAGAAAATGGCGAGCGTCACCCTCATTGATGTCGTGATATGGATGACGAAAAAAGATTGTTTATTTTTTGTCCATTTTACGGACAAGATATTAAGGTCAAACTTTCTATGACTGATCTCCACAACATGTAGAACGCACATATAATATTTCACGAGTTTTCGAGACAATTTTTTTTCGGCCGAATGGCTAATTATTTGATATAATGTAAATTAAATGGCTTCGCATGAAACGACGTCAATTTTCGAGGTGTCAATTTCATCAATTTTATTTGCTCATATCGATGCTCTAGTGTCCAGTCGATAAATATTTGGCTCTTATTCGAAGAAAATGGCGAGCGTCGCCCTCATTGATGTCGTAGATATTGATGATGAAAAAAGATTGTTTATTTTTTTTGTCCATTTTACTGGACAAGATATTAAGGTCAAACTTTCTATGACTCGATCTCCACAACATGTAGAACGCACATATAATATTTCACGAGGTTTTCGAGACAATTTTTTTTCGGCCGAATGGTTAATTATTTGATCTAATGTAAATTAAATGGCTTCGCATGAAACGACGGCAAGTTTTCCGGTGTCATTTTCATCAATTTTATTGGTTGAAATCGATGCTCTAGTGCCCGTTAATAAATATTTGGCTCTTATTCGAGAAAAACGGCGACCGTCGCCCGCATTGATGTCGTGATATTGATGATGAGAAAAGATTGTTTATTTTTTGTCCATTTTACGGAAAAGATATTAAGGTCAAACATTGTATGACTGATCTCCACAACATGTAGAACGCACATATAATATTTCACGAGTTTTCGAGACACCTTTTTTTCGGCCGAATGGCTAATTTTTTTATCTAATGTAAATTAAACGGCTTCGCATGAAATGACGTCAATTTTCGAGGTGTCAATTTCATCAATTTTATTTGCTCATATCGATGCTCTAGTGTCCATCAGTAAATATTTGGCTCTTATTCGAAGAAAATGGCGAGCGTCACCCTCATTGATGTCGTGATATGGATGACGAAAAAAGATTGTTTATTTTTTGTCCATTTTACGGACAAGATATTAAGGTCAGACTTTCTATGACTGATCTCCACAACATGTAGAACGCACATATAATATTTCACGAGTTTTCGAGACAATTTCTTTCGGCCGAATGGCTAATTATTTGATATAATGTAAATTAAATGGCTTCGCATGAAACGACGTCAATTTTCGAGGTGTCAATTTCATCAATTTTATTTGCTCATATCGATGCTCTAGTGTCCATCAGTAAATATTTGGCTCTTATTCGAAGAAAATGGCGAGCGTCGCCCTCATTGATGTCGTGATATTGATGATGAAAAAAAAATTGTTTATTTTTTTGTCCATTTTACTGACAAGATATTAAGGTCAAACTTTCTATGACTCGATCTCCACAACATGTCGAACGCACATATAATATTTCACGAGTTTTCGAGACAATTTTTTTCGGCCGAATGGCTAACTATTTGATCTAATGTAAATTAAATGGCTTCGCATGAAACGACGGCAAGTTTCCAGGTGTCATTTTCATCAATTTTATTGGTTGAAATCGATGCTCTAGTGCCCGTTTATAAATATTTGGCTCTTATTCGAGAAAAACGGCGACCGTCGCCCCTCATTGATGTCGTGATATTGATGATGAGAAAAAGATTGTTTATTTTTTTGTCCATTTTACTGAAAAGATATTAAGGTCAAACATTGTATGACTCGATCTCCACAACATGTAGAACGCACATATAATATTTCACGAGTTTTCGAGACACCTTTTTTTTCGGCCGAATGGCTAATTTTTTTATCTAATGTAAATTAAACGGCTTCGCATGAAATGACGTCAATTTTCGAGGTGTCAATTTCATCAATTTTATTTGCTCATATCGATGCTCTAGTGTCCATCAGTAAATATTTGGCTCTTATTCGAAGAAAATGGCGAGCGTCACCCTCATTGATGTCGTGATATGGATGACGAAAAAAGATTGTTTATTTTTTGTCCATTTTATGGACAAGATATTAAGGTCAAACTTTCTATGACTGATCTCCAGAACATGTAGAACGCACATATAATATTTCACGAGTTTTCGAGACAATTTTTTTCGGCCGAATGGCTAATTATTTGATATAATGTAAATTAAATGGCTTCGCATGAAACGACGTCAATTTTCGAGGTGTCAATTTCATCAATTTCATTTGCTCATATCGATGCTCTAGTGTCCATCAGTAAATATTTGGCTCTTATTCGAAGAAAATGGCGAGCGTCTCCCTCATTGATGTCGTGATATTGATGATGAAAAAAAATTGTTTATTTTTTGTCCATTTTACGGACAAGATATTAAGGTCAAACTTTCTATGATTGATCTCCACAACATGTAGAACGCACATATAATATTTCACGAGTTTTCGAGATAATTTTTTTTCAGTCGAATGGCTAATTATTTGATCTAATGTAAATTAAATGGCTTCGCATGAAACGACGGCAATTTTCCGGTGTCAATTTCATCAATTTTATTGGTTCAAATCAATGCTCCAGTGTCCCGTTAATAAATATTTGGCTCTTATTCGAGAAAAACGGCGACCGTCGCCCGTATTGATGTCGTGATATTGATGATGAGAAAAGATTGTTTATTTTTTTGTCCATTTTACGGAAAAGATATTAAGGTCAAACATTGTATGACTGATCTCCACAACATGTAGAACGCACATATAATATTTCACGAGTTTTCGAGACACCTTTTTTTTCGGCCGAATGGCTAATTTTTTTTATCTAATGTAAATTAAACGGCTTCGCATGAAATGACGTCAATTTTCGAGGTGTCAATTTCATCAATTTTATTTGCTCATATCGATGCTCTAGTGTCCGTCGAGTAAATATTTGGCTCTTATTCGAAGAAAATGGCGAGCGTCACCCTCATTGATGTCGTGATATGGATGACGAAAAAAGATTGTTTATTTTTTGTCCATTTTACGGACAAGATATTAAGGTCAAACTTTCTATGACTGATCTCCACAACATGTAGAACGCACATATAATATTTCACGAGTTTTCGAGACAATTTTTTTTCGGCCGAATGGCTAATTATTTGATATAATGTAAATTAAATGGCTTCGCATGAAACGACGTCAATTTTCGAGGTGTCAATTTCATCAATTTTATTTGCTCATATCGATGCTCTAGTGTCCATCAGTAAATATTTGGCTCTTATTCGAAGAAAATGGCGAGCGTCGCCCTCATTGATGTCGTGATATTGATGATGAAAAAAAATTGTTTATTTTTTTGTCCATTTTACTGGACAAGATATTAAGGTCAAACTTTCTATGATTGATCTCCACAACATGTAGAACGCACATATAATATTTCACGAGTTTTCGAGATAATTTTTTTTCGGCCGAATGGGCTAATTATTTGATCTAATGTAAATTAAATGGCTTCGCATGAAACGACGGCAATTTTCCGGTGTCAATTTCATCAATTTTATTGGTTCAAATCAATGCTCCAGTGCTCGTTAATAAATATTTGGCTCTTATTCGAGAAAAACGGCGACCGTCGCCCGTATTGATGTCGTGATATTGATGATGAGAAAAGATTGTTTATTTTTTGTCCATTTTACGGAAAAGATATTAAGGTCAAACATTGTATGACTGATCTCCACAACATGTAGAACGCACATATAATATTTCACGAGTTTTCGAGACACCTTTTTTTCGGCCGAATGGCTAATTTTTTTATCTAATGTAAATTAAACGGCTTCGCATGAAATGACGTCAATTTTCGAGGTGTCAATTTCATCAATTTTATTTGCTCATATCGATGCTCTAGTGTCCGTCAGTAAATATTTGGCTCTTATTCGAAGAAAATGGCGAGCGTCACCCTCATTGATGTCGTGATATGGATGACGAAAAAAGATTGTTTATTTTTTGTCCATTTTACGGACAAGATATTAAGGTCAAACTTTCTATGACTGATCTCCACAACATGTAGAACGCACATATAATATTTCACGAGTTTTCGAGACAATTTTTTTCGGCCGAATGGCTAATTATTTGATATAATGTAAATTAAATGGCTTCGCATGAAACGACGTCAATTTTCGAGGTGTCAATTTCATCAATTTTATTTGCTCATATCGATGCTCTAGTGTCCGTCAAGTAAATATTTGGCTCTTATTCGAAGAAAATGGCGAGCGTCGCCCTCATTGATGTCGTGATATTGATGATGAAAAAAGATTGTTTATTTTTTTGTCCATTTTACTGACAAGATATTAAGGTCAAACTTTCTATGACTCGATCTCCACAACATGTAGAACGCACATATAATATTTCACGAGGTTTTCGAGACAATTTTTTTTCGGCCGAATGGCTAATTATTTGATCTAATGTAAATTAAATGGCTTCGCATGAAACGACGGCAAGTTTCCAGGTGTCATTTTCATCAATTTTATTGGTTGAAATCGATGCTCTAGTGCCCGTTAATAAATATTTGGCTCTTATTCGAGAAAAACGGCGACCGTCGCCCGCATTGATGTCGTGATATTGATGATGAGAAAAAGATTGTTTATTTTTTTGTCCATTTTACGGAAAAGATATTAAGGTCAAACATTGTATGACTGATCTCCACAACATGTAGAACGCACATATAATATTTCACGAGTTTTCGAGACACCTTTTTTTTCGGCCGAATGGCTAATTTTTTTATCTAATGTAAATTAAACGGCTTCGCATGAAATGACGTCAATTTTCGAGGTGTCAATTTCATCAATTTTATTTGCTCATATCGATGCTCTAGTGTCCAGTCAGTAAATATTTGGCTCTTATTCGAAGAAAATGGCGAGCGTCACCCTCATTGATGTCGTGATATGGATGACGAAAAAAGATTGTTTATTTTTTTGTCCATTTTACGGACAAGATATTAAGGTCAGACTTTCTATGACTGATCTCCACAACATGTAGAACGCACATATAATATTTCACGAGTTTTCGAGACAATTTCTTTTCGGCCGAATGGCTAATTATTTGATATAATGTAAATTAAATGGCTTCGCATGAAACGACGTCAATTTTCGAGGTGTCAATTTCATCAATTTTATTTGCTCATATCGATGCTCTAGTGTCCATCGAGTAAATATTTGGCTCTTATTCGAAGAAAATGGCGAGCGTCGCCCTCATTGATGTCGTGATATTGATGATGAAAAAAAGATTGTTTATTTTTTTGTCCATTTTACGGACAAGATATTAAGGTCAAACTTTCTATGACTGATCTCCACAACATGTAGAACGCACATATAATATTTCACGAGTTTTCGAGACAATTTTTTTTCGGCCGAATGGCTAATTATTTGATCTAATGTAAATTAAATGGCTTCGCATGAAACGACGGCAAGTTTTCGAGGTGTCAATTTTCATCAATTTTATTGGTTGAAATCGATGCTCTAGTGCCCGTTAATAAATATTTGGGCTCTTATTCGAGAAAAACGGCGACCGTCGCCCTCATTGATGTCGTGATATTGATGATGAGAAAAAGATTGTTTATTTTTTTGTCCATTTTACGGAAAAGATATTAAGGTCAAACATTGTATGACTGATCTCCACAACATGTAGAACGCACATATAATATTTCACGAGTTTTCGAGACACCTTTTTTTTCGGCCGAATGGCTAATTTTTTTATCTAATGTAAATTAAACGGCTTCGCATGAAATGACGTCAATTTTCGAGGTGTCAATTTCATCAATTTTATTTGCTCATATCGATGCTCTAGTGTCCAGTCAAGTAAATATTTGGCTCTTATTCGAAGAAAATGGCGAGCGTCACCCTCATTGATGTCGTGATATGGATGACGAAAAAAGATTGTTTATTTTTTTGTCCATTTTACTGGACAAGATATTAAGGTCAAACTTTCTATGACTGATCTCCACAACATGTAGAACGCACATATAATATTTCACGAGTTTTCGAGACAATTTTTTTTCGGCCGAATGGCTAATTATTTGATATAATGTAAATTAAATGGCTTCGCATGAAACGACGTCAATTTTCGAGGTGTCAATTTCATCAATTTTATTTGCTCATATCGATGCTCTAGTGTCCATCGAGTAAATATTTGGCTCTTATTCGAAGAAAATGGCGAGCGTCGCCCTCATTGATGTCGTGATATTGATGATGAAAAAAAAATTGTTTATTTTTTTGTCCATTTTACTGGACAAGATATTAAGGTCAAACTTTCTATGATTGATCTCCACAACATGTAGAACGCACATATAATATTTCACGAGTTTTCGAGATAATTTTTTTTCGGCCGAATGGCTAATTATTTGATCTAATGTAAATTAAATGGCTTCGCATGAAACGACGGCAATTTTCCGGTGTCAATTTCATCAATTTTATTGGTTCAAATCAATGCTCCAGTGCCCGTTAATAAATATTTGGCTCTTATTCGAGAAAAACGGCGACCGTCGCCCGTATTGATGTCGTGATATTGATGATGAGAAAAGATTGTTTATTTTTTGTCCATTTTACGGAAAAGATATTAAGGTCAAACATTGTATGACTGATCTCCACAACATGTAGAACGCACATATAATATTTCACGAGTTTTCGAGACACCTTTTTTTCGGCCGAATGGCTAATTTTTTTTTGATCTAATGTAAATTAAACGGCTTCGCATGAAATGACGTCAATTTTCGAGGTGTCAATTTCATCAATTTTATTTGCTCATATCGATGCTCTAGTGTCCGTCGATAAATATTTGGCTCTTATTCGAAGAAAATGGCGAGCGTCACCCTCATTGATGTCGTGATATGGATGACGAAAAAAGATTGTTTATTTTTTGTCCATTTTACGGACAAGATATTAAGGTCAAACTTTCTATGACTGATCTCCACAACATGTAGAACGCACATATAATATTTCACGAGTTTTCGAGACAATTTTTTTTCGGCCGAATGGCTAATTATTTGATATAATGTAAATTAAATGGCTTCGCATGAAACGACGTCAATTTTCGAGGTGTCAATTTCATCAATTTTATTTGCTCATATCGATGCTCTAGTGTCCAGTCGGTAAATATTTGGCTCTTATTCGAAGAAAATGGCGAGCGTCGCCCTCATTGATGTCGTGATATTGATGATGAAAAAAAAATTGTTTATTTTTTGTCCATTTTACGGACAAGATATTAAGGTCAAACTTTCTATGACTGATCTCCACAACATGTAGAACGCACATATAATATTTCACGAGTTTTCGAGATAATTTTTTTTCGGCCGAATGGCTAATTATTTGATCTAATGTAAATTAAATGGCTTCGCATGAAACGACGGCAATTTTCCAGGTGTCAATTTCATCAATTTTATTGGTTCAAATCAATGCTCCAGTGCCCGTTAATAAATATTTGGCTCTTATTCGAGAAAAACGGCGACCGTCGCCCGTATTGATGTCGTGATATTGATGATGAGAAAAGATTGTTTATTTTTTTGTCCATTTTACGGAAAAGATATTAAGGTCAAACATTGTATGACTGATCTCCACAACATGTAGAACGCACATATAATATTTCACGAGTTTTCGAGACACCTTTTTTTTCGGCCGAATGGCTAATTTTTTTTTGATCTAATGTAAATTAAACGGCTTCGCATGAAATGACGTCAATTTTCGAGGTGTCAATTTCATCAATTTTATTTGCTCATATCGATGCTCTAGTGTCCGTCAGTAAATATTTGGCTCTTATTCGAAGAAAATGGCGAGCGTCACCCTCATTGATGTCGTGATATGGATGACGAAAAAAAGATTGTTTATTTTTTTGTCCATTTTACGGACAAGATATTAAGGTCAAACTTTCTATGACTGATCTCCACAACATGTAGAACGCACATATAATATTTCACGAGTTTTCGAGACAATTTTTTTTCGGCCGAATGGCTAATTATTTGATATAATGTAAATTAAATGGCTTCGCATGAAACGACGTCAATTTTCGAGGTGTCAATTTCATCAATTTTATTTGCTCATATCGATGCTCTAGTGTCCAGTCAGTAAATATTTGGCTCTTATTCGAAGAAAATGGCGAGCGTCGCCCTCATTGATGTCGTGATATTGATGATGAAAAAAGATTGTTTATTTTTTGTCCATTTTACGGACAAGATATTAAGGTCAAACTTTCTATGACTGATCTCCACAACATGTAGAACGCACATATAATATTTCACGAGTTTTCGAGACAATTTTTTTTCGGCCGAATGGCTAATTATTTGATATAATGTAAATTAAATGGCTTCGCATGAAACGACGTCAATTTTCGAGGTGTCAATTTCATCAATTTTATTTGCTCATATCGATGCTCTAGTGTCCCAGTCAGTAAATATTTGGCTCTTATTCGAAGAAAATGGCGAGCGTCGCCCTCATTGATGTCGTGATATTGATGATGAAAAAAAATTGTTTATTTTTTTGTCCATTTTACTGACAAGATATTAAGGTCAAACTTTCTATGACTGATCTCCACAACATGTAGAACGCACATATAATATTTCACGAGTTTTCGAGACAATTTTTTTTCGGCCGAATGGCTAATTATTTGATCTAATGTAAATTAAATGGCTTCGCATGAAACGACGGCAATTTTCCAGGTGTCAATTTCATCAATTTTATTGGTTCAAATCAATGCTCCAGTGTCCCGTTAATAAATATTTGGCTCTTATTCGAGAAAAACGGCGACCGTCGCCCGTATTGATGTCGTGATATTGATGATGAGAAAAGATTGTTTATTTTTTTGTCCATTTTACGGAAAAGATATTAAGGTCAAACATTGTATGACTGATCTCCACAACATGTAGAACGCACATATAATATTTCACGAGTTTTCGAGACACCTTTTTTTTCGGCCGAATGGCTAATTATTTGATATAATGTAAATTAAATGGCTTCGCATGAAACGACGTCAATTTTCGAGGTGTCAATTTCATCAATTTTATTTGCTCATATCGATGCTCTAGTGTCCGTCAGGTAAATATTTGGCTCTTATTCGAAGAAAATGGCGAGCGTCACCCTCATTGATGTCGTGATATGGATGACGAAAAAAAGATTGTTTATTTTTTTGTCCATTTTACGGACAAGATATTAAGGTCAAACTTTGTATGACTGATCTCCACAACATGTAGAACGCACATATCATATTTCACGAGTTTTCGAGACAATTTTTTTTCGGCCGAATGGCTAATTATTTGATCTAATGTAAATTAAACGGCTTCGCATGAAATGACGTCAATTTTCGAGGTGTCAATTTCATCAATTTTATTTGCTCATATCGATGCTCTAGTGTCCGTCAGTAAATATTTGGCTCTTATTCGAAGAAAATGGCGAGCGTCGCCCTCATTGATGTCGTGATATTGATGATGAAAAAAGATTGTTTATTTTTTGTCCATTTTACGGACAAGATATTAAGGTCAAACTTTCTATGACTGATCTCCACAACATGTAGAACGCACATATAATATTTCACGAGTTTTCGAGACAATTTTTTTTCGGCCGAATGGCTAATTATTTGATATAATGTAAATTAAATGGCTTCGCATGAAACGACGTCAATTTTCGAGGTGTCAATTTCATCAATTTTATTTGCTCATATCGATGCTCTAGTGTCCAGTCAGTAAATATTTGGCTCTTATTCGAAGAAAATGGCGAGCGTCGCCCTCATTGATGTCGTGATATTGATGATGAAAAAAGATTGTTTATTTTTTGTCCATTTTACGGACAAGATATTAAGGTCAAACTTTCTATGACTGATCTCCACAACATGTAGAACGCACATATAATATTTCACGAGTTTTCGAGACAATTTTTTTCGGCCGAATGGCTAATTATTTGATATAATGTAAATTAAATGGCTTCGCATGAAACGACGTCAATTTTCGAGGTGTCAATTTCATCAATTTTATTTGCTCATATCGATGCTCTAGTGTCCGTCAGTAAATATTTGGCTCTTATTCGAAGAAAATGGCGAGCGTCGCCCTCATTGATGTCGTGATATTGATGATGAAAAAAAATTGTTTATTTTTTGTCCATTTTACGGACAAGATATTAAGGTCAAACTTTCTATGACTCGATCTCCACAACATGTAGAACGCACATATAATATTTCACGAGTTTTCGAGATAATTTTTTTTTCGGCCGAATGGCTAATTATTTGATCTAATGTAAATTAAATGGCTTCGCATGAAACGACGGCAATTTTCCAGGTGTCAATTTCATCAATTTTATTGGTTCAAATCAATGCTCCAGTGTCCCGTTAATAAATATTTGGCTCTTATTCGAGAAAAACGGCGACCGTCGCCCGTATTGATGTCGTGATATTGATGATGAGAAAAGATTGTTTATTTTTTTGTCCATTTTACGGAAAAGATATTAAGGTCAAACATTGTATGACTGATCTCCACAACATGTAGAACGCACATATAATATTTCACGAGTTTTCGAGACACCTTTTTTTTCGGCCGAATGGCTAATTATTTGATATAATGTAAATTAAATGGCTTCGCATGAAACGACGTCAATTTTCGAGGTGTCAATTTCATCAATTTTATTTGCTCATATCGATGCTCTAGTGTCCGTCGATAAATATTTGGCTCTTATTCGAAGAAAATGGCGAGCGTCACCCTCATTGATGTCGTGATATGGATGACGAAAAAAGATTGTTTATTTTTTGTCCATTTTACGGACAAGATATTAAGGTCAAACTTTGTATGACTGATCTCCACAACATGTAGAACGCACATATCATATTTCACGAGTTTTCGAGACAATTTTTTTTCGGCCGAATGGCTAATTATTTGATCTAATGTAAATTAAACGGCTTCGCATGAAATGACGTCAATTTTCGAGGTGTCAATTTCATCAATTTTATTTGCTCATATCGATGCTCTAGTGTCCGTCAGTAAATATTTGGCTCTTATTCGAAGAAAATGGCGAGCGTCGCCCTCATTGATGTCGTGATATTGATGATGAAAAAAAATTGTTTATTTTTTTGTCCATTTTACGGACAAGATATTAAGGTCAAACTTTCTATGACTCGATCTCCACAACATGTAGAACGCACATATCATATTTCACGAGTTTTCGAGACAATTTTTTTTTCGGCCGAATGGCTAATTATTTGATCTAATGTAAATTAAATGGCTTCGCATGAAACGACGGCAATTTTCCAGGTGTCAATTTCATCAATTTTATTGGTTCAAATCAATGCTCCAGTGCCCGTTAATAAATATTTGGCTCTTATTCGAGAAAAACGGCGACCGTCGCCCGTATTGATGTCGTGATATTGATGATGAGAAAAGATTGTTTATTTTTTGTCCATTTTACGGAAAAGATATTAAGGTCAAACATTGTATGACTGATCTCCACAACATGTAGAACGCACATATAATATTTCACGAGTTTTCGAGACACCTTTTTTTCGGCCGAATGGCTAATTATTTGATATAATGTAAATTAAATGGCTTCGCATGAAACGACGTCAATTTTCGAGGTGTCAATTTCATCAATTTTATTTGCTCATATCGATGCTCTAGTGTCCGTCAGTAAATATTTGGCTCTTATTCGAAGAAAATGGCGAGCGTCGCCCTCATTGATGTCGTGATATTGATGATGAAAAAAAATTGTTTATTTTTTGTCCATTTTACGGACAAGATATTAAGGTCAAACTTTCTATGACTGATCTCCACAACATGTAGAACGCACATATAATATTTCACGAGTTTTCGAGATAATTTTTTTTCGGCCGAATGGCTAATTATTTGATCTAATGTAAATTAAATGGCTTCGCATGAAACGACGGCAATTTTCCAGGTGTCAATTTCATCAATTTTATTGGTTCAAATCAATGCTCCAGTGCCCGTTAATAAATATTTGGCTCTTATTCGAGAAAAACGGCGACCGTCGCCCGTATTGATGTCGTGATATTGATGATGAGAAAAGATTGTTTATTTTTTGTCCATTTTACGGAAAAGATATTAAGGTCAAACATTGTATGACTGATCTCCACAACATGTAGAACGCACATATAATATTTCACGAGTTTTCGAGACACCTTTTTTTCGGCCGAATGGCTAATTATTTGATATAATGTAAATTAAATGGCTTCGCATGAAACGACGTCAATTTTCGAGGTGTCAATTTCATCAATTTTATTTGCTCATATCGATGCTCTAGTGTCCGTCAGTAAATATTTGGCTCTTATTCGAAGAAAATGGCGAGCGTCACCCTCATTGATGTCGTGATATGGATGACGAAAAAAGATTGTTTATTTTTTGTCCATTTTACGGACAAGATATTAAGGTCAAACTTTGTATGACTGATCTCCACAACATGTAGAACGCACATATCATATTTCACGAGTTTTCGAGACAATTTTTTTTCGGCCGAATGGCTAATTATTTGATCTAATGTAAATTAAATGGCTTCGCATGAAACGACGTCAATTTTCGAGGTGTCAATTTCATCAATTTTATTTGCTCATATCGATGCTCTAGTGTCCGTCAGTAAATATTTGGCTCTTATTCGAAGAAAATGGCGAGCGTCGCCCTCATTGATGTCGTGATATTGATGATGAAAAAAGATTGTTTATTTTTTTGTCCATTTTACTGGACAAGATATTAAGGTCAAACTTTCTATGACTCGATCTCCACAACATGTAGAACGCACATATCATATTTCACGAGTTTTCGAGACAATTTTTTTTCGGCCGAATGGCTAATTATTTGATCTAATGTAAATTAAACGGCTTCGCATGAAATGACGTCAATTTTCGAGGTGTCAATTTCATCAATTTTATTTGCTCATATCGATGCTCTAGTGTCCGTCAGTAAATATTTGGCTCTTATTCGAAGAAAATGGCGAGCGTCGCCCTCATTGATGTCGTGATATTGATGATGAAAAAAGATTGTTTATTTTTTTGTCCATTTTACTGACAAGATATTAAGGTCAAACTTTCTATGACTCGATCTCCACAACATGTAGAACGCACATATAATATTTCACGAGTTTTCGAGATAATTTTTTTTCGGCCGAATGGCTAATTATTTGATCTAATGTAAATTAAATGGCTTCGCATGAAATGACGTCAATTTTCGAGGTGTCAATTTCATCAATTTTATTTGCTCATATCGATGCTCTAGTGTCCGTCAGTAAATATTTGGCTCTTATTCGAAGAAAATGGCGAGCGTCACCCTCATTGATGTCGTGATATGGATGACGAAAAAAGATTGTTTATTTTTTGTCCATTTTACGGACAAGATATTAAGGTCAAACTTTCTATGACTCGATCTCCACAACATGTAGAACGCACATATAATATTTCACGAGTTTTCGAGACAATTTTTTTTTCGGCCGAATGGCTAATTATTTGATCTAATGTAAATTAAATGGCTTCGCATGAAACGACGTCAATTTTTCGAGGTGTCAATTTCATCAATTTTATTTGCTCATATCGATGCTCTAGTGTCCGTCAGTAAATATTTGGCTCTTATTCGAAGAAAATGGCGAGCGTCGCCCTCATTGATGTCGTGATATTGATGATGAAAAAAGATTGTTTATTTTTTGTCCATTTTACGGACAAGATATTAAGGTCAAACTTTCTATGACTCGATCTCCACAACATGTAGAACGCACATATAATATTTCACGAGTTTTCGAGACAATTTTTTTCGGCCGAATGGCTAATTATTTGATATAATGTAAATTAAATGGCTTCGCATGAAACGACGTCAATTTTCGAGGTGTCAATTTCATCAATTTTATTTGCTCATATCGATGCTCTAGTGTCCGTCAGTAAATATTTGGCTCTTATTCGAAGAAAATGGCGAGCGTCGCCCTCATTGATGTCGTGATATTGATGATGAAAAAAAAAGATTGTTTATTTTTTTGTCCATTTTACTGACAAGATATTAAGGTCAAACTTTCTATGACTGATCTCCACAACATGTAGAACGCACATATAATATTTCACGAGTTTTCGAGACAACTTTTTTTTCGGCCGAATGGCTAATTATTTGATCTAATGTAAATTAAATGGCTTCGCATGAAACGACGTCAATTTTCGAGGTGTCAATTTCATCAATTTTATTTGCTCATATCGATGCTCTAGTGTCCGTCAAGTAAATATTTGGCTCTTATTCGAAGAAAATGGCGAGCGTCACCCTCATTGATGTCGTGATATGGATGACGAAAAAAGATTGTTTATTTTTTGTCCATTTTACGGACAAGATATTAAGGTCAAACTTTCTATGACTGATCTCCACAACATGTAGAACGCACATATAATATTTCACGAGTTTTCGAGACAATTTTTTTTCGGCCGAATGGCTAATTATTTGATCTAATGTAAATTAAATGGCTTCGCATGAAACGACGTCAATTTTCGAGGTGTCAATTTCATCAATTTTATTTGCTCATATCGATGCTCTAGTGTCCAGTCGATAAATATTTGGCTCTTATTCGAAGAAAATGGCGAGCGTCGCCCTCATTGATGTCGTGATATTGATGATGAAAAAAAGATTGTTTATTTTTTTGTCCATTTTACTGGACAAGATATTAAGGTCAAACTTTGTATGACTGATCTCCACAACATGTAGAACGCACATATCATATTTCACGAGTTTTCGAGACAATTTTTTTTCGGCCGAATGGCTAATTATTTGATCTAATGTAAATTAAATGGCTTCGCATGAAATGACGTCAATTTTCGAGGTGTCAATTTCATCAATTTTATTTGCTCATATCGATGCTCTAGTGTCAGTCGGTAAATATTTGGCTCTTATTCGAAGAAAATGGCGAGCGTCGCCCTCATTGATGTCGTGATATTGATGATGAAAAAAGATTGTTTATTTTTTGTCCATTTTACGGACAAGATATTAAGGTCAAACTTTCTATGACTGATCTCCACAACATGTAGAACGCACATATAATATTTCACGAGTTTTCGAGACAATTTTTTTTCGGCCGAATGGCTAATTATTTGATATAATGTAAATTAAATGGCTTCGCATGAAACGACGTCAATTTTCGAGGTGTCAATTTCATCAATTTTATTTGCTCATATCGATGCTCTAGTGTCCGTCAGTAAATATTTGGCTCTTATTCGAAGAAAATGGCGAGCGTCGCCCTCATTGATGTCGTGATATTGATGATGAAAAAAAATTGTTTATTTTTTGTCCATTTTACGGACAAGATATTAAGGTCAAACTTTCTATGACTGATCTCCACAACATGTAGAACGCACATATAATATTTCACGAGTTTTCGAGATAATTTTTTTTCGGCCGAATGGCTAATTATTTGATCTAATGTAAATTAAATGGCTTCGCATGAAACGACGGCAATTTTCCAGGTGTCAATTTCATCAATTTTATTGGTTCAAATCAATGCTCCAGTGCCCGTTAATAAATATTTGGCTCTTATTCGAGAAAAACGGCGACCGTCGCCCGTATTGATGTCGTGATATTGATGATGAGAAAAGATTGTTTATTTTTTGTCCATTTTACGGAAAAGATATTAAGGTCAAACATTGTATGACTGATCTCCACAACATGTAGAACGCACATATAATATTTCACGAGTTTTCGAGACACCTTTTTTTCGGCCGAATGGCTAATTATTTGATATAATGTAAATTAAATGGCTTCGCATGAAACGACGTCAATTTTCGAGGTGTCAATTTCATCAATTTTATTTGCTCATATCGATGCTCTAGTGTCCGTCAGTAAATATTTGGCTCTTATTCGAAGAAAATGGCGAGCGTCACCCTCATTGATGTCGTGATATGGATGACGAAAAAAAGATTGTTTATTTTTTTGTCCATTTTACGGACAAGATATTAAGGTCAAACTTTGTATGACTGATCTCCACAACATGTAGAACGCACATATAATATTTCACGAGTTTTCGAGACAATTTTTTTTCGGCCGAATGGCTAATTATTTGATCTAATGTAAATTAAATGGCTTCGCATGAAACGACGTCAATTTTTTGAGGTGTCAATTTCATCAATTTTATTTGCTCATATCGATGCTCTAGTGTCCGTCAGTAAATATTTGGCTCTTATTCGAAGAAAATGGCGAGCGTCGCCCTCATTGATGTCGTGATATTGATGATGAAAAAAGATTGTTTATTTTTTGTCCATTTTACGGACAAGATATTAAGGTCAAACTTTCTATGACTCGATCTCCACAACATGTAGAACGCACATATAATATTTCACGAGTTTTCGAGACAATTTTTTTTCGGCCGAATGGCTAATTATTTGATATAATGTAAATTAAATGGCTTCGCATGAAACGACGTCAATTTTCGAGGTGTCAATTTCATCAATTTTATTTGCTCATATCGATGCTCTAGTGTCCGTCAGTAAATATTTGGCTCTTATTCGAAGAAAATGGCGAGCGTCGCCCTCATTGATGTCGTGATATTGATGATGAAAAAAAATTGTTTATTTTTTGTCCATTTTACGGACAAGATATTAAGGTCAAACTTTCTATGACTGATCTCCACAACATGTAGAACGCACATATAATATTTCACGAGTTTTCGAGACAATTTTTTTCGGCCGAATGGCTAATTATTTGATCTAATGTAAATTAAATGGCTTCGCATGAAACGACGTCAATTTTCGAGGTGTCAATTTCATCAATTTTATTTGCTCATATCGATGCTCTAGTGTCCGTCAGTAAATATTTGGCTCTTATTCGAAGAAAATGGCGAGCGTCACCCTCATTGATGTCGTGATATGGATGACGAAAAAAGATTGTTTATTTTTTGTCCATTTTACGGACAAGATATTAAGGTCAAACTTTCTATGACTGATCTCCACAACATGTAGAACGCACATATAATATTTCACGAGTTTTCGAGACAATTTTTTTCGGCCGAATGGCTAATTATTTGATCTAATGTAAATTAAATGGCTTCGCATGAAACGACGTCAATTTTCGAGGTGTCAATTTCATCAATTTTATTTGCTCATATCGATGCTCTAGTGTCCAGTCGGTAAATATTTGGCTCTTATTCGAAGAAAATGGCGAGCGTCGCCCTCATTGATGTCGTGATATTGATGATGAAAAAAGATTGTTTATTTTTTTGTCCATTTTACGGACAAGATATTAAGGTCAAACTTTCTATGGTCGATCTCCACAACATGTAGAACGCACATATAATATTTCACGAGTTTTCGAGACAATTTTTTTTTCGGCCGAATGGCTAATTATTTGATATAATGTAAATTAAATGGCTTCGCATGAAACGACGTCAATTTTCGAGGTGTCAATTTCATCAATTTTATTTGCTCATATCGATGCTCTAGTGTCCCAGTCGGTAAATATTTGGCTCTTATTCGAAGAAAATGGCGAGCGTCGCCCTCATTGATGTCGTGATATTGATGATGAAAAAAAAATTGTTTATTTTTTTGTCCATTTTACGGACAAGATATTAAGGTCAAACTTTCTATGACTGATCTCCACAACATGTAGAACGCACATATAATATTTCACGAGTTTTCGAGATAATTTTTTTTTCGGCCGAATGGCTAATTATTTGATCTAATGTAAATTAAATGGCTTCGCATGAAACGACGGCAATTTTCCAGTGTCAATTTCATCAATTTTATTGGTTCAAATCAATGCTCCAGTGCCCGTTAATAAATATTTGGCTCTTATTCGAGAAAAACGGCGACCGTCGCCCGTATTGATGTCGTGATATTGATGATGAGAAAAGATTGTTTATTTTTTTGTCCATTTTACGGAAAAGATATTAAGGTCAAACATTGTATGACTGATCTCCACAACATGTAGAACGCACATATAATATTTCACGAGTTTTCGAGACACCTTTTTTTTCGGCCGAATGGCTAATTATTTGATATAATGTAAATTAAATGGCTTCGCATGAAACGACGTCAATTTTCGAGGTGTCAATTTCATCAATTTTATTTGCTCATATCGATGCTCTAGTGTCCAGTCGGTAAATATTTGGCTCTTATTCGAAGAAAATGGCGAGCGTCACCCTCATTGATGTCGTGATATGGATGACGAAAAAAAGATTGTTTATTTTTTTGTCCATTTTACGGACAAGATATTAAGGTCAAACTTTCTATGACTGATCTCCACAACATGTAGAACGCACATATAATATTTCACGAGTTTTCGAGACAATTTTTTTTCGGCCGAATGGCTAATTATTTGATCTAATGTAAATTAAATGGCTTCGCATGAAACGACGTCAATTTTTCGAGGTGTCAATTTCATCAATTTTATTTGCTCATATCGATGCTCTAGTGTCCGTCAAGTAAATATTTGGCTCTTATTCGAAGAAAATGGCGAGCGTCGCCCTCATTGATGTCGTGATATTGATGATGAAAAAAGATTGTTTATTTTTTTGTCCATTTTACGGACAAGATATTAAGGTCAAACTTTCTATGACTCGATCTCCACAACATGTAGAACGCACATATAATATTTCACGAGTTTTCGAGACAATTTTTTTCGGCCGAATGGCTAATTATTTGATATAATGTAAATTAAATGGCTTCGCATGAAACGACGTCAATTTTCGAGGTGTCAATTTCATCAATTTTATTTGCTCATATCGATGCTCTAGTGTCCGTCAGTAAATATTTGGCTCTTATTCGAAGAAAATGGCGAGCGTCGCCCTCATTGATGTCGTGATATTGATGATGAAAAAAAAATTGTTTATTTTTTGTCCATTTTACGGACAAGATATTAAGGTCAAACTTTCTATGACTGATCTCCACAACATGTAGAACGCACATATAATATTTCACGAGTTTTCGAGACAACTTTTTTTCGGCCGAATGGCTAATTATTTGATATAATGTAAATTAAATGGCTTCGCATGAAACGACGTCAATTTTCGAGGTGTCAATTTCATCAATTTTATTTGCTCATATCGATGCTCTAGTGTCCGTCAGTAAATATTTGGCTCTTATTCGAAGAAAATGGCGAGCGTCACCCTCATTGATGTCGTGATATTGATGATGAAAAAAGATTGTTTATTTTTTGTCCATTTTACGGACAAGATATTAAGGTCAAACTTTCTATGACTGATCTCCACAACATGTAGAACGCACATATAATATTTCACGAGTTTTCGAGACAATTTTTTTTTCGGCCGAATGGCTAATTATTTGATCTAATGTAAATTAAATGGCTTCGCATGAAATGACGTCAATTTTCGAGGTGTCAATTTCATCAATTTTATTTGCTCATATCGATGCTCTAGTGTCCGTCAGTAAATATTTGGCTCTTATTCGAAGAAAATGGCGAGCGTCACCCTCATTGATGTCGTGATATGGATGACGAAAAAAGATTGTTTATTTTTTGTCCATTTTACGGACAAGATATTAAGGTCAAACTTTCTATGACTGATCTCCACAACATGTAGAACGCACATATAATATTTCACGAGTTTTCGAGACAATTTTTTTTCGGCCGAATGGCTAATTATTTGATCTAATGTAAATTAAATGGCTTCGCATGAAACGACGTCAATTTTCGAGGTGTCAATTTCATCAATTTTATTTGCTCATATCGATGCTCTAGTGTCCAGTCGGTAAATATTTGGCTCTTATTCGAAGAAAATGGCGAGCGTCGCCCTCATTGATGTCGTGATATTGATGATGAAAAAAGATTGTTTATTTTTTGTCCATTTTACGGACAAGATATTAAGGTCAAACTTTCTATGACTGATCTCCACAACATGTAGAACGCACATATAATATTTCACGAGTTTTCGAGACAATTTTTTTTCGGCCGAATGGCTAATTATTTGATATAATGTAAATTAAATGGCTTCGCATGAAACGACGTCAATTTTCGAGGTGTCAATTTCATCAATTTTATTTGCTCATATCGATGCTCTAGTGTCCAGTCGGTAAATATTTGGCTCTTATTCGAAGAAAATGGCGAGCGTCGCCCTCATTGATGTCGTGATATTGATGATGAAAAAAAATTGTTTATTTTTTTGTCCATTTTACTGGACAAGATATTAAGGTCAAACTTTCTATGACTGATCTCCACAACATGTAGAACGCACATATAATATTTCACGAGTTTTCGAGATAATTTTTTTTCGGCCGAATGGCTAATTATTTGATCTAATGTAAATTAAATGGCTTCGCATGAAACGACGGCAATTTTCCGGTGTCAATTTCATCAATTTTATTGGTTCAAATCAATGCTCCGAGTGCCCGTTAATAAATATTTGGCTCTTATTCGAGAAAAACGGCGACCGTCGCCCGTATTGATGTCGTGATATTGATGATGAGAAAAGATTGTTTATTTTTTTGTCCATTTTACGGAAAAGATATTAAGGTCAAACATTGTATGACTGATCTCCACAACATGTAGAACGCACATATAATATTTCACGAGTTTTCGAGACACCTTTTTTTCGGCCGAATGGCTAATTATTTGATATAATGTAAATTAAATGGCTTCGCATGAAACGACGTCAATTTTCGAGGTGTCAATTTCATCAATTTTATTTGCTCATATCGATGCTCTAGTGTCAGTCGGTAAATATTTGGCTCTTATTCGAAGAAAATGGCGAGCGTCACCCTCATTGATGTCGTGATATGGATGACGAAAAAAGATTGTTTATTTTTTGTCCATTTTACGGACAAGATATTAAGGTCAAACTTTCTATGACTGATCTCCACAACATGTAGAACGCACATATAATATTTCACGAGTTTTCGAGACAATTTTTTTCGGCCGAATGGCTAATTATTTGATCTAATGTAAATTAAATGGCTTCGCATGAAACGACGTCAATTTTCGAGGTGTCAATTTCATCAATTTTATTTGCTCATATCGATGCTCTAGTGTCCGTCGGTAAATATTTGGCTCTTATTCGAAGAAAATGGCGAGCGTCGCCCTCATTGATGTCGTGATATTGATGATGAAAAAAGATTGTTTATTTTTTTGTCCATTTTACTGGACAAGATATTAAGGTCAAACTTTGTATGACTGATCTCCACAACATGTAGAACGCACATATCATATTTCACGAGTTTTCGAGACAATTTTTTTTCGGCCGAATGGCTAATTATTTGATGTAATGTAAATTAAATGGCTTCGCATGAAACGACGTCAATTTTCGAGGTGTCAATTTCATCAATTTTATTTGCTCATATCGATGCTCTAGTGTCCAGTCGGTAAATATTTGGCTCTTATTCGAAGAAAATGGCGAGCGTCGCCCTCATTGATGTCGTGATATTGATGATGAAAAAAAATTGTTTATTTTTTTGTCCATTTTACGGACAAGATATTAAGGTCAAACTTTCTATGATCGATCTCCACAACATGTAGAACGCACATATAATATTTCACGAGTTTTCGAGATAATTTTTTTTCGGCTAGAATGGCTAATTATTTGGTCTAATGTAAATTAAAGTGGCTTCGCATGAGAAAGCAATATGTAAAGCACAC
>JAPQWS010000031.1:0-36635 GCA_028651295.1 Catharanthus roseus
AACGGCTTCGAGTTAAACGACGTCAATTTTTCGAGGTGTGAATTTCATCGGTTTAAATGGTTCATATCAATCCTCGAGGTGTCGCTTAGTGAATGTTTGGCACCCTATTTGCACGAAAACGGTGAGCGTCGGCCACGCGTTGATGCGGTGATATTTTTTGATCGAAAAACGTTTGTTTATTTTTTCATCCGTCCTTACGGACAAGATATTCAGGGTGAAACTTTGTACGTTCGATCTCCACAACATTAGGAACGTACAAAAAAATTTTGACGAGTTTTTCGAGACAACTTTTTTTCGGCCGAATCGCTAATTTTTTGGTCTAATGTTATATTAAACGGCTTCGAGTTAAACGACGTCAATTTTCGAGGTGTGAATTTCATCGGTTTAATTGGTTCATATCAATCCTCGAGGTGTCGCTTAGTGAATGTTTGGCTCCCTATTTGCACGAAAAGCGGTGAGCGTCGGCCACCGTTGATGCGGTGATATTTTTTGTGAAAAACGTTTGTTTATTTTTTATCCGTCCTTACGGACAAGATATTCGAGTGAAACTTTGTACGTTCGATCTCCACAACATTAGGAACGTACAAAAAAATTTTGACGAGTTTTCGAGACAACTTTTTTTTCGGCCGAATCGCTAATTTTTTGGTCTAATGTTATATTAAACGGCTTCGAGTTAAACGACGTCAATTTTCGAGGTGTGAATTTCATCGGTTTAAATGGTTCATATCAATCCTCAGGGTGTCGCTTAGTGAATGTTTGGCTCCCTATTTGCACGAAAGCGGTGAGCGTCGGCCACCGTTGATGCGGTGATATTTTTTGACGAAAAACGTTTGTTTATTTTTTATCCGTCCTTACGGACAAGATATTCAGGTGAAACTTTGTACGTTCGATCTCCACAACATTAGGAACGTACAAAAAAATTTTTGGCGAGTTTTCGAGACAACTTTTTTTTCGGCCGAATCGCTAATTTTTTGGTCTAATGTTATATTAAACGGCTTCGAGTTAAACGACGTCAATTTTCGAGTGTGAATTTCATCGGTTTAAATGGTTCATATCAATCCTCGGGTGTCGCTTAGTGAATGTTTGGCTCCTATTTGCACGAAAAGCGGTGAGCGTCGGCCACCGTTGATGCGGTGATATTTTTGACGAAAAACGTTTGTTTATTTTTTCATCCGTCCTTACGGACAAGATATTCGAGGTGAAACTTTGTACGTTCGATCTCACAACATTAGGAACGTACAAAAAAAATTTTTGACGAGTTTTCGAGACAACTTTTTTTTCGGCCGAATCGCTAATTTTTTGGTCTAATGTTATATTAAACGGCTTCGAGTTAAACGACGTCAATTTTCGAGGTGTGAATTTCATCGGTTTAAATTGGTTCATATCAATCCTCGGGTGTCGCTTAGTGAATGTTTGGCTCCCTATTTGCACGAAAACGGTGAGCGTCGGCCACCGATTGATGCGGTGATATTTTTTGACGAAAAACGTTTGTTTATTTTTTATCCGTCCTTACGGACAAGATATTCAGGGTGAAACTTTGTACGTTCGATCTCCACAACATTAGGAACGTACAAAAAAATTTTTGACGAGTTTTCGAGACAACTTTTTTTCGGCCGAATCGCTAATTTTTTGGTCTAATGTTATATTAAACGGCTTCGAGTTAAACGACGTCAATTTTCGAGTGTGAATTTCATCGGTTTAAATTGGTTCATATCAATCCTCGAGGTGTCGCTTAGTGAATGTTTGGCTCCCTATTTGCACGAAAACGGTGAGCGTCGGCCACCGATTGATGCGGTGATATTTTTGACGAAAAACGTTTGTTTATTTTTTATCCGTCCTTACGGACAAGATATTCGGGTGAAACTTTGTACGTTCGATCTCCACAACATTAGGAACGTACACAAAAATTTTTGACGAGTTTTCGAGACAACTTTTTTTTTCGGCCGAATCGCTAATTTTTTTGGTCTAATGTTATATTAAACGGCTTCGAGTTAAACGACGTCAATTTTTCGAGGTGTGAATTTCATCAGTTTAAATTGGTTCATATCAATCCTCGGGTGTCGCTTAGTGAATGTTTGGCTCCCTATTGCACGAAAACGGTGAGCGTCGGCCACCGTTGATGCGGTGATATTTTTGACGAAAAACGTTTGTTTATTTTTTCATCCGTCCTTACGGACAAGATATTCAGGTGAAACTTTGTACGTTCGATCTCCACAACATTAGGAACGTACACAAAAAATTTTTGACGAGTTTTCGAGACAACTTTTTTTCGGCCGAATCGCTAATTTTTTGGTCTAATGTTATATTAAACGGCTTCGAGTTAAACGACGTCAATTTTTCGAGGTGTGAATTTCATCGGTTTAAATGGTTCATATCAATCCTCGGGTGTCGCTTAGTGAATGTTTGGCTCCCTATTTGCACGAAAAGCGGTGAGCGTCGGCCACCGTTGATGCGGTGATATTTTTTGACGAAAAAGCGTTTGTTTATTTTTTCATCCGTCCTTACGGACAAGATATTCAGGGTGAAACTTTGTACGTTCGATCTCCACAACATTAGGAACGTACAAAAAAAAATTTTGACGAGTTTTCGAGACAACTTTTTTTCGGCCGAATCGCTAATTTTTTGGTCTAATGTTATATTAAACGGCTTCGAGTTAAACGACGTCAATTTTCGAGGTGTGAATTTCATCGGTTTAAATTGGTTCATATCAATCCTCGGGTGTCGCTTAGTGAATGTTTGGCTCCCTATTGCACGAAAAGCGGTGAGCGTCGGCCACCGTTGATGCGGTGATATTTTTGACGAAAAACGTTTGTTTATTTTTTATCCGTCCTTACGGACAAGATATTCAGGTGAAACTTTGTACGTTCGATCTCCACAACATTAGGAACGTACAAAAAAAAATTTTTGACGAGTTTTCGAGACAACTTTTTTTCGGCCGAATCGCTAATTTTTTGGTCTAATGTTATATTAAACGGCTTCGAGTTAAACGGCGTCAATTTTTCGAGGTGTGAATTTCATCAGTTTAATTGGTTCATATCAATCCTCGGGTGTCGCTTAGTGAATGTTTGGCTCTATTGCACGAAAAGCGGTGAGCGTCGGCCACCGTTGATGCGGTGATATTTTTGACGAAAAACGTTTGTTTATTTTTTATCCGTCCTTACGGACAAGATATTCAGGTGAAACTTTGTACGTTCGATCTCCACAACATTAGGAACGTACACAAAAAATTTTTGACGAGTTTTCGAGACAACTTTTTTTTCGGCCGAATCGCTAATTTTTTGGTCTAATGTTATATTAAACGGCTTCGAGTTAAACGACGTCAATTTTCGAGGTGTGAATTTCATCAGTTTAATTGGTTCATATCAATCCTCAGGTGTCGCTTAGTGAATGTTTGGCTCCCTATTTGCACGAAAAGCGGTGAGCGTCGGCCACCGTTGATGCGGTGATATTTTTGACGAAAAACGTTTGTTTATTTTTTATCCGTCCTTACGGACAAGATATTCAGGTGAAACTTTGTACGTTCGATCTCCACAACATTAGGAACGTACAAAAAAAAATTTTTGACGAGTTTTCGAGACAACTTTTTTTCGGCCGAATCGCTAATTTTTTGGTCTAATGTTATATTAAACGGCTTCGAGTTAAACGACGTCAATTTTCGAGGTGTGAATTTCATCAGTTTAAATGGTTCATATCAATCCTCAGGTGTCGCTTAGTGAATGTTTGGCTCCCTATTGCACGAAAACGGTGAGCGTCGGCCACCGTTGATGCGGTGATATTTTTGACGAAAAACGTTTGTTTATTTTTTATCCGTCCTTACGGACAAGATATTCAGGTGAAACTTTGTACGTTCGATCTCCACAACATTAGGAACGTACAAAAAAATTTTGACGAGTTTTCGAGACAACTTTTTTTCGGCCGAATCGCTAATTTTTTGGTCTAATGTTATATTAAACGGCTTCGAGTTAAACGACGTCAATTTTTCGAGGTGTGAATTTCATCAGTTTAAATGGTTCATATCAATCCTCAGGTGTCGCTTAGTGAATGTTTGGCTCCCTATTGCCCGACAGCGGTGAGCGTCGGCCACCCGTTGATGCGGTGATATTTTTGACGAAAAAGCGTTTGTTTATTTTTTATCCGTCCTTACGGACAAGATATTCAGGTGAAACTTTGTACGTTCGATCTCCACAACATTAGGAACGTACACAAAAAATTTTTGACGAGTTTTCGAGACAACTTTTTTTTCGGCCGAATCGCTAATTTTTTTGGTCTAATGTTATATTAAACGGCTTCGAGTTAAACGACGTCAATTTTTCGAGGTGTGAATTTCATCGGTTTAAATTGGTTCATATCAATCCTCAGGTGTCGCTTAGTGAATGTTTGGCTCCTATTGCACGAAAACGGTGAGCGTCGGCCACCGTTGATGCGGTGATATTTTTGACGAAAAACGTTTGTTTATTTTTTATCCGTCCTTACGGACAAGATATTCAGGGTGAAACTTTGTACGTTCGATCTCCACAACATTAGGAACGTACAAAAAAATTTTTGACGAGTTTTCGAGACAACTTTTTTTTCGGCCGAATCGCTAATTTTTTGGTCTAATGTTATATTAAACGGCTTCGAGTTAAACGGCGTCAATTTTCGAGGTGTGAATTTCATCGGTTTAAATTGGTTCATATCAATCCTCGGGTGTCGCTTAGTGAATGTTTGGCTCCCTATTTGCACGAAAGCGGTGAGCGTCGGCCACCGTTGATGCGGTGATATTTTTGACGAAAAACGTTGTTTATTTTTTATCCGTCCTTACGGACAAGATATTCAGGTGAAACTTTGTACGTTCGATCTCCACAACATTAGGAACGTACAAAAAAAAATTTTTGACGAGTTTTCGAGACAACTTTTTTTCGGCCGAATCGCTAATTTTTTTGGTCTAATGTTATATTAAACGGCTTCGAGTTAAACGAGCGTCAATTTTCGAGGTGTGAATTTCATCGGTTTAAATGGTTCATATCAATCCTCGGGTGTCGCTTAGTGAATGTTTGGCTCCCTATTGCACGAAAAGCGGTGGCGTCGGCCACCGTTGATGCGGTGATATTTTTGACGAAAAAGCGTTGTTTATTTTTTATCCGTCCTTACGGACAAGATATTCGGGTGAAACTTTGTACGTTCGATCTCCACAACATTAGGAACGTACAAAAAAATTTTTGACGAGTTTTTCGAGACAACTTTTTTTTCGGCCGAATCGCTAATTTTTTGGTCTAATGTTATATTAAACGGCTTCGAGTTAAACGACGTCAATTTTCGAGGTGTGAATTTCATCGGTTTAAATTGGTTCATATCAATCCTCGGGTGTCGCTTAGTGAATGTTTGGCTCCCTATTTGCACGAAAGCGGTGAGCGTCGGCCACGCGTTGATGCGGTGATATTTTTGACGAAAAACGTTTGTTTATTTTTTATCCGTCCTTACGGACAAGATATTCGAGTGAAACTTTGTACGTTCGATCTCCACAACATTAGGAACGTACAAAAAAAATTTTTGACGAGTTTTCGAGACAACTTTTTTTCGGCCGAATCGCTAATTTTTTGGTCTAATGTTATATTAAACGGCTTCGAGTTAAACGACGTCAATTTTCGAGGTGTGAATTTCATCGGTTTAAATTGGTTCATATCAATCCTCGGGTGTCGCTTAGTGAATGTTTGGCTCCCTTTTGCTGCAAAGCGGTGAGCGTCGGCCACCGTTGATGCGGTGATATTTTTGACGAAAAACGTTGTTTATTTTTTCATCCGTCCTTACGGACAAGATATTCAGGGTGAAACTTTGTACGTTCGATCTCCACAACATTAGGAACGTACAAAAAAATTTTGACGAGTTTTCGAGACAACTTTTTTTTCGGCCGAATCGCTAATTTTTTGGTCTAATGTTATATTAAACGGCTTCGAGTTAAACGACGTCAATTTTCGAGTGTGAATTTCATCGGTTTAATTGGTTCATATCAATCCTCGGGTGTCGCTTAGTGAATGTTTGGCTCCCTATTTGCCCGCAGCGGTGAGCGTCGGCCACGCGTTGATGCGGTGATATTTTTGACGAAAAACGTTGTTTATTTTTTATCCGTCGCTTACGGACAAGATATTCGGGTGAAACTTTGTACGTTCGATCTCACAACATTAGGAACGTACACAAAATTTTTGACGAGTTTTCGAGACAACTTTTTTCGGCAGAATCGCTAATTTTTTGGTCTAATGTTATATTAAACGGCATCGAGTTAAACGACGTCAATTTTTCGAGGTGTGAATTTCATCGGTTTAATTGGTTCATATCAATCCTCGGGTGTCGCTTAGTGAATGTTTGGCTCCTGTGCCGCAGAACGGTGTGCGTGGACGCACTCGATTGATGCTTGGTGATATTTTTTGACTAGCATGTCGTTTATTTTTTATCCGTCCTTACGGACAAGATATTCGGGTGAAACTTTGTCGTTCGATCTCACTGTCATTGAGGAACGTACAAAAAATTTTGACGAGTTTCCTGAGACAACTCGGCCGTATCGCTAATTTTTGGTCTAACGTCACATTAAACGGCTTGCGTTGTTTATTTTTCATCAGTCCTCTACGAGACCAAGATATTTACGGTGAAACTTTATCGGTATGATCTCACAACAGGTGAAAGCTTTGTTCCATTCGATCTCCACAACATTGTAGGAGCGTACACAAGAATTTTGTGAGTTTTTCGGACTGCTAGGTCGAATTGCCATTTTTGTTCTCAATGTTATCATTAAAGCGGCTTCGATGTTCGCGACGTCAATTTTGAGAGTGTAGAATTTCGTCGGTTTCAATTTGTTCATATCAATCCTCAAGGGTCGCTTAGCGTAGAATGTTTGGCTTTTGCAAGAAGAGCACGGTGAGCGTCGGCCACGCGTCGATGCGGTGATCTTTCCATGGCCAGCGTTGTGTGTGTCATCAGTCGTATGGGCCAGATGACTGGCCGAGTGAAACTTATATGTACGTTCGATCTCCACCTATGGGCGTGACATTACCAAATTTTGCAGCGAGTTTTCAGGACAACTCTCGAGTAGAATGCGTCATTTTTGGTCTAATGCTATATTCAGCGGCTCGAGTTCAGACGAGCGTCAATTTTAGAGGTGTGAATTTCATCGAGTTTAAATGGTTCGTATGATCGTCCTCGAGGTGTCGCAACCAGTGAATGCTTTGGCCTATATTGCCGCAGCGGTGAGCTGTGAGCCGCTGATCTGATGCGGTGCCAGCCTGTGCAAAGTTGCTTATTTTTATCAGTCACTCACGGACAAGATGCCTCAGGTGAACCATTGTGCGTTCAGATCTCCACAGCATTGAGCATTACATTGTGCAGTTTTAGAATGACCTTTTTATTTGAGCCGAATCGCTAATTTTGGTCTAATGTTATATGTAACGGCTTCGAGTTAAGCAGCGACGATCTAATTTACAGATGTGAAATTTCTTGCGGTTTCAATGGTTCATGCTCGATCCTCGAGGTGCTACTTGGCTCAGTGAATGTACGGCCACTGCACGCTGCAGCAGAGGTGGCGCTCGGCGCTTGTTGATGCGGTGATATTTTTGACGAAAAACGCTGCTTTATTTTTATCCGTCACGGACAAGATACTCTGGGTGAAACCGTTTGTACGTTCGATCTCCACAACGTGTAGGAACGTACAAAAATTTTTGACGTAGTTTCGAGACAACTTTTTCTCGGCCGAATCGGCTAATTTTTTGGTCTAATGTTATATTAAACGCGCCTCGAGTTTAACGACGTCATTTTCCGAGGTGTGAATTTCATCAGCTTTAAATGGTTCATATCAATCCTCAGTGTGTCGCTTAGTGAATGTTTGGCCCTTTTGCACGAAAAACGCGCGAGCGGCCGGCTCACCGTTGGATGCGGTGATATTTTTGACGAAAAACGTTGCTTTATTTTTCATCCGTCCTATGACAAGATATCGGTGAAAACTTTGTTTCGTTCGATCTCCACAACATTAAGGAAACGTACAAAAAATTCTCTGACGAAGTTTTCGAGACAACTTTTTTCGGCCGAATCGCTAATTTTTTGGTCTAATGTTATATTAAACGGCTTCGAGTTAAACGACGTCAATTTTCGAGGTGTGAATTTCATCAGTTTAAATGGTTCATATCAATCCTCAGGTGTCGCTTAGTGAATGTTTGGCCCCATTGCACGAAAAACGGTGAGCGTCGGCCACCGTTGATGCGGTGATATTTTTGACGAAAAGCGTTGTTTATTTTTTTATCCGTCCCTACGGACAAGATATTCAGTGAAACTTTGTACGTTCGATCTCCACAACATTAGGAACGTACAAAAAAATTTTGACGAGTTTTTCGAGACAACTTTTTTTCGGCCGAATCGCTAATTTTTTGTTCTAATGTTATATTAAACGGCTTCGTGTTAAACGACGTCAATTTTCGAGGTGTGAATTTCATCAGTTTAAATGGTTCATATCAATCCTCAGGTGTCGCTTAGTGAATGTTTGGCTCCCTATTGCACGAAAAACGGTGAGCGTCGGCCACCGTTGATGCGGTGATATTTTTTGACGAAAAACGTTTGTTTATTTTTTATCCGTCCTTACGGACAAGATATTCAGGTGAAACTTTGTACGTTCGATCTCCACAACATTAGGAACGTACAAAAAAATTTTTGACGAGTTTTTCGAGACAACTTTTTTTCGGCCGAATCGCTAATTTTTTTGTTCTAATGTTATATTAAACGGCTTCGTGTTAAACGACGTCAATTTTTCGAGGTGTGAATTTCATCGGTTTAATTGGTTCATATCAATCCTCGGGTGTCGCTTAGTGAATGTTTGGCCCCTTTTGCACGAGCACGGTGAGCGTCGGCCACCGTTGATGCGGTGATATTTTTTGACGAAAAACGTTGTTTATTTTTTCATCCGTCCTTACGGACAAGATATTCGAGTGAAACTTTGTACGTTCGATCTCCACAACATTAGGAACGTACAAAAAAATTTTTGACGAGTTTTCGAGACAACTTTTTTTCGGCCGAATCGCTAATTTTTTGGTCTAATGTTATATTAAACGGCTTCGAGTTAAACGACGTCAATTTTTCGAGGTGTGAATTTCATCGGTTTAAATGGTTCATATCAATCCTCGGGTGTCGCTTAGTGAATGTTTGGCTCCCTTTTGCACGAAAACGGTGAGCGTCGGCCACCGTTGATGCGGTGATATTTTTGACGAAAAAACGTTGTTTATTTTTTATCCGTCCTTACGGACAAGATATTCAGGGTGAAACTTTGTACGTTCGATCTCCACAACATTAGGAACGTACAAAAAAATTTTTGACGAGTTTTCGAGACAACTTTTTTTTCGGCCGAATCGCTAATTTTTTGGTCTAATGTTATATTAAACGGCTTCGAGTTAAACGACGTCAATTTTCGAGGTGTGAATTTCATCGGTTTAAATGGTTCATATCAATCCTCGAGGTGTCGCTTAGTGAATGTTTGGCTCCCTATTTGCACGAAAACGGTGAGCGTCGGCCACGCGTTGATGCGGTGATATTTTTTGACGAAAAACGTTTGTTTATTTTTTATCCGTCCTTACGGACAAGATATTCGAGTGAAACTTTGTACGTTCGATCTCCACAACATTAGGAACGTACAAAAAAAAATTTTTGACGAGTTTTTCGAGACAACTTTTTTCGGCCGAATCGCTAATTTTTTTGGTTCTAATGTTATATTAAACGGCTTCGAGTTAAACGACGTCAATTTTCGAGGTGTGAATTTCATCAGTTTAATTGGTTCATATCAATCCTCGAGGTGTCGCTTAGTGAATGTTTGGCTCCCTTTTGCACGAAAACGGTGAGCGTCGGCCACCGATTGATGCGGTGATATTTTTGACGAAAAACGTTGTTTATTTTTTCATCCGTCCTTACGGACAAGATATTCAGGGTGAAACTTTGTACGTTCGATCTCACAACATTAGGAACGTACAAAAAAAAATTTTGACGAGTTTTCGAGACAACTTTTTTTCGGCCGAATCGCTAATTTTTTGGTCTAATGTTATATTAAACGGCTTCGAGTTAAACGACGTCAATTTTCGAGGTGTGAATTTCATCAGTTTAAATGGTTCATATCAATCCTCAGGTGTCGCTTAGTGAATGTTTGGCTCCCTATTTGCACGAAAACGGTGAGCGTCGGCCACCGTTGATGCGGTGATATTTTTGACGAAAAACGTTGTTTATTTTTTATCCGTCCTTACGGACAAGATATTCAGGTGAAACTTTGTACGTTCGATCTCCACAACATTAGGAACGTACAAAAAAATTTTGACGAGTTTTCGAGACAACTTTTTTTCGGCCGAATCGCTAATTTTTTGGTCTAATGTTATATTAAACGGCTTCGAGTTAAACGACGTCAATTTTCGAGGTGTGAATTTCATCAGTTTAAATGGTTCATATCAATCCTCAGGTGTCGCTTAGTGAATGTTTGGCCCCTTTTGCACGAAAACGGTGAGCGTCGGCCACCGTTGATGCGGTGATATTTTTGACGAAAAACGTTGTTTATTTTTTCATCCGTCCTTACGGACAAGATATTCGAGTGAAACTTTGTACGTTCGATCTCCACAACATTAGGAACGTACAAAAAAAATTTTGACGAGTTTTCGAGACAACTTTTTTTCGGCCGAATCGCTAATTTTTTGGTCTAATGTTATATTAAACGGCTTCGAGTTAAACGACGTCAATTTTTCGAGGTGTGAATTTCATCGGTTTAAATGGTTCATATCAATCCTCGGGTGTCGCTTAGTGAATGTTTGGCTCCCTTTTGCACGAAAACGGTGAGCGTCGGCCACCGTTGATGCGGTGATATTTTTGACGAAAAAAACGTTGTTTATTTTTTATCCGTCCTTACGGACAAGATATTCAGGTGAAACTTTGTACGTTCGATCTCCACAACATTAGGAACGTACAAAAAAATTTTGACGAGTTTTTGAGACAACTTTTTTTCGGCCGAATCGCTAATTTTTTGGTCTAATGTTATATTAAACGGCTTCGAGTTAAACGACGTCAATTTTCGAGGTGTGAATTTCATCAGTTTAAATGGTTCATATCAATCCTCAGGTGTCGCTTAGTGAATGTTTGGCCCCTTTTGCACGAAAACGGTGAGCGTCGGCCACCGTTGATGCGGTGATATTTTTGACGAAAAACGTTGTTTATTTTTTATCCGTCCTTACGGACAAGATATTCAGGTGAAACTTTGTACGTTCGATCTCCACAACATTAGGAACGTACAAAAAAATTTTGACGAGTTTTCGAGACAACTTTTTTTCGGCCGAATCGCTAATTTTTTTGGTCTAATGTTATATTAAACGGCTTCGAGTTAAACGACGTCAATTTTTCGAGGTGTGAATTTCATCGGTTTAAATGGTTCATATCAATCCTCGGGTGTCGCTTAGTGAATGTTTGGCCCCCTTTTGCACGAAAACGGTGAGCGTCGGCCACCGTTGATGCGGTGATATTTTTGACGAAAAACGTTGTTTATTTTTTATCCGTCCTTACGGACAAGATATTCAGGTGAAACTTTGTACGTTCGATCTCCACAACATTAGGAACGTACAAAAAAATTTTGACGAGTTTTCGAGACAACTTTTTTTCGGCCGAATCGCTAATTTTTTGGTCTAATGTTATATTAAACGGCTTCGAGTTAAACGACGTCAATTTTCGAGGTGTGAATTTCATCAGTTTAAATGGTTCATATCAATCCTCAGGTGTCGCTTAGTGAATGTTTGGCTCCCTTTTGCACGAAAACGGTGAGCGTCGGCCACCGTTGATGCGGTGATATTTTTGACGAAAAACGTTGTTTATTTTTTCATCCGTCCTTACGGACAAGATATTCAGGTGAAACTTTGTTCGTTCGATCTCCACAACATTAGGAACGTACAAAAAATTTTTGACGAGTTTTTGAGACAACTTTTTTTCGGCCGAATCGCTAATTTTTTGTTCTAATGTTACATTAAACGGCTTCGTGTTAAACGACGTCAATTTTCGAGGTGTGAATTTCATCATTTTAATTTGTTCATATCAATCCTCAGGTGTCGCTTAGTGAATGTTTGGCCCCTTTTGCACGAAAACGGTGAGCGTCGGCCACCGTTGATGCGGTGATATTTTTGACGAAAAAACGTTGTTTATTTTTCATCCGTCCTTACGGACAAGATATTCAGGGTGAAACTTTGTACGTTCGATCTCCACAACATTAGGAACGTACAAAAAAATTTTGACGAGTTTTCGAGACAACTTTTTTTTCGGCCGAATCGCTAATTTTTTGGTCTAATGTTATATTAAACGGCTTCGAGTTAAACGACGTCAATTTTCGAGGTGTGAATTTCATCAGTTTAAATGGTTCATATCAATCCTCGGGTGTCGCTTAGTGAATGTTTGGCTCCCTATTTGCACGAAAACGGTGAGCGTCGGCCACCGTTGATGCGGTGATATTTTTGACGAAAAACGTTGTTTATTTTTTATCCGTCCTTACGGACAAGATATTCAGGTGAAACTTTGTACGTTCGATCTCCACAACATTAGGAACGTACAAAAAAATTTTGACGAGTTTTCGAGACAACTTTTTTTCGGCCGAATCGCTAATTTTTTGGTCTAATGTTATATTAAACGGCTTCGAGTTAAACGACGTCAATTTTTCGAGGTGTGAATTTCATCGGTTTAAATGGTTCATATCAATCCTCGAGGTGTCGCTTAGTGAATGTTTGGCCCCCTTTTGCACGAAAACGGTGAGCGTCGGCCACCGTTGATGCGGTGATATTTTTTGACGAAAAACGTTGTTTATTTTTTCATCCGTCCTTACGGACAAGATATTCAGGTGAAACTTTGTACGTTCGATCTCCACAACATTAGGAACGTACAAAAAAAAATTTTGACGAGTTTTCGAGACAACTTTTTTTTCGGCCGAATCGCTAATTTTTTGGTCTAATGTTATATTAAACGGCTTCGAGTTAAACGACGTCAATTTTTCGAGGTGTGAATTTCATCGGTTTAAATGGTTCATATCAATCCTCGGGTGTCGCTTAGTGAATGTTTGGCCCCCTTTTGCACGAAAACGGTGAGCGTCGGCCACCGTTGATGCGGTGATATTTTTGACGAAAAACGTTGTTTATTTTTTCATCCGTCCTTACGGACAAGATATTCAGGGTGAAACTTTGTACGTTCGATCTCCACAACATTAGGAACGTACAAAAAAAATTTTGACGAGTTTTCGAGACAACTTTTTTTCGGCCGAATCGCTAATTTTTTGGTCTAATGTTATATTAAACGGCTTCGAGTTAAACGACGTCAATTTTTCGAGGTGTGAATTTCATCAGTTTAAATGGTTCATATCAATCCTCGAGGTGTCGCTTAGTGAATGTTTGGCCCCCTTTTGCACGAAAACGGTGAGCGTCGGCCACCGTTGATGCGGTGATATTTTTTGACGAAAAACGTTGTTTATTTTTTTCATCCGTCCTTAAGGACAAGATATTTAGGTGAAACTTTGTACGTTCGATCTCCACAACATTAGGAACGTACAAAAAAATTTTGACGAGTTTTCGAGACAACTTTTTTTCGGCCGAATCGCTAATTTTTTGTTCTAATGTTACATTAAACGGCTTCGTGTCAAACGACGTCAATTTTCGAGGTGTGAATTTCATCATTTTAATTTGTTCATATCAATCCTCAGGTGTCGCTTAGTGAATGTTTGGCCCCTTTTGCACGAAACCGGTGAGCGTCGGCCACCGTTGATGCGGTGATATTTTTGACGAAAAACGTTGTTTATTTTTCATCCGTCCTTAAGGACAAGATATTCAGGTGAAACTTTGTACGTTCGATCTCCACAACATTAGGAAACGTACAAAAAAATTTTGACGAGTTTTCGAGACAACTTTTTTTCGGCCGAATCGCTAATTTTTTGGTCTAATGTTATATTAAACGGCTTCGAGTTAAACGACGTCAATTTTCGAGGTGTGAATTTCATCAGTTTAAATGGTTCATATCAATCCTCAGGTGTCGCTTAGTGAATGTTTGGCTCCCATTGCACGAAAAAGGTGAGCGTCGGCCACCGTTGATGCGGTGATATTTTTGACGAAAAACGTTGTTTATTTTTTATCCGTCCTTACGGACAAGATATTCAGGTGAAACTTTGTACGTTCGATCTCCACAACATTAGGAACGTACAAAAAAATTTTGACGAGTTTTCGAGACAACTTTTTTTCGGCCGAATCGCTAATTTTTTTGGTCTAATGTTATATTAAACGGCTTCGAGTTAAACGACGTCAATTTTTCGAGGTGTGAATTTCATCAGTTTAAATGGTTCATATCAATCCTCAGGTGTCGCTTAGTGAATGTTTGGCCCCTTTTGCACGAAAACGGTGAGCGTCGGCCACCGTTGATGCGGTGATATTTTTTGACGAAAAACGTTGTTTATTTTTCATCCGTCCTTAAGGACAAGATATTTCAGGTGAAACTTTGTACGTTCGATCTCCACAACATTAGGAACGTACAAAAAAATTTTGACGAGTTTTCGAGACAACTTTTTTTCGGCCGAATCGCTAATTTTTTGTTCTAATGTTACATTAAACGGCTTCGTGTCAAACGACGTCAATTTTCGAGGTGTGAATTTCATCATTTTAATTTGTTCATATCAATCCTCAGGTGTCGCTTAGTGAATGTTTGGCCCCTTTTGCACGAAAACCGGTGAGCGTCGGCCACCGTTGATGCGGTGATATTTTTGACGAAAAACGTTGTTTATTTTTCATCCGTCCTTAAGGACAAGATATTCAGGTGAAACTTTGTACGTTCGATCTCCACAACATTAGGAACGTACAAAAAAATTTTGACGAGTTTTCGAGACAACTTTTTTTCGGCCGAATCGCTAATTTTTTGGTCTAATGTTATATTAAACGGCTTCGAGTTAAACGACGTCAATTTTCGAGGTGTGAATTTCATCAGTTTAAATGGTTCATATCAATCCTCAGGTGTCGCTTAGTGAATGTTTGGCCCCTTTTGCACGAAAACGGTGAGCGTCGGCCACCGTTGATGCGGTGATATTTTTGACGAAAAACGTTGTTTATTTTTCATCCGTCCTTAAGGACAAGATATTCAGGTGAAACTTTGTACGTTCGATCTCCACAACATTAGGAACGTACAAAAAAAATTTTGACGAGTTTTCGAGACAACTTTTTTTCGGCCGAATCGCTAATTTTTTTGGTCTAATGTTATATTAAACGGCTTCGAGTTAAACGACGTCAATTTTCGAGGTGTGAATTTCATCAGTTTAAATGGTTCATATCAATCCTCAGGTGTCGCTTAGTGAATGTTTGGCTCCCATTGCACGAAAACGGTGAGCGTCGGCCACCGTTGATGCGGTGATATTTTTGACGAAAAACGTTGTTTATTTTTCATCCGTCCTTACGGACAAGATATTCAGGTGAAACTTTGTACGTTCGATCTCCACAACATTAGGAACGTACAAAAAAATTTTGACGAGTTTTCGAGACAACTTTTTTTCGGCCGAATCGCTAATTTTTTTGGTCTAATGTTATATTAAACGGCTTCGAGTTAAACGACGTCAATTTTTCGAGGTGTGAATTTCATCGGTTTAAATGGTTCATATCAATCCTCGGGTGTCGCTTAGTGAATGTTTGGCCCCCTTTTGCACGAAAACGGTGAGCGTCGGCCACCGTTGATGCGGTGATATTTTTTGACGAAAAACGTTGTTTATTTTTTTCATCCGTCCTTACGGACAAGATATTCAGGGTGAAACTTTGTACGTTCGATCTCCACAACATTAGGAACGTACAAAAAAATTTTGACGAGTTTTCGAGACAACTTTTTTTCGGCCGAATCGCTAATTTTTTGGTCTAATGTTATATTAAACGGCTTCGAGTTAAACGACGTCAATTTTTCGAGGTGTGAATTTCATCGGTTTAAATGGTTCATATCAATCCTCGGGTGTCGCTTAGTGAATGTTTGGCCCCCTTTTGCACGAAAACGGTGAGCGTCGGCCACCGTTGATGCGGTGATATTTTTGACGAAAAACGTTGTTTATTTTTTTCATCCGTCCTTACGGACAAGATATTCAGGTGAAACTTTGTACGTTCGATCTCCACAACATTAGGAACGTACAAAAAAAAATTTTGACGAGTTTTCGAGACAACTTTTTTTCGGCCGAATCGCTAATTTTTTTGGTCTAATGTTATATTAAACGGCTTCGAGTTAAACGACGTCAATTTTTCGAGGTGTGAATTTCATCAGTTTAAATGGTTCATATCAATCCTCAGGTGTCGCTTAGTGAATGTTTGGCCCCTTTTGCACGAAAACGGTGAGCGTCGGCCACCGTTGATGCGGTGATATTTTTGACGAAAAACGTTGTTTATTTTTTTCATCCGTCCTTACGGACAAGATATTCAGGTGAAACTTTGTACGTTCGATCTCCACAACATTAGGAACGTACAAAAAAAATTTTGACGAGTTTTCGAGACAACTTTTTTTCGGCCGAATCGCTAATTTTTTTGGTCTAATGTTATATTAAACGGCTTCGAGTTAAACGACGTCAATTTTTCGAGGTGTGAATTTCATCAGTTTTAAATGGTTCATATCAATCCTCGGGTGTCGCTTAGTGAATGTTTGGCCCCCTTTTGCACGAAAACGGTGAGCGTCGGCCACCGTTGATGCGGTGATATTTTTGACGAAAAAACGTTGTTTATTTTTTCATCCGTCCTTAAGGACAAGATATTCAGGTGAAACTTTGTACGTTCGATCTCCACAACATTAGGAACGTACAAAAAAATTTTGACGAGTTTTCGAGACAACTTTTTTTCGGCCGAATCGCTAATTTTTTGTTCTAATGTTACATTAAACGGCTTCGTGTCAAACGACGTCAATTTTCGAGGTGTGAATTTCATCATTTTAATTTGTTCATATCAATCCTCAGGTGTCGCTTAGTGAATGTTTGGCCCCTTTTGCACGAAACCGGTGAGCGTCGGCCACCGTTGATGCGGTGATATTTTTGACGAAAAACGTTGTTTATTTTTCATCCGTCCTTAAGGACAAGATATTCAGGTGAAACTTTGTACGTTCGATCTCCACAACATTAAGGAAAGTACAAAAAAATTTTGACGAGTTTTCGAGACAACTTTTTTTTCGGCCGAATCGCTAATTTTTTTGGTCTAATGTTATATTAAACGGCTTCGAGTTAAACGACGTCAATTTTTCGAGGTGTGAATTTCATCGGTTTAAATGGTTCATATCAATCCTCGGGTGTCGCTTAGTGAATGTTTGGCTCCCCTTTTGCACGAAAAACGGTGAGCGTCGGCCACCGTTGATGCGGTGATATTTTTGACGAAAAACGTTGTTTATTTTTTTCATCCGTCCTTACGGACAAGATATTCAGGTGAAACTTTGTACGTTCGATCTCCACAACATTAGGAACGTACAAAAAAAATTTTGACGAGTTTTCGAGACAACTTTTTTTCGGCCGAATCGCTAATTTTTTTGGTCTAATGTTATATTAAACGGCTTCGAGTTAAACGACGTCAATTTTTCGAGGTGTGAATTTCATCGGTTTAAATGGTTCATATCAATCCTCGGGTGTCGCTTAGTGAATGTTTGGCCCCCTTTTGCACGAAAACGGTGAGCGTCGGCCACCGTTGATGCGGTGATATTTTTTGACGAAAAACGTTGTTTATTTTTTTCATCCGTCCTTACGGACAAGATATTCAGGTGAAACTTTGTACGTTCGATCTCCACAACATTAGGAACGTACAAAAAAAAATTTTGACGAGTTTTTCGAGACAACTTTTTTTTCGGCCGAATCGCTAATTTTTTTGTTCTAATGTTACATTAAACGGCTTCGTGTTAAACGACGTCAATTTTCGAGGTGTGAATTTCATCATTTTAATTTGTTCATATCAATCCTCAGGTGTCGCTTAGTGAATGTTTGGCCCCTTTTGCACGAAAACGGTGAGCGTCGGCCACCGTTGATGCGGTGATATTTTTGACGAAAAACGTTGTTTATTTTTTCATCCGTCCTTAAGGACAAGATATTCAGGTGAAACTTTGTACGTTCGATCTCCACAACATTAGGAACGTACAAAAAAATTTTGACGAGTTTTCGAGACAACTTTTTTTCGGCCGAATCGCTAATTTTTTGTTCTAATGTTACATTAAACGGCTTCGTGTTAAACGACGTCAATTTTCGAGGTGTGAATTTCATCATTTTAAATGGTTCATATCAATCCTCAGGTGTCGCTTAGTGAATGTTTGGCCCCTTTTGCACGAAAACGGTGAGCGTCGGCCACCGTTGATGCGGTGATATTTTTTGACGAAAAAACGTTGTTTATTTTTTCATCCGTCCTTACGGACAAGATATTCAGGTGAAACTTTGTACGTTCGATCTCCACAACATTAGGAACGTACAAAAAAATTTTTGACGAGTTTTTCGAGACAACTTTTTTTTTCGGCCGAATCGCTAATTTTTTTGGTCTAATGTTATATTAAACGGCTTCGAGTTAAACGACGTCAATTTTTCGAGGTGTGAATTTCATCAGTTTAAATGGTTCATATCAATCCTCAGGGTGTCGCTTAGTGAATGTTTGGCTCCCTATTGCACGAAAACGGTGAGCGTCGGCCACCGTTGATGCGGTGATATTTTTTGACGAAAAACGTTGTTTATTTTTTATCCGTCCTTACGGACAAGATATTCAGGTGAAACTTTGTACGTTCGATCTCCACAACATTAGGAACGTACACAAAAATTTTGACGAGTTTTTGAGACAACTTTTTTTCGGCCGAATCGCTAATTTTTTGTTCTAATGTTACATTAAACGGCTTCGTGTTAAACGACGTCAATTTTCGAGGTGTGAATTTCATCATTTTAATTTGTTCATATCAATCCTCAGGTGTCGCTTAGTGAATGTTTGGCCCCTTTTGCACGAAAACGGTGAGCGTCGGCCACCGTTGATGCGGTGATATTTTTGACGAAAAACGTTGTTTATTTTTTTCATCCGTCCTTACGGACAAGATATTCAGGTGAAACTTTGTACGTTCGATCTCCACAACATTAGGAACGTACAAAAAAATTTTGACGAGTTTTTCGAGACAACTTTTTTTCGGCCGAATCGCTAATTTTTTGGTCTAATGTTATATTAAACGGCTTCGAGTTAAACGACGTCAATTTTTCGAGGTGTGAATTTCATCAGTTTAAATGGTTCATATCAATCCTCAGGTGTCGCTTAGTGAATGTTTGGCCCCTTTTGCACGAAAACGGTGAGCGTCGGCCACCGTTGATGCGGTGATATTTTTGACGAAAAACGTTGTTTATTTTTTTCATCCGTCCTTACGGACAAGATATTCAGGTGAAACTTTGTACGTTCGATCTCCACAACATTAGGAACGTACAAAAAAATTTTTGACGAGTTTTTGAGACAACTTTTTTTCGGCCGAATCGCTAATTTTTTGTTCTAATGTTACATTAAACGGCTTCGTGTCAAACGACGTCAATTTTCGAGGTGTGAATTTCATCATTTTAATTTGTTCATATCAATCCTCAGGTGTCGCTTAGTGAATGTTTGGCCCCTTTTGCACGAAACCGGTGAGCGTCGGCCACCGTTGATGCGGTGATATTTTTGACGAAAAACGTTGTTTATTTTTCATCCGTCCTTAAGGACAAGATATTCAAGTGAAACTTTGTACGTTCGATCTCCACAACATTAAGGAAAGTACAAAAAAATTTTGACGAGTTTTCGAGACAACTTTTTTTCGGCCGAATCGCTAATTTTTTGGTCTAATGTTATATTAAACGGCTTCGAGTTAAACGACGTCAATTTTCGAGGTGTGAATTTCATCAGTTTAAATGGTTCATATCAATCCTCAGGTGTCGCTTAGTGAATGTTTGGCTCCCTATTTGCACGAAAAACGGTGAGCGTCGGCCACCGTTGATGCGGTGATATTTTTTGACGAAAAACGTTGTTTATTTTTTATCCGTCCTTACGGACAAGATATTCAGGTGAAACTTTGTACGTTCGATCTCCACAACATTAGGAACGTACAAAAAAATTTTGACGAGTTTTCGAGACAACTTTTTTTCGGCCGAATCGCTAATTTTTTTGGTCTAATGTTATATTAAACGGCTTCGAGTTAAACGACGTCAATTTTCGAGGTGTGAATTTCATCAGTTTAAATGGTTCATATCAATCCTCAGGTGTCGCTTAGTGAATGTTTGGCCCCTTTTGCACGAAAACGGTGAGCGTCGGCCACCGTTGATGCGGTGATATTTTTGACGAAAAACGTTGTTTATTTTTTATCCGTCCTTACGGACAAGATATTCAGGTGAAACTTTGTACGTTCGATCTCCACAACATTAGGAACGTACAAAAAAATTTTTGACGAGTTTTCGAGACAACTTTTTTTCGGCCGAATCGCTAATTTTTTTGGTCTAATGTTATATTAAACGGCTTCGAGTTAAACGACGTCAATTTTTCGAGGTGTGAATTTCATCAGTTTAAATGGTTCATATCAATCCTCAGGTGTCGCTTAGTGAATGTTTGGCCCCTTTTGCACGAAAACGGTGAGCGTCGGCCACCGTTGATGCGGTGATATTTTTGACGAAAAACGTTGTTTATTTTTCATCCGTCCTTACGGACAAGATATTCAGGTGAAACTTTGTACGTTCGATCTCCACAACATTAGGAACGTACAAAAAAAAATTTTTGACGAGTTTTCGAGACAACTTTTTTTCGGCCGAATCGCTAATTTTTTGGTCTAATGTTATATTAAACGGCTTCGAGTTAAACGACGTCAATTTTTCGAGGTGTGAATTTCATCAGTTTAAATGGTTCATATCAATCCTCAGGTGTCGCTTAGTGAATGTTTGGCTCCCATTGCACGAAAACGGTGAGCGTCGGCCACCGTTGATGCGGTGATATTTTTGACGAAAAACGTTGTTTATTTTTTATCCGTCCTTACGGACAAGATATTCAGGTGAAACTTTGTACGTTCGATCTCCACAACATTAGGAACGTACAAAAAAATTTTGACGAGTTTTCGAGACAACTTTTTTTTCGGCCGAATCGCTAATTTTTTGGTCTAATGTTATATTAAACGGCTTCGAGTTAAACGACGTCAATTTTTCGAGGTGTGAATTTCATCAGTTTAAATGGTTCATATCAATCCTCAGGTGTCGCTTAGTGAATGTTTGGCCCCTTTTGCACGAAAACGGTGAGCGTCGGCCACCGTTGATGCGGTGATATTTTTGACGAAAAACGTTGTTTATTTTTCATCCGTCCTTACGGACAAGATATTCAGGTGAAACTTTGTACGTTCGATCTCCACAACATTAGGAACGTACAAAAAAATTTTGACGAGTTTTCGAGACAACTTTTTTTCGGCCGAATCGCTAATTTTTTGGTCTAATGTTATATTAAACGGCTTCGAGTTAAACGACGTCAATTTTTCGAGGTGTGAATTTCATCAGTTTAAATGGTTCATATCAATCCTCAGGTGTCGCTTAGTGAATGTTTGGCCCCTTTTGCACGAAAACGGTGAGCGTCGGCCACCGTTGATGCGGTGATATTTTTGACGAAAAACGTTGTTTATTTTTTATCCGTCCTTACGGACAAGATATTCAGGTGAAACTTTGTACGTTCGATCTCCACAACATTAGGAACGTACACAAAATTTTTGACGAGTTTTTGAGACAACTTTTTTTCGGCCGAATCGCTAATTTTTTGTTCTAATGTTACATTAAACGGCTTCGTGTCAAACGACGTCAATTTTCGAGGTGTGAATTTCATCATTTTAATTTGTTCATATCAATCCTCAGGTGTCGCTTAGTGAATGTTTGGCCCCTTTTGCACGAAACCGGTGAGCGTCGGCCACCGTTGATGCGGTGATATTTTTGACGAAAAACGTTGTTTATTTTTTCATCCGTCCTTAAGGACAAGATATTCAGGTGAAACTTTGTACGTTCGATCTCCACAACATTAGGAACGTACAAAAAAATTTTTGACGAGTTTTCGAGACAACTTTTTTTTTCGGCCGAATCGCTAATTTTTTTGGTCTAATGTTACATTAAACGGCTTCGTGTTAAACGACGTCAATTTTCGAGGTGTGAATTTCATCATTTTAAATTTGGTTCATATCAATCCTCGGGTGTCGCTTAGTGAATGTTTGGCCCCCTTTTGCACGAAAACGGTGAGCGTCGGCCACCGTTGATGCGGTGATATTTTTGACGAAAAAACGTTGTTTATTTTTTATCCGTCCTTACGGACAAGATATTCAGGTGAAACTTTGTACGTTCGATCTCCACAACATTAGGAACGTACAAAAAAATTTTGACGAGTTTTCGAGACAACTTTTTTTCGGCCGAATCGCTAATTTTTTGTTCTAATGTTACATTAAACGGCTTCGTGTCAAACGACGTCAATTTTCGAGGTGTGAATTTCATCATTTTAATTTGTTCATATCAATCCTCAGGTGTCGCTTAGTGAATGTTTGGCCCCTTTTGCACGAAAACCGGTGAGCGTCGGCCACCGTTGATGCGGTGATATTTTTGACGAAAAACGTTGTTTATTTTTCATCCGTCCTTAAGGACAAGATATTCAGGTGAAACTTTGTACGTTCGATCTCCACAACATTAGGAACGTACAAAAAAATTTTGACGAGTTTTCGAGACAACTTTTTTTTCGGCCGAATCGCTAATTTTTTGGTCTAATGTTATATTAAACGGCTTCGAGTTAAACGACGTCAATTTTCGAGGTGTGAATTTCATCAGTTTAAATGGTTCATATCAATCCTCGAGTGTCGCTTAGTGAATGTTTGGCTCCCTATTTGCACGAAAACGGTGAGCGTCGGCCACCGTTGATGCGGTGATATTTTTGACGAAAAACGTTGTTTATTTTTTTCATCCGTCCTTACGGACAAGATATTCAGGTGAAACTTTGTACGTTCGATCTCCACAACATTAGGAACGTACAAAAAAATTTTTGACGAGTTTTTCGAGACAACTTTTTTTTCGGCCGAATCGCTAATTTTTTTGGTCTAATGTTATATTAAACGGCTTCGAGTTAAACGACGTCAATTTTTCGAGGTGTGAATTTCATCAGTTTAAATGGTTCATATCAATCCTCAGGGTGTCGCTTAGTGAATGTTTGGCCCCTTTTGCACGAAAAACGGTGAGCGTCGGCCACCGTTGATGCGGTGATATTTTTTGACGAAAAACGTTGTTTATTTTTTCATCCGTCCTTACGGGACAAGATATTCAGGTGAAACTTTGTACGTTCGATCTCCACAACATTAGGAACGTACAAAAAAAATTTTGACGAGTTTTCGAGACAACTTTTTTTTCGGCCGAATCGCTAATTTTTTGGTCTAATGTTATATTAAACGGCTTCGAGTTAAACGACGTCAATTTTCGAGGTGTGAATTTCATCAGTTTAAATGGTTCATATCAATCCTCAGGTGTCGCTTAGTGAATGTTTGGCTCCCATTGCACGAAAAACGGTGAGCGTCGGCCACCGTTGATGCGGTGATATTTTTGACGAAAAACGTTGTTTATTTTTTTCATCCGTCCTTACGGACAAGATATTCAGGTGAAACTTTGTACGTTCGATCTCCACAACATTAGGAACGTACAAAAAAATTTTGACGAGTTTTCGAGACAACTTTTTTTCGGCCGAATCGCTAATTTTTTTGGTCTAATGTTATATTAAACGGCTTCGAGTTAAACGACGTCAATTTTTCGAGGTGTGAATTTCATCGCTTTTAAATGGTTCATATCAATCCTCAGGTGTCGCTTAGTGAATGTTTGGCCCCTTTTGCACGAAAACGGTGAGCGTCGGCCACCGTTGATGCGGTGATATTTTTGACGAAAAACGTTGTTTATTTTTTATCCGTCCTTACGGACAAGATATTCAGGTGAAACTTTGTACGTTCGATCTCCACAACATTAGGAACGTACAAAAAAATTTTGACGAGTTTTCGAGACAACTTTTTTTCGGCCGAATCGCTAATTTTTTGGTCTAATGTTATATTAAACGGCTTCGAGTTAAACGACGTCAATTTTTCGAGGTGTGAATTTCATCAGTTTAAATGGTTCATATCAATCCTCAGGTGTCGCTTAGTGAATGTTTGGCCCCTTTTGCACGAAAACGGTGAGCGTCGGCCACCGTTGATGCGGTGATATTTTTGACGAAAAACGTTGTTTATTTTTCATCCGTCCTTAAGGACAAGATATTTAGGTGAAACTTTGTACGTTCGATCTCCACAACATTAGGAACGTACAAAAAAATTTTGACGAGTTTTCGAGACAACTTTTTTTCGGCCGAATCGCTAATTTTTTGTTCTAATGTTACATTAAACGGCTTCGTGTCAAACGACGTCAATTTTCGAGGTGTGAATTTCATCATTTTAATTTGTTCATATCAATCCTCAGGTGTCGCTTAGTGAATGTTTGGCCCCTTTTGCACGAAAACCGGTGAGCGTCGGCCACCGTTGATGCGGTGATATTTTTGACGAAAAACGTTGTTTATTTTTCATCCGTCCTTAAGGACAAGATATTCAGGTGAAACTTTGTACGTTCGATCTCCACAACATTAGGAACGTACAAAAAAATTTTGACGAGTTTTCGAGACAACTTTTTTTTCGGCCGAATCGCTAATTTTTTGGTCTAATGTTACATTAAACGGCTTCGTGTTAAACGACGTCAATTTTTCGAGGTGTGAATTTCATCATTTTAATTTGTTCATATCAATCCTCAGGTGTCGCTTAGTGAATGTTTGGCCCCTTTTGCACGAAAACGGTGAGCGTCGGCCACCGTTGATGCGGTGATATTTTTGACGAAAAACGTTGTTTATTTTTTCATCCGTCCTTAAGGACAAGATATTTCAGGTGAAACTTTGTACGTTCGATCTCCACAACATTAGGAACGTACAAAAAATTTTGACGAGTTTTCGAGACAACTTTTTTTCGGCCGAATCGCTAATTTTTTGTTCTAATGTTACATTAAACGGCTTCGTGTCAAACGACGTCAATTTTCGAGGTGTGAATTTCATCATTTTAATTTGTTCATATCAATCCTCAGGTGTCGCTTAGTGAATGTTTGGCCCCTTTTGCACGAAACCGGTGAGCGTCGGCCACCGTTGATGCGGTGATATTTTTGACGAAAAACGTTGTTTATTTTTCATCCGTCCTTAAGGACCAGATATTCAGGTGAAACTTTGTACGTTCGATCTCCACAACATTAAGGAAAGTACAAAAAAATTTTGACGAGTTTTCGAGACAACTTTTTTTCGGCCGAATCGCTAATTTTTTGGTCTAATGTTATATTAAACGGCTTGAGTTCAACAACAATTCAAACAGGGAAAAAATCTCATAGTCAGAGCATCTTCACGGGGATCGTCTCATCGAATTTTTTTGGTGCGATCCTAATGGCGGGACGGGATCTCAATGATTTTTAATTCCCGTATGTAAAAATTTTGCAGAAAGAAATGCGGAAAAAAATTTAATTTTCTCTCTACGTGTTGGTAAGGTGTTGAGTCGACTTGTAAATCCGTTGGTAAGCCCGCAGGAAAAGGGTGTTCCAGTAAAGTGGTCCCATCGTTCCCACGCCCTGATTTGAAGATTGGATAACTTCGCACTTTTCTATTCTTGTAATTTTCTATTCTTGTAATACTTAATTATACTAGAAACTAATAATGTCAAACTAGATGTAATAATTGTATAATAGCTATAATAATTATGCTAGGTTTAGACATCATAATTATGTCTATCACTTTAGGAAAAGCAGATCAAAAAGCAGTCAAAAAGCGATCAAAAAGGCAGTAAAAAGGCAGTCAAACGAATCATGACGAGACGAGCATGATTACGCTGCGCATAAAGAAGTCAAAAAGTGAATAGTAAAAGCAAAGTGGCGGGACCCACACGCCATTATTGCACCTCGCGGACAAGCCCACGTGGAGGGACCCACGTCCTCCATTATTCACGCTCCATTATTGTCTCGCAGATTCCAAAGAAATGAAATTCAAATTCAAATGCACATCAAATGAAGATTCAAGACAAATGACATTCAAATTATGTCTATAAATAGACTAGCTCAAATGTATTCAAAAAACACAAGCATGTTTACACAATCTTTTTCGAAGTCTTTTAGAAAATCATTCCCACAACACTTAGCAACTTTATCAACTTCTATCTATCTTCAAGTTTTCAAGAATTAAATTCAAGTAAGCTTTCATTCATTTTTGACTTAGTTTGTTCAATTGGTAAATTAGTTTCAATTATTTTCTTATTTTTCTTATTTTCTCACTAGGGTTTCTTATTGGTATCGAGCCATAAGTAATCATTCCCACAACACTTAGCAACTTTATCAACTTCTATCTATCTTCAAGTTTTCAAGAATTAAATTCAAGTAAGCTTTCATTCATTTTTGACTTAGTTTGTTCAATTGGTAAATTAGTTTCAATTATTTTCTTATTTTTCTTATTTTCTCCCGGGGTTCTTATTGGTATCGAGCCATAAGTAATCATTCATCTTAGCATTCGTTGCATATCTTCTCTGCATACATATCATTATTTGTGTTTAGTTCATCTCTGTGTGTTGGTCGGGACGCTTGGTCGCGAGGTAAAGCCGTTGGTAAGCCTCAGTCGGAATAGGTGTTCCCTGTGATCGTGGTCCCGTTGGTCCCGCATTAGTAGTTGCATCTAGACTCATAACATGATTTCTATGCATTAAAGATGGCAAATTTGATGAGAAGAATGTTTTCTTCAGCTTCTAGCTCTGGATTCCCGACGAGTTATTCATAGTAAGGAAGAACAAATTTCATACAATTTCAATGACTGGACTATTCCGGAAGAACAAATTGAAACTATTTACAAAGTTGGAACATTTGATTTCAAAATGACTTTTTCGATTAAAACTCGATGAAGAGACGATGAATATTCAAGAAAAATTTCAAACAATTCCTCTTTTATCCAAAGTTTCATTACAAAAATATTACGAAAAAAGGCTTTCGATATATTCATTACGGTTTAATTCAAGTTGCTTTGTGAAACCTTTAGTTCATCTTGGAGTTGATGCTCCTATCTATTTAGCTTTACGCGATAAAGCGTTTAAAACGCTACAAATCCTCATTACTTGCTATGATTCAAACTAATATTTGCAATGGTCCTATTTATTTCAATTGTGCTCCAAATTATTTCGTTTCTTTAATGGATCCTTTGATTCCGAATTCATTAGTATTAGATATTCATCTTCAAGGTGATGAGTTTGAGAAACTCACCGAACAATTCGTGGTTATGTATCGAATATATTATCGATTACTTAGCTCTCGACTTAATCCTCGTTTCAAAGCCCGATTCCTACATCACGCGATGAGATCTGTCCTTCTCCATATCGAAGCGAAATCGAGTCAAAAACGTTTACTCCAAAACGACTCAAATGGCACGAGATTACAATTCTCGAAGAATTTCAAATCGAAAATGCTCAAGCACCTCCTCATATAGAAGCGTACTGAGATTTCTCAAATTATTGAAGAATCAAATGGCAATATCCTCATAAGATTTAATTCTATGCGAGAACAAGGTTCATGTTCTCACTCTCCGAACTAAGCGGTATTCATTTGCGGAATCACTTTCTACATTTCGGATGCCTCTTCCTATTCATGTACATCATACTGCTCCTATTCCCGAGGTTTCTAAATCTCCTCCTTCATCTCCAATCGCATCTCAAATGAAAGGTGAAATTGATGTTATTCATCGGATAAAAAAAAATTGATTTTGCGTCTTTAGAACAAGATATTTTTGAATCGAGAAAATGATGAAAAAAGAAATTGGTTTTTCCAATTAGATTCATTTTATCAAACAAAAAATTAAACAAGAATGGATTTTCGATATTAATAGGTTAAATACTCCGTTTGATTTTTTTTCGTTGGTTAGAATATTTTTTAATCAAACAAGGTTTTGACGAAAAAGATTTTCTCAAAATATCTCATATAAATGTTCATACAAATTTAGCAAAAAAATGGAAATTATCTCGATGGTAATACTATTACTCAAATTCATCCACCACTTCAATCTCTTCGTATAGACACTCCTTCCCGGTGAAATTATTGCTTCTCCATTTAAAAGGGGAAAAGACAATGATGATTCTATTCAACTCGATGATATCGTGAAAAATTTATCATCGGAACAATTATTCCAATCGGATCCTACATACTATTGCTACTCAAGTTGATTCTCTATCTACAGAGATTAAATCAATTTCTAAGCCTAATAGTCCCAGATTTCCCTGCTAGTTATTCCTCTCCTCATTTCCAACCAAATATACTTTCTAAAGCTCAAGAAACAACACTCGCTACGTCCAACATCTTCTCGCCCATCCCATCCTCTCCTTTATTACACAAAATATCTCAAACACTTTGGAAAAAAATTAATTCTAATCTTCCTAGTTCATCCAAAATTAATACCATAGATCAAGAACATCCAGGATGTATTAAGTTCTTCAAATGATTCTTCTAATCTTTCGTTTTCTAGTCGTTCCTCTTCAAACGAATTTATTTCAAAAATTCATCAAGTTGAAGATTCCTTCTTAGAACCTACAGAGGTTAACAAAATTCGTCGTCACTATTCAAATCCTCGTTGGAAACAGAGCCGAGACAAGGACTTATTACCCACGACCTACGCCTCCCGGATATTCAATATGAAGAACGTGCTAAATTTCATACTGCACTCATTATGATGGCGAGTTCTATTACAAATTGGAACATTGATGGCAAAAGTGAGTATGAAATACTCAACACATTGCAAGAAATGGGTATGGCCAAGATTGCATACAAAGTTCACAACATCCCCGATAAAAACGCAGCAATGTTTTTTAGTTCGTTTGGTTTCACAGGACAATTAAAATATTGGTGGGACAATTCATTAACTCTTGAAGACAAAATAGCCATTCTCGATCATACTATAGAACATGAGGACGAACAAGGTAATATTTCATTAGAAAATGATGCATGTGATTTTTTTACTCATTACTATTTCCATGCATTTTGTGGGAAACCCAAAAGAAGAACTTTCTTCCGCAAAAAATATTTTTGACAAATTTAAGATGTCCAACTTTAATGATTTTAGTTTGGTATAAAGATATGTTTTTAACATATGTACTCAAACGACTGATTGCAATGCTCCATTTTGGAAAGAAAAATTTATTACTTGGTTTACCAAACTTATTTTCTCAACGCATTATTACAAATCTTAAAAAAGAAATGGGTTTAGAACAAATTGATTTCAATATTATAACTTATGGCCAACTTTTTGCATTCATTAAACAAGAAGCATTATCTCGCATGTCAAGAATTGAAATTTCAAGCCAAATATGGTAGTGAGCGTCGAGAACTTGGTTCCTTCAGTGAAGCCTTTGGAATTACAGGGAATTAAGGCCCCTTCCGCTCAACTCAAACGACGTTCTTTCCAACGACCGACAAGGTATTCAAGACGACGGTATCGCAATTCCAAACCATCTCCTCCAGAATTTTACAAACATCCACGTAAATCTCGCAAAAATCGTTATTCTAACTCAAAGCAATTTACTAAAATTATTTGTTATAAATGTGGCAAACCAGGGACATAAAGCGGATGTGTGTCGAAGCAAGAAGATTACTACAATTTTGGATCAATTTCGGAACTAGACAAAGAATTGAAAGAGAAATTGCATATATCCTTGGTTCAAGATGATTTCGATCCTCAACCGGATGATTTTCAAGAATACAGCAGACGATGATGATGATAATATTTCCTCTCCTTGTGCTTGCAAAGTTATCAATATGATCAAACATTCTTCGACTAATACAAACCAAAGATCAAAAAGAACTCATATTTGATATCATTCAAGACCTTCCTCCCGAAGCTCAAAAAAGACAACTTGAAAAACTCAAAACCCTCATTCTTCGAGAAGAATCCAGCTTCGCTCAACTCATTGAACCATTCGATGATTTCAAAAATGTTTGATCGCTATCCAAATCTTAATCCTCCAATTCGTCAACATAGCACAATGCAATTGCAAACGGAGATTCGTTCATTAAAAGCACAAGTCAAAGAACTCAAAGAACGTGTATTCTCAATAGAAACTAAGAATTTAGAATTAGATACGCAAATCGCTTTATTACAATCGCGAACATCTAAAGGTAAAGAAATTCTTCTTGATTCTCATATTCGGATTTTCCATATGCCGAAATTCCTATGCCGGTATAAATCCGCAAGATTCCAAATTTATTTCCATTATTGACAAAATTACATTTCAAAAATGGAACATATATGTTACAATTTCAATTGGGACTTTTCAAGCAACGCTTATGACTATGCTGTGGATGTAAATGCGAGATCAAAGTTGCATCAAAGATGGATTGATTCCTATTAAGTATTACGTTCCAACATATGAATCTCTAGTTACCGCAAACGGTATGCCTCTACAGTGTCAAAGGTAAACTTGTCAAAACAGCTTATTTGCAACGATCATTATTGTTTCAAACATCAATTCATTGTTGTTAGTGATTTAAATACGGAGATCATTTTGGGTACTCCTTTTCTTACTCAAATTTATCCATTTTGGGTTAATCAACATGGTTTGGGTACCAAAATCATGGGAAACCCAGTTATTTTCAAATTTTTGAATCTCATCAAACAAAAAAGAATTATTTTTGTTACAAGAAAATTCTATTTACAAACAAATTAATACTATTCAAAGATTTCGTAATAAAATTAATTTTTTTAAAAGAAGATCTTTCTTATACAAGAATTGAAGAACAATCGCAAACTTCTCAAATTCAACAAAGAATTTTAAATTTTCAAAATTTATTTATAAACGAAGTTTGTGCCGATATTCCAAATGCGTTTTGGGATCGAAAACAACATATTGTTTCGCTTCCTTATGAAAAAGATTTTTTCGAGAAAAACATTCCTACAAAAAGCACGTCCAATTCAAATGAATCATGATTTACTTGAAGTATGCAAAAAAGAGATTCAAGAGTTACTTGCAAAGAAACTAATTCGCCCCTCCAAATCTCCATGGAGTTGTGCAACTTTTTTATGTAATGAATCAAGCGGAAAAGGAACGCGGTGTTCCTCGGCTCGTCATCAATTACAAACCACTCAACAATGTTTTGCAATGGATTCGATATCCCATTCCAAATAAAAAAGATTTACTCAAACGTCTATATAAGGCAAAATTATTTTCCAAATTCGATATGAAATCGGGATTCCGCGATTCAAATTGCGGATCAAGATCGCTACAAAACAAAGCATTCACAGCTTCCCTTTGGACATTACGAATGGAACGTTATGCCGTTTGGACTCAAAAATGCTCCTTCCGAATTTCAACATATTATGAATGATATTTTCAATCCTTATACGACATTCATTATTGTTTATATTGATGATGTCTTATTATTTTCAGACTCTATTGATCAACATTTTAAACATTTACAAACATTTCTTCAGTGTTGTCAAACGAAATGGTTTAGTTGTTTCGCACCTAAACTTAAATTCTTTCAAACTCAAATACGATTTTTAGGGCATAATATTTACAAAGGTACTATTACACCTATTCATCGTGCTCTTGAGTTTGTTGATAAATTTCCGGGATGAAATTAAAGATATAAATCAATTACAAAGATTTCTTGGTTGTCTTAATTATTTGTCCGACTTTTTTTCCAAATCTAAGACAAATTTGTGCTCCTTTATATCGAAGATTGAAAAAGGATCCTCCCTGCATGGTCTCATACACATACTCAAATTGTTCGCATGTTAAAACTAAAAGCAAAAACATTACCATGTATGTCCATTCCTCATCCATCTCGCATTCATGATAGTTGAAACAGATGCATCCGATTTAGGATATGGTGGCATTTTGAAACAACGTTTGAATCATTCATCACATGAACATTTAGTTAGATATCACAATGGGTCTATGGCTCGGACCGCAAAAAAATTATTCAACCGTCAAAAAGAAATTTTAAGTATTGTTTTATGCATTTCAAAAATTTCAAGATGATTTATACAACAAAAGATTTTTATTACGCATTGATTGTAAATCAGCAAAAGAAATTTTACAAAAAAGATGTTCAAAATCTTGTTTCAAAACAAATTTTTGCTCGTTGGCAAGCAATTCTATTCGCTTTTGACTTTGATATTGAATATATCAAAGGTACTCAAAATTCTCTACCCAGATTTTCTAACGAGAGAATTCCTTACAGTTCCTCACCATGAGTAAACACAAAGACAAAGAGAAATCTTCAAAACAATAGATTCAAAGTTCTCATGATTATGAGATGAAATCCAATTCTTCTTTCATTCAAACACCAAACAAACTTCACATTCTTTCTTCGCTACCACCCAAACAATCTCCCGTTTCCCTTCTTATTCATTATGCCGGACATCCTCTTACTGGATTATTTCAAAGATCATACAATGTTATATTACCGTATTTTCAACAAAGAAAAAGATCATCGTCAATATGATGAAACACTCACTATCAACTTTCCTACAATATTACAATCACTCGGATATACCGTTTATTCAATTTCCGCCATCTTATCAAACTATATGATTGTTTGACTTATGGAAGAACACGAATTCAATATGACATGGGTATATGCTCGTTTTCATATAATAGTTATTATTATCCTCCGTTGTACCTATATCACAGCTTGTGATAACGAAATTGAAATTATGTTCAAATTCTTCATCCCCCCACGCCATAAAAAATTCAAGATTCCCTGGATTGAATATCAAGAGCGAGTTTCGAATCGTAACCTAACCGAGGAGTTATCGGCTCAAACACATTTATTCAAAGGATTGTCCATTATCACTCATCGAGAATTCAAAATCAAATGGTGGACTCGGGTATTCTCGTAGATCTCTGCTCACAAGACACGAGTACTAAAATTTATCTAAAATACTCAACTCGTGCAACGCAGCTTTTCAACAATTATCCACAGGCATAGGTCCTTCAAACGTTGCGATTCAAACACCCGTACAATCAAATCCTCTCGCACTAACTACTCCTCAAAACCAGAATCGTCAAATTCCAAGATTACCACTGCTCGAAGACGAAAGCGACTCATTATGAAGAATTCCCTACGATTCAAAGTTTTTCAACAACAATTCAAACAGAAAAATCTCATAGTCCGACATCTTCACAGTGGATCGCTTCATCGAATTTTTTTGGTACCGATCCTATTAGTGACAGGGATCTCAATGATTTTTAATTCTCGTATGTAATTTGCGAGAAAGAAATGCGAGAAAAAAATTTAATTTTCTCCTCTACGTGTTGGTAAGGTGTTGGTCGACTTATAAATCCGTTGGTAAGCCCGCAGGAAAAGGGTGTTCCCGTAAAGTGGTCCCATCGTTCCCACGCCGATTTGAAGATTGGATAACCTCGCACTTTTCTATTCTTGTAATTTTCTATTCTTGTAATACTTAATTATACTAGAAACTAATAATGTCAGTAAACTAGATGTAATAATTGTATAATAGCTATAATAATTATGCTAGGTTTAGACATCATAATTATGTCTATCACTTTAGGAAAAGCAATGAAAAAGCAATCAAAAAGCAGCTAAAAGGCAAGAAAAGATAGCCAAACGAATCATGACAGACGAAAGATGATTACGCCCGCGCAAAGAAGTCAAAAAGTGAATAGTAAAAGCAAAGTGGCGGGACCCACACGCCATTATTGCACTCGCGGACAAGCCCACGTGGAGGGACCCACGTCCCTCCATTATTCCCGCTCCATTATTGTCCTGCTGATTCCAAAGAAATGAAATTCAAATTTCAAATGCACATCAAATGAAGATTCAAGACAAATGACATTCAAATTATGTCTATAAATAGACTAGCTCAAATGTATTCAAAAAACACAAGCATGTTTACACAATCTTTTCGTAAGTCTTTTAGAAAATCATTCCCACAACACTTAGCAACTTTATCAACTTCTATCTATCTTCAAGTTTTCAAGAATTAAATTCAAGTAAGCTTTCATTCATTTTTAGTTTGTTCGATCGCTAGAATTGGGCTTTGACTTTATTTCACATTGGTCTGTAATTAACATCGGTAAAGCAGTCTAGGTAATGGCCAAGATTGCATACAAAGTTCACAACATCCCGACAGTAAGCGCGGCAATGCTTTTTAGTTCTCGGGCTTTCAGCGGAGGCCAATTAAAATATCGGCGCCGATTACATTAACTCTCGAGACCGAGAGCCCGTTCTCGAGTCATACTCACAGAACATGTGCGCGAACAAGGTATTATTTCATTAGAAAACGATGCGTGTGATACTCATTACTGCTTTCCATGCATTTTGTTGGAAACGAAAGAAGAACTATTCTCGTAAAATATTTTTGAGCCAAATTTAAGATGCCCAAACTTTTACCAGCATTTTCATCGTATAAAGATATGTTTTTAACATATGTACTCAAACGCCTTGACTACCGAATGCTCCGTTTGGAAAGAAAAATTTATTCTCGTATGCAAACTCATTTCTCAACGTATTATTACAAACCTTAAAAGAGATAATGGGTTTAGAACAAATTGATTTCAATATTATAACTTATGGCCAACTTTTGCATTCACACTAAGCAAGAAGCATTATGTCAGCATGTCAAGAATTGGAAATGTCAAGCCAAATATGGTAGTGAGCGCCGAGAACTCAGGTTCCTTCTCAGAAGCTTCTCGAATTTCATGGTAACTAGTGGTTTCCTCTGCCTCGCTCATCTCACCAACGACGTTCTTTCCAACTGACCGACATGCATTCTTAAGACGATCTTTAAGTATCAGCAATTCCAAAACCATCTCCCTCCAGTAATTTTACAAACCTCCACGTGAAATCTCGCAAAAATCGTAGAGTTCTAACTTTACAAAAGCAATTTCACTAAAATTATTTGTTATAAAATGTGGCAACCGTGATCACTCTATGTAGCATCAGCGTAGATGCCCGTATGCTTCCTCGGGTCCAACAGGTTAAAGCATGGCTCATACCACGCAACTCCGCTTTTGTCTTCAAGAGTCAATGGAATTGTCCCCACCAAGATGTTTATCGTCCTGCGAAACCGAGAACTCGTAAAACATTGCCGCGTGCTTTATCAGTGGGGATGCTGTGAACTTTGTATGCAATCTTGGCCATAGTACCCATTTTCTGCAATGTGTCGAGTATTTCATACTCACTTTTGCCATCAGGTCTCCAATTTCGTAATAGAACCGCACATCATAATGAGCGGTATGAAATTTGTAGTACGCTCTTTCATATCGAATATCCTGTGAGGCGTAGTCGTGGGGTGGCATAAGTCCTCGGGTCTCCTACCGCTTTCCCAACGAGGATTTCGAAGGAGTGACTGATTTAGATTTGAATAGACGTAATTTTGTTAACCTCTCGTAGGTTCTAAGAAGGAATCTCTTCAACTTTGATGAATTTCTTGAAATAAGTTCGCGAAGAGGATAAGACTAGGAAACGTAAAGACTTGGGTTTGTATCTTTGGTCAGTAAAAGAACTCAACATCCTGATTTTCTTGATCTATGGTATGAATTTGGACGAGCTAGAGACTGGAACTTAATTCTTTTCCTTGAGTTTGGAGATATGGTGTAGTACAAAGGAGAGGACTGGGATGAGTGCAGGTAGAAGATGTTGACGTAGGCGGCTAGTTTTCTCTTGAGCTTTAGATAGCATATTTGGTTGGTAAATGAGGAGAGGAATGACTAGCGTGAAATCCAGACTATGAGGCTGTAGAATCGATTTAATCTCTCCAGTGATAAAGCATCAACTCGAGTAGCACAGTATGTAGGACTGGATCGAACAATTGTTTTTGATGATAAATTTTTGATATCATCGATTTGGAATAGAATCACTGGCTGTCTTTTCCCTTTTAAATGGAGTAGATCACCAATTTCACCTGCATGGCGCACTCATAATGAAGATCGATAGTGGTATTTGAATTTCATGCAATAGTATTACCACTCGGATAATTTCACATGCTAAATTTGTATGAACATTTATATGAGATATATATTTTGGAGAAAATCTTTTCGCCAAAACCTTGCTTTGATTAAAAAATATTCTAACCAACATGTAAAAACTCAAACCTGAGCATTTAACCCATTAATGCTCAAATCCATTCTTGTTTTTAATTTTTGCTTTGATAAAAATGAATCTAATTGAAAAACCATTCCTTTTTCTATCATTTCTCAGCTCAAAAATATCTTTGTTCTAAAGACGCAAAATCAATATTTTTATCCTGATGGAATAGCACTTTCACCCACCTTTCGCTGACTCGTCTCGCGTCTTAACATGTGAGAAGGATACCTTCATCAAGCGTGACGTGTGAACTCGCTTTGAACGAGGATTGACGTCTCGAAGCTGAGCAATCGATAATATATTCGTATACATAACCACGAATTGTTCTAGTGAGTTTCAAACTCAATCACCTAGACGATGAATATCTAATACTAATGAATCTTTAATCAGTACGATTCTGGTTAAAGAAACAATAATTTGGAGCACAAATTGAACAACATGGACCATTGCAACATTAGTTTGAATCAGAAAGGGCAATGAGGATTTGTAGCGTTTAAACGCT